>CM055278.1:9811391-10411391 GCA_029237695.1 Conchocele bisecta
GATTCTATCATATTCAACCTTGCTTTTTCGCAGCCTCGTCCACAGGTGGAAGATCGCGCGTTTTTGCTTCGCTATCTGCATCAACACGCATGAGCAAAACTAACCCGAATGTTCTGTCTGTAACACAGGGTAAGTCGCACTGCGCTACCTGCGCTTTATAATTCGGGTTACACCAAACTATATTTCCAAAAGCGGAAGGCGAGATGGCGAAAATGCGAGACGATTCTCATATCTTTAGGAGACGATTGGCATGTTTTCGTAAGACGGAAACATTGCGAAACGACAGCTCTAGACGAATCATAATGCTGATTGTATAATTTTGGATTGCGGATGGCAGACGTACCTTTGTCCAAACTGTAGATCCCGATGAGCCGGCTACATGCCACATGACCCTGGTGAATTCATTTGGTATGTATGTCAAATGTAATCCTATTGTATAGCGCGTACCCAACTCTGAAACACCGAGTTGAATTATCACTAAAAATGAAATTTTGCGTGTGAAGACGTGGTAAACTTAGGTTCATAAACAGGGTCTCTATGATTATGCGAAACGAAATTCACGACTGTGTATTCAATTTCCGAATAGTTAAAGCATAATCTGCGAGTTGAACATCAGATACCGTCAATCTCGTGTTATGAACGCTTCAATTAACAAACACGCACGAATACGGATACTATCGATTTATAACAAGGTGGAACATAATGCATGTTATTGACCAGTGATCTAGCGTAGGAATATGTCGAATGCGCATGATTTACACGACTTATTTATTGAAAATATATTTATTGTAAGATCCATTTTGCCAGTAGAGCCACATAAGATACTACTACAACTTGTATATATACATGTATCACTATTGAACATGGAAAGCGAGACTATACTGGTGTAGGGAGTCTGTAAACTACGAGAGCTGTCCTATCCCGCCTCCAGCCTTCGTAACCCTGGGGAACGATTAAAATGTCAAACTTAGTCTAGCTTTATCACCGTGACCATAGCATGGTGTCTACTACGATATATGTACGATCCGACACAATGGGGTTATTCATGTGTAGACCGAGACCGGACAGTGCCACCGGCCAGTCTATCTATACACATCACCAGCTTGAATGTTCGCAATTCGATCAGCCAGCCCGGTTTTATCAGATCGGGTCACATACGGGGTATACGGATAAGAACTTGGACAATACTGCAGTTGGAACAGTTTGCAGATTTTGATTCTCTTGCGTGTTAGATCAATCATACGGCTGTGTAGATCCTGATCACATTGCGCGGAAACTGGTTTGAAAGCTGACCATGCGACTATACACATGACGTATATGCGCAGTCTGATCAGAACCTACCATGTTTATTAATCAGTGAAACACGAACCATGCATTGACCCTGCCTCCAGCAAGCCGTATATTTCCCTGTCAATAGGTCAGGATGTAGGTGCGTGATGGCTAATCAGGAGATAGACAGGTCGCTAATTGATAGTTGCATACAAATGCCCATTTAGGTTATTATTAAAATTAGTTGATGTAAACAAATACATATATTTCCACGAAATGTACGACTTTTATCAATTATAAATCACGCCTACCATGTGTACTTTACGGTGCATACAGGTGCTCAAGTGCCGCGGATATTACATGTCTTTTACGTGAATAGGAGTACGCAAAATACGAATACACGTATCTTATAGCATTGTCCATGATCATGAATGATTGTCTAATGCTGCTTACACCGGCGTCATTGTATAGCGCCAACAGACTACGCTACACACACTTATAGTTATATATCTATATTATAATGCTGTGTAGACATGTAGACTGGTGGAAAAACGACGGGGCGTATCTTATCAGCATATGACCATAATCAGACTTCGAAACACCATATTCACAACCCACGATCAAAGAGCAGGCAAGCAATGACTAACCGTCTTATCGGGACAAGCCCTACAGAGTTGTCTTGCAGTAAGCGTAGATAAAACTTGCTGAAAAAGCCAAAAATAATAACTGAAACACGTTATCCCGGGAATTACCTGTAAACTTTGAAGGCTTTGTGCAACGCTAATCTACGATGCGCAACGAAGAGACCTGTTTACACGTGTTTGCAAGGTGTTGGTATCTACTAGAAAACTATACAATCACTCGGGAAAACTTTCAGACCTTCACAAACCACCTGTAAAGATACCCTTTATTATACAAAAAAGTGCGCGAAATGTGCATAAACTTCAATTTCCGTGCCACTCGTGCCAGTGAATGTCAATACATAGTTACAGTACATACTAATGGAATATACACACTGGTCTATAGCACGAACCAATGCGAATGATGAGTAGAATCTAACTTGTAAACCTGTTTTTAGCGTAAAATTCCATTCAGCCAACATAACTGACACACGTTGTTCGCAAAGGGAGATAATTATGCATGACCTGCAAACATATCTCTATCACGTTATCCCGAACATAATTGAAATCAGTTACACCCCTGACTGGTTACCAGAGACACCTACATATGTTCGATGCACTTTACCCTGATTTGATCGGCTAATAACATCATGCTCTGCATGACTTTTCATACTCGTTTGTTAGAAGCCATGACGGGTGTTTCATTGATGGCATGGCGAACAGTGCATATCCTGATTAGAATGTGCGGATGTGCATGCTGTTCTGGATCTACAGTGGTCGCAACCTATAAGCCCCACTCCTCCAGTCACAGCCACATTTGACCATAGTGAAACGATGACCTTTATCAGAATTGCCATTACCAACATTCGACATTACATACATGCCACAAAGGGCACAGAGGTAGAGATGTTTTCCCATGAGCGGGGTGTGTCAACCTCCGGAAATCTTACCATAAACATCCGCTTTTACGGAAGCCCATTAGGGCCACTTCACTTTTGTTGTATTCAATTTATTCAAGGTACCAGTTGTGTGTGCACCCTGAAGGAGTGCACAATGCGAAAGCGAGAAATCCGAAACTCAAATGAAATGTCATGCAAAGCATGAACTGTATTTGGCGAAATCGATGAGGTTATTCTAATATGTTGGAGTAACAATCTTTTGTGGAGAAATATTTGAAATATTCAAAACAGCAGATGACAAAGGGTGTATTACTGCCAACATATCTGCTGGACATCAAAGGGAACAGCGGTCAAGAAATCTCTCAGTAGTGATCATTTGGTCAGTTCTGCCAGCTTTCAAAGGATTTCGCATATTCATGAGAAAGATCTACACAGGTCTGGCACCTGGAACCAGTGTTGAACCTGCGACTCACGGTTAAAGTCTAGTCTATACGGAAAACCAATTGACCGATTTAGCTGAAAATCGAATCACTTCTTCCAATTATCATTCCTGACCTATGTACCAAATATCTTGTTGATACATGGCAAAATACAACCTGTATGCCGCGAACAGATTAACAGACACACGGAAAACAGGTGGACCGATTTAGTTGAAAATTTACCCACTTCTTCCGAATATCATTTCTGACCTATTAGTCCATTTGACGCTACTATACATTTAATACACAACCTAGAAATTGTGTTTACTATAAACTTGTATTGCTGATTTGTACTATCATGGGGTCCTACAACAAATTCAGCTTGGTTGCCAAAAACGGCACTTTGGGCAACTTCCGTAATTTGCATAAATCCAAGATGGCCGCGAAATGTTATATAAATGCATAATATCCAATACATATCGTATTGTAGAAGCGATTTATTTATGAAAGTACATGTAAAGATGATAGATGCACTAACTATCATCAACTGTAAGTTAAACCCAATTTGCATAGATCCAAGATGGCCACCAAATGTTTTAGAAATACATGATTTCCGATATATATTGCATTGCAGACGCTATATGCATGCTAAAAATAACATGTAAATGTAACATATGCAGTAACTGATAATGTAAGGAATGTGTTTCAATCAACTGCATGTTGAACCTAATTTGCATAATTGCAAGATGGCCGCCATTTCAAGATTATAATTAATGTTTAGAATAAATTGCCAAAAGTGTACTATCCATGTACATGTACGTACAATTTACATGCACAGAAATCTTCGGTTACCAATTTGTCTAATTTCCTGCTTTCTGACACATTTTGGAGCATTTGGGGCACATTGTTTTGGGTGGAGGTGAGCAAGAAGCAACACCTCCACTGAACCAACCCTTGATCAATGCAATGTGCATAGTCTACAACCTGCACAAAGCTTAACTACCAAATTTTATCTGTACAGCAACTATAACTAGATACAACGCGATAAAAAGGCATTAATTCATAACAAATATGACATTTTAGTGTCACCATACATAATATCTGATATTGTTGTTCCTACCACGAGCACAAATGTGTTGTTGTTTTTTGCTGTTTGTCCTGATGAACAGGTATGCACCCCAATGACCGACCCCATTAGTATATATTATCTATCATGTATACATGTGACCATTTTATTCCGATTATTGGAGTAAGATGCAACTGAACTGCATAGTTATAGCAGCCGAAGCGACTTGTGTCATGTGTTTTCGAGACTTGTATAGCAGTATCATAGCAAGGCGAACCTTTGAGTCCGCTGCATTTGTTAGTCGCTACCATTGGGGATACTGGAATGGCGTTTATGGTGACAAGTGTGGCGAGCAGAGCTCACAAGGGCATGACTATCTGCTGATCCTGTTTATGAGTGGATTGATGCCGTTCCCATCACCGTACATATGTCAGTCTGTGTGGACCAGGACAGTTTTCGCAGAAACATCACATGGAGAAGTTGAAGTACCGACGTGTCATAGATGCAGATGATCGGGGCCCTCACCTACAAGAAGAGCATTGCCCTCATCTGTACAATCCAGTCACCAGCAAGATAGCCCCAGCTGAAGTCAATGTGGCTGATTTCATTGCTATCGGGGAAAGAATGGAGAGCAAGTATACAGACAGTCTTCTAGGGTGTTCTACGACCCTATCAGCAGTCATTCAAGATGATGAATTTGTCTCAAGAAGCAGGGCATGTCAACAAAGCATGCCAATAATCAACATCGAGAACATATATCTCCGGTTTCTGCAGCAACTAAATGATAGAAACTGGGCCTCTCTTCGCTTACGAGCTCTGTTCCGTACCTCCATCCCTCATCGATGAACATGGTTGTCTCCACAAAGGCAACACGTCAGGAATGACAATGCAACAATGGATACCCACGAGGATGGAGTGTTTAGTCATGATGAGGCGGACATCACCATTGTCTCGTTTGTCCTTCAGGCTGCAAAGTTTGGAAAACATGTGATCTCCATCCTTAATGATGACACCGACATATTCATCCTGCTGGTATATTGGGTTATCGAGATGAGTTGATGAGCAAGGTACATATGGAGCGCTGGAATATAACTGTGTTAGATATCAACGCCAGTTGCGTTGACCTAGGGCCAGAGTGTTTGGAGCTGCCGAGCATGCATGCCCTCAGTGGATGTGATACGACATCATATGTGTATGCCAAAGGCACGACCAGTGTGCTAAACACATTTCTGGCTGGGGACTTTGCATGTTTGTCTGACGTGCTGGGCGAGATTGATGCTACACAGCCTGTCTTGATGAAGGTGGCAACAAAATTCTTCATAGCTATGTATGGTCAACCACCGGGGTCATCCATGAAATGTCCTAAATCCAATACTCTTCTTCTAACATCCACCAATCTGTCATTGCATGTTCAGCGGACCCATATGCATGTCATGCTACATGGAAAGCGGCAGATCAGCCAGCAAGCACTGCCTGATGAGGCAGCAGACATCACTCACTCGGGATGGGAGATCCGGGATGGCGTCCACGTTCCTATCATTGACAAGGGTGACACAACTACATCACATCTGAGTTATGTGATTCACGCTCAGAGTAGGGTGCATGGTAAGTAGTGCAGCACTGGGTTGCATGGTTGCCACAGGGAACATATTTCATATACATCATACTGTAGCTGCTCTGGCTGGGAATGAGAAGGTATCGATGGGCAGGAGGGTGCGCTTGGAATGGAATGGCCTAGCAATGAAGATCAATAGGGTGTGCTTGGAGAACTTGAAGAGGAAGGTGCAGAGGAATGTGAAGTTAATGAAGATGTTGAATATTGTCTTGCTGGCCCCGATTACCTGGATGACGTGTTGATGGGACACCATACGGTGTGATAGGGTCTGAGGGTATCAATGGTATTAACTCAGACTAGCAGGTAACAATACATTAGTGTCACTCATCCAGTACAAACCCCACTTCCTTGATACATGACCTAACAATTTAAACGTCCCGCTTAAATACCTATTATACAATATGTACATGGACAAATTGGTAGCCCAATAGTTCTATGTAGGCAGGTCGTGCGTACATGGATAGTACGCATGTGACAATTTATGCACAACATTAATGAAAATCTTAGGAAATGGCGGCCGTCTTGAAATTACGCATATTGTTGTGTATACATTCCGTACATTATCAGCTACTGCACCTGTTATCTGTATATGTGTTTTCACATACATATTGCTTCTGCAATACTATATATATAGGAAACAATGCATTTCTATAACATTTGGTGGCCATCGTGAACTTATGCCACTTGGGATTAACTTGCAGTTGATATATCTACATTCCTTAAATTATCAGTTACTGCAAAAATTATCATATTTACATGTACTTTCACAATAACTATTGCTTCTACCATACACCATATATCGGATATCATGTATTAGTAGAACATATGGCGGCCATCTTGGATTTATGCAAATTAGGTTTAGCTTGCAGTTGTTGAATAGTTACTACATCTGTCAGTTGTACATCCACTTTCACATACATATGCTTCTACAATACGATATATATCGGATATTATGTATTTCTCTAACATTTGGCGGCCATCTTAGATGTGTGCAAATTACAGAAGTTGCCCAAAGTTGCCGTTTTGGCAACCAAGCTGAAATTGTTGTACGACACCTTCTGAGTACAATACAAGTTTATAGTAAACACAATTTCTAGGTTCCGAAAATTTCAAATGGACTATGACGTGACTCTCCATGGAGGCAATATTGGGCGATATCTTGAACCGAGTGAAGCCATCATGGTCGTCTATTACAGCCTGAAGGAACCGTACCGTCGACTTGCCGTCAATGTATTGGTCAAGTTATCTGGAAAATAACAACGGGGCCTGTGCTTATACAATTTAGATATACCAGGGTTTTCAACAGTGTCCCTTTGGGGCATTTCGATCCCTTACATTTGATTTCTACTCCTGTAATTTGCAGAATATGGGGTCAAATTTTCTACATAAAACATATTATAATTGCATTTCACACTTAAATTTAGTGTCTTGATTGGCCAGTTTGACCGAGGTTATTAAAAACCCTGGATATACAGTGGAACGTTTCTAAACCGGACACCCTGCATGGTACCCATGGTGTCCGGCTTAGAGCGGTTCCACTGCATTTCAGGAACATATACCTGTACTATCAATATAGATAAATTACACATCAATTTTAATTGATTTTAATTGAAAACTTGTGTTATTCTGCTCCTGGAATGACAAACAGCGTAGATCCTGATCAGACTGTGCGGATGCACAGGCTGATCTGGATCTACCCTGGCCACAAAACCATAAGCCACATTCCTCCAGTCACAGCCACATTTAAGACATATTGAACCCATTACAGCCATGGCAAGATAAAATCTATAAACATTTTCACAAATGATTCTAGTTTGTCATCCAAAGGTAATTTAATATCACAAAGTAATATGTGGCATTCGGCGAAAGGGGGATACTTGTAACATATATGTGGCTGTCACCGGAAAAATGTGGCTTATGGGTTTTAGCTACCAGTTTAGATCCAGGTCAGCTTGTGCATCCGGATGCACAGTCTGATCAGGATCTGCACTGCTCGCTATTCCATCATTTAACTACCCATCATGCTTCTAACAAGCAATATACGTAGATCTGTATCACGATACAGGAGTGTGCCATTGGATCAGGAGTTACACTGGTCACAAACGACATAAGCCCCGTTTAATTATGAAAAATATTGAACATTTTATAAACGCAGATGTCAGAGGGAACGGAGTAGCTAACATGAGCCTGGCTCTTATCGCAGTACTGTTATTCGGCAAAACTGATAGCAATCATATTTTCCGTCAATACTAGTCAATAAGGGAGTAAATTTCGGGTCAGGGTTCATTATTTTGTGGCAATCGAATATAGAATTCAATGAAATCATTTGAATATTTATAAACAGGTAGCGCGGATAACTAATGCGTGCGTCCTTTATAACGTGTTTATTATGCTACGATATATAATACCAAATAAATGTAACCCATTCCAGTGTATTTAAACGTGATGATTATACTGGGTGTAGATTTCATTGTAGTGTCATGTTTGTTGCTGTCACGTACGGAAGCCCAATAGGGCCACTTCACTTTTTTTTATTTCCATTTATTCAAATTCTTTTCTTGAATTTTCAAGATGTTTTCTTTAATTTTCAAGATCTTTTCTCGAATTTTCGAGATATTTTCTTGAATTTTCGAGATTTTTTCTTTAATTTTCAAGATACTTTATCGTATGCAGAGTACATGCAGTCTTCTTGAAAATTCAAGAAAATATCTTGAAAATTCAAGGAAAGATCTTGAAAATTCAAGAAAACTCTTGAATAAATGGAAATAAAATAAAAGTGAAGTGGCCCTAATGGGCTTCCGTAGTACGTGTCACTCAAATGTAATTACGTGTTTGTATTTTTGATACGTCAGGAGATAAAGCTGGGTATGCGCGGGTATAAGAGGACGATGCGAGCTATTATATTCATTCGAAATGCAGACGGTTTGTCAATATAATACAGAGTTCATTCTTTTGTACTACATGGATACAGTTTCGTGGAGATTGCTCTCGGCAGCCATACTCGCATCGCAGTAAGCTTGTATAAGGTAAGCATGGGAACTAATAAAAAAATGCTGCTATTATTAGTGACATTATTCGTGGAATCTGCCCAAATTTGTCTCTATATACCTTGCAATATAATTTCAAATACTGTAGCACATTCTTGTGAGGATTATGTAGTGAAAGCAAGTTTGGAAAGAGACAGAAGGTTGGTGTTGTTAAAATAGCTGTAAAGATGTTACTGGTGTAATTTGCATTACCTGAGTAAACTTATTTTTGCCAAACTCAAGGTAGCGTTACTACGTTAAAACGTGCGAGACAACTGAACGATTTCAGATACGGTCAAATGATTATTTTCATGCCGCCATTTCGGTTTAGGTCATAAAAATGTAAGTTTTTATATTTATTTCTGAAATTGCTGTATGTTTAATAAGTTTAATAAGTTTATGGCATGTTCCCTAGCAGAGAAGTTGGATAAATGTTATTGCAGAGTCTAGAAATCGAAAACAAACATTGTGTATGGCTTTTACATGTACATATAAAAAGAAATACTACTGTGCTTCTATCGAAGAAAATTGTTTTACCGTGTTAGATGTTAGCATATATTTGATTTTATTTATCATACCACCAAGTTTTCACGGCCTACGAAGCCAAACGTTCGAGTTTTTTATAAAATTAATTTATTGTTTGGGGTACGGAAGTCACATGATCTATAATTGTGAATACGGAAACTGACAGGGTGGTTACGGAAACTGACAACTATATACATCGTAAAAACATGTTGAAATTTCCGTGTTAAGCCATGAAACGTGTTTTCCTGGTAAATTTACAACATGTTATATAGACCAATGGAGATATATTGTAGATATAGGGGCTCAGTGGGTTCGATATATGTTTTGTCTATCAGGGTAACCCGCCATTTTTTAATATGTTTATGCCGCCATGACAATAGGTGAGTGTAAATACTTTTCTACACCTGTCCGTCTATGTGCCGTCCGCCACACCGTTTGTACACATCGAGTTGTGTTTCTCTGTTAAAATATCCTAGTACCGTGGTTGAGGCATGTATGCATATTATGTACGGAAATGTGTATACAGGAAACGGACATACAATTGATTTCTCATAGACGGTCACACGATCATGCCAGCTACAATTTACCCGCGCAAAATCACATACCCCTGCCTACATTTCTGGACTCGCAGTCCAAAGCCGGTTCTAGAGTCATGCCAAACACGTGGTCATGCGCCTGGATCCGGAGAGTTATTTTCCAAAATACGGCGGCACCGTCTACTTTCACTTTTGGACGATCATTGAAATCTGGCCCCCACCATCCCATTATTTCTGGCCCCAAAAATAAACACAAGCATATGCACCATGTAAATATTATTAAAAAAAAGAACATGTTTGGCACAGACATACCGGGTAATCCAAAATATTTGTTACAAATGTGTTGACACACAGCTCTTTAGTTAAACACTTACAGAAGAAATAATTAGCCACTGTGAAAGCTAATAGATGTAAAATATATTCCAATTGTGTTACGTTTGACGTTCTGTTGTGTGACGTCATGATGAAGTCAAAATCGACATCATTTCGCAGAATGTTTAATGATAGATGTCGACTTTGCTTGTGAAACTCATATAGAGAAGGTGTTTAGAACTTAAAAATCAACATCAAAACGAATCCTACAAAGAATATGTGGCATATGTTAATATATACTGGCAAACACAAAAAAGCGTTGGACGCACTATTTAACATTTTCGTAGGCGCTACACACAATCTGTGTGGTTAAGAAAGAAACAGGCGGTGTAGACTTCCTCAATTCCAGTAACGTCGGCCAACGTCAGCCGAAGTCACAAATGTTAAATTATTTGAAATCGCTGTTGTTATAACATGTGTCATTCTATTGTGCTGAAATTTGAGGACCGACGATATGTCTACATGGTAATTCTGGTTTCTGTTCAAAGAGATCATTTATGGAATCGGTCCTAAACCACCAGTTATCCCTGTATTTCTTTAAGGAAATAAATCAGACGATTTCCGTATCCCCAGTTTCGTCGACTGGTAGGTTACTTCCGTAACACCAGTGCTGTCAGTTTCCGTAACCTCAAATAAATTATTTTTGGGCGAATATTGTCGTACTACTTGGGCATAGGCATTTTTTTTCACATTAATTCATCACAAGTATGTAAACTAGATTAGCCATAGTTCATTTTACAATAAGGCGATTCTAATTAATATTTTATGCAGTTGTTATAAATATTGTACAAATTAATAATTTTTTGAAACTACTCGGTTATTAGCAGCATTATTGGTCTGTAGTAGCGCTTGTGATAACTGTATTTATGAGTTATTATGAAATAGCAACATTACCATGACGAATCGCCGTATTGTGTTGTGCTGTGTCCGGATTCAACGTCCACGCCGGCAGCTTCTGTAACATTCTGCAACTTCCGTATCCATAATAATTTGACTTCCGTATCTGAAATATTTCAGTTGTCTCGCACGTTGTAACGTAGTAGCGCTACCGTGAAACTGAGTTGGTAACCCTGCGGCTCCACGAGTATTGCACTCCATCCCCATTGAATAAAATTGTATGAATTGCTGGACAGTAACCCGTCATTGGCCCCCTATATCCACCACTAGATCCACCCAGGGCCGGTGTTTATGTTCCTGTATCCTCCTGTAGATATATACACACTAGATCCACGCAGGGCCGGTGTTTATGTTCCTGTATCCTCCTGTAGATATATACACACTAGATCCACCCAGGGCCGGTGTTTATGTTCCTGTATCCTCCTGTAGATATATACACACTAGATCCACCCAGGGCCAGTGTTTATGTTCCTGTATCCTCCTGTAGATATATACACACTAGATCCACCCAGCGCCGGTGTTTATGTTCCTGTATCCTCCTGTAGTATATACACACTAGATCCACCCAGCGCCGGTGTTTATGTTCCTGTATCCTCCTGTAGATATATACACACTAGATCCACCCAGGGCCGGTGTTTATGTTCCTGTATCCTCCTGTAGATATATCCACCACTAGATCCACCCAGGGCCGGTGTTTATGTTCCTGTATCCTCCTGTAGATATATACACACTAGATCCACCCAGCGCCGGTGTTTATGTTCCTGTATCCTCCTGTATATATACACACTAGATCCACCCAGGCCGGTGTTTATGTTCCTGTATCCTCCTGTAGATATATACACACTAGATCCACCCAGGGCCGGTGTTTATGTTCCTGTATCCTCCTGTAGATATATCCACCACTAGATCCACCCAGGGCCGGTGTTTATGTTCCTGTATCCTCCTGTAGATATATACACACTAGATCCACCCAGCGCCGGTGTTTATGTTCCTGTATCCTCCTGTAGATATATACACACTAGATCCACCCAGCGCCGGTGTTTATGTTCCTGTATCCTCCTGTATATATATACACACTAGATCCACCCAGGGCCGGTGTTTATGTTCCTGTATCCTCCTGTAGATATATACACACTAGATCCACCCAGGGCCGGTGTTTATGTTCCTGTATCCTCCTGTAGATATATACACACTAGATCCACCCAGGGCCGGTGTTTATGTTCCTGTATCCTCCTGTAGATATACACACTAGATCCACCCAGGGCCGGTGTTTATGTTCCTGTATCCTCCTGTATATATATACACACTAGATCCACCCAGCGCCGGTGTTTATGTTCCTGTATCCTCCTGTAGATATATACACACTAGATCCACCCAGGGCCGGTGTTTATGTTCCTGTATCCTCCTGTAGATATATACACACAAGATCCACCCAGGGCCGGTGTTTATGTTCCTGTATCCTCCTGTAGATATACACACTAGATCCACCCAGGCCGGTGTTTATGTTCCTGTATCCTCCTGTAGATATATACACACTAGATCCACCCAGGCCGGTGTTTATGTTCCTGTATCCTCCTGTAGATATATACACACAAGATCCACACAGGGCCGGTGTTTATGTTCCTGTATCCTCCTGTATATATATACACACTAGATCCACCCAGGGCCGGTGTTTATGTTCCTGTATCCTCCTGTAGATATATACACACAAGATCCACCCAGGGCCGGTGTTTATGTTCCTGTATCCTCCTGTAGATATATACACACTAGATCCACCCAGGGCCGGTGTTTATGTTCCTGTATCCTCCTGTAGATATATACACACAAGATCCACACAGGGCCGGTGTTTATGTTCCTGTATCCTCCTGTAGATATATACACACTAGATCCACACAGGGCCGGTGTTTATGTTCCTGTATCCTCCTGTAGATATATACACACTAGATCCACCCAGGGCCGGTGTTTATGTTCCTGTATCCTCCTGTAGTATATACACACAAATCCACCCAGGGCCGGTGTTTATGTTCCTGTATCCTCCTGTAGATATACACACTAGATCCACCCAGGGCCGTGTTTATGTTCCTGTATCCTCCTGTAGATATATACACACTAGATCCACCCAGGGCCGGTGTTTTATGTTCCTGTATCCTCCTGTAGATATATACACACTAGATCCACCCAGCGCCGGTGTTTATGTTCCTGTATCCTCCTGTAGATATATACACACTAGATCCACCCAGCGCCGGTGTTTATGTTCCTGTATCCTCCTGTAGATATATACACACTAGAATCCACCCAGCGCCGGTGTTTATGTTCCTGTATCCTCCTGTAGATATATACACACTAGATCCACCCAGGGCCGGTGTTTATGTTCCTGTATCCTCCTGTAGATATATACAGCTTCTCCCGAGTTCGACACATCAATACCAACCTTGTAAACTCGAACACTACTGTCTGTTCCACGTTTTGCTGCCGACGAACTTTTGGCTATTAAACACATTCAATCTAAAAAAATATTTAAAAGTAAGTACTTTTTCATCAATAACAAAAAAGAAACCCTCCCCAAAAAACATGGGGAGTCAATTTCCAATTGTTTTCGTTTTTTGATCCTGAAAAATAGCTGTCAATCTTGAAGCGCTGCTCTAAGCACACATTCATCTGGGCCTACACGTAGCTGAGATAATCTTGGCTAAAACAGATGTATTTTACATTTGTCATCATCTATCCTTTATATTGTATGTCTAACATCCGTTTCAGCTGATATTATCTCATCTAATCTGGGCCAATGCTTTGCTCCTCAATAACAATGTAGCTGACGCGTTAGTTTTAGAACACCGACATTTATTTCCATTGGATAGTATAGACCAGGGGCGTGTTTCACTAAACTTCGTACGACTAAAATGTTTGTAAGTGCAAAATTATGATAGTCTGTACATTTCTCATTAACATTGTTTTCTTAAACAATTATTTGATTTACATTTATTGAGCATAGGCTGCATATGCCAGGCTTACAGGGATCGAGTGTCTCACCCAGTACGAATGTGTCAAGGTCACCAAATGACACAGGGTGGTTAGCCATCAACAGATTAAATTGTGAGAGAGCTATTGATGAAGTTTGGTAAAGATCCAACAAACATATCAGGAAATAAACAACATTGTTACATACATCCACAGAGCTCCAGATAAGGTGCGTATTGGCGTACTTTATGCATTTATTTTAGAAGAATATGCATTGATTATCAAAAGTGGGAGTACACAATACGCAATACGCATTTATTTTCAAATTGAGAAGTGAAAATACTGTCATATTTGAAAAGTTACTTAGTTGAGCTGCAAAAAGAAACAGTGTTTGCAAAAAAGCAAACCAGACACTATGATTTCTCAAACGCAACATAAAAGATCACTCTGAAAAACTGAAATCAACAGCCTATAGAACACTTAAATTGTCCAACCCCAGCTCGAATACTGTTCCTACGTCTGGTCACCATATACAGATACTGCAATCTACCAGCTCGAGATCATCCAAAGGAGGGCAACTCGCTGGACCAAGCGCAATTATGACCGCACCTCTACAGTAGTGTTACTGGTTAAAGTTGTTCGTTATACTATATCTCTGCAACTGCTTTGCCCATCACCTTGAAACTTCACATGGGTGTTTATCATTATCTATATTTTCATTCTACCCCCCTCCCGTGCGGCCCCTGTGACCAATGTCAAGGTCAAATTACTTTGAATTTTTTGGTTAAAGTTTTTGTTCGCGCCCGCTTGCGGAAAGCGCGATATAGTCGGCACTTTGGCGTACGTACGTACGTACGTGTGTCCGGTTAAAGTTTTTGGTTAAGTTTTTTGGTTAAAGTTTTTCGTTATACTATATCTTTTTTTTTAGTGTCCATGCCTCGCCACAAGGCGCGACATGCAGGCCACGGCCATCTAGTTTTTTACCTTTACCTAATATTTCTACGTAATTGACTTAGCCATTTTCAACGTTAACTTTTTAACGTACGTCTGGTTAAAGTTTTTTGGTTAAAAGTTTTTCCTTATACTATATCTATATATATACTATACTTATACCATTACCTTGAAACTTCACATGGGTGTTTATCATCATCCATATTTTCATTATACCCCCAACCGTGCGGCCCCTGTGCCCAATGTCAAGGTCAAATTACTTTGAATTTTTTTGTTAAAGTGTGTTCGTGTACTATGTCTCTGCAACTGCTTCACACATTACCTTGATACTTCACATGGGTGTTTATCATCATTGTCGCGCCCGCTTGCGGAAAGCGCGATATCGTCGGCATTTTGGCATACATCCGTCTGTCCATCCGTACGTCCGTGTGTCCGGTTAAAGTTTTTTGGTTAAAGTTTTTCCATCTACTATATCTATTTTTTTAGTGTCCATGCCTCGCCCCAAGGCGCGACATGCAGGTCACGGCCATCTAGTCTACAAAAAGTGGGTATAATTATGTTATCCACGTGTCTATGCTTGGGAAAAAAACCTGGCCTTCGTGGCTTTGCCTCGTTTCTTGTTATATTTCACACATGCCTTTCTGGAATGATTCTCTTGTTTGATTGACACTCTTGTTTGATTGGCATTATGAGGCAGCGGTCAGGGCTTATGTGAGCCCAGCTCACTTGCTCTAGTATTTTCAGGCAATAGATACATGTAGTTCAGGTAATCCGACCTATTTTTATTTTATTTTTCCAAAACAGAACAAAGACAAGGATGATTTGTTCTGGTGTGGCGAGGAACTGGCATCAGATCAGGATTATTCTGATTTCAGGGCTGAATATATAGTTTTGTTATTGTAAATATTCAGTTCTGATTTTGGGATTCCCCCCCCCCACCCCCCCCCCCCCCCCCCATTTGTATATGTACTTGAACATGTTCATGTACTTGTACAGGTAGTATATGGAATTTAGTACTAAACCCATTGACCCGGCCTTAAATGACCCTAGCTGTTGATAGGCCGTTAAACCCCAACAAACAAACAAACAAGGATGATTTGGGTTGGCTGAAGGGGACGGTATGGAGACCAACATATACATATGTACATTTCTTTAATTATTAGAGTATAAGTAATGTGTCAAAATCATGTTTTTGGATCTTGAAGCAATGAATAACTTAAATTAAGAATTATGTTATAGTCTTTGAGCAGTACAACACAAATTATCAATAAAAAATATTAAAAGGTCAGGATGGCCATAATATTTGTTGTGAAGCCGTCTTAATATAACATTATATTGCTATTTTAGACTATATTTTCCTATTTTAATAATTAGCCAGGTTTTTTTAAAACAAATCCAGGCTATTGGATCTATTGGATTGGCGAAAGCCTACGGGCGGGCGGCGGGCGGCGTCCACAATAAATGTTAAGTTTTCGTGTTTGAGTCCATTTCTTTGTTACTGTACCACCTAGGACCACCAAACTTTCACAGCTTCATAATCAAGGGGTGCCCACCACATATCACTATCCAACATGTTACCTTTTTTTGAACTTGACCCATTTTTTCCGCGCAGTCGACTTAGCCATTTTCAATGTTAAGTTTACGCGTTTACAATGTTAAGTTTTCGTGTTTAAGTCAATTTTTTTGGTACTGTACCACCTAGGACCACCAAACTTTCATAGCTTCATAACCAAGGGGTGCCTACCACATACAACTATCCAACATGTGACCATTTTTTTTACCTTCACCTATTATTTCTAAAGTTTTTTCGTTAAAGTTTTTCCATCTACTATATCTATTTTTTTAGTGTCCATGCCTCGCCCCAAGGCGCGACATGCAGGCCACGGCCATCTAGTCTACAAAAAGTGGGTATAATTATGTTATCCACGTGTCTATGCTTGGAAAAAACCTGGCCTTCGTGGCTTTGCCTCGTTTCTTGTTTTATTCCTATTTTTTCTCCGTCGGAATTCCTATTTTCCTATTATTTTGGACCAATCCCTCACTTGGCGGCCTGCCCTTATCAGTCTGCGCATCTGTGCAGTCTGATCAGGGTCTGCACTGTTCGCCATTCGGTCAATGAAACACCCGTAATGCTTCTAACTCATAGTCTTGACCTTTATCAGGTTTCAAGAGTGTGCTAGAAGATCAGCCGTTTGAATCTTCACGAATCCCATAAGCCCCATTTCCCCAATCACAGTCACACTTTATTGCAGAGCAAAGCAGCGGCATTGAAGCAGAAAGGTCGTGACCTTGACAGTGCCCTGACTTACAAGGAGTTCCGAAGACTGATACGAGAACGTGTCTGGTTGCCCCTTCATCGGCTGCCCAGCCCCAACATCTCACTGAGTGCATTTCCGATGACGGCGTTTGCCCCATTGGACGACATATTCCGACAAATGGTTCACGATCCAAACCTGGGGCCGAGAATCACGATGCGCTATGAACTGTTGTGTTTCTGTACATTCCGGGAATACCCGCGGGACAACAAGCCGTACAGCATCCGGCTGGCAGGGGCCGGCTTATACTACGCGGGTGATGCTGACGAGACGGTGTGCTACGTGTGCGGTGTACGACGCCGCGGCTGGATGGAGAGGGACAATCCCCAGAGAATCCATGCTGTTATCTCTCCCGGGTGTGAGTTTCTGTCCAGGAATAACGAGGTAAATGTTCCCGTTCCTAGCGGCGCTTCACTGCATGGAGTATCTCGCGCAGAATCCCCAGTACACACATGACCAACAGCCAATGCTGAATCTCCCGAACAGAACAGACGAACATCCCATTCGGAACCCCCAGTAATCAGTACACCATCAGTATGCGAGAGACAACGCAGCGCTGACCTTCTACCTCTACCGGCAATTGTCAACGCGATTAGTAAGTCAACGGCAGAAGTGTGGGCCAAGTACCCAAACCACCAAATGCAGCTTAACAGGGCGCGTTTGATGCGCCATATTTCATAAAAAATATGTTACATAATAAGGAAAACATAAAATAATACGTACTTTGAATCGGAGGGCTTCTGGAAGTTTCAGTACTTGTTGTTGTTATTGTAACCACATGATCATACACCTTGACATGAGTATGTAATGCTCAATGTGAGCTGTTACCATCACATACCATCCGTCATCCGTCAACAATTACTTATATTTAAAATGACATCTCCTATATCAATGGGCCAATTTTATTTAGCCTTTGCGTGAATGACCTTGGATGGTCCTCTACCAATATACCTAAAATAAACCATATACATTTTTGGAGTTAGACTGTGCAGAAATCCCATACACACAATTTTTGCGACCAGTATAAATCCAGATCAGCCTGTGAATCCGCACAGTCTGATCAGGATCTGCACTGTTCGCCATTCTCCAGTCACAATTGATGGTGAGAATACATGGAGATTGTAATTGTACACGAGTGTTAGTTGACGGTATTGGTGACCTTCCTTCCTTGTGCTGCTACCTACATAACAGTATCATGCCACATGTCACTGCAGGTGTCCAGGAAGAAGATGATGACCTTGGAGGTGACATTACA
Source organism: Conchocele bisecta (assembly GCA_029237695.1). Classification (NCBI taxonomy): domain Eukaryota; kingdom Metazoa; phylum Mollusca; class Bivalvia; order Lucinida; family Thyasiridae; genus Conchocele; species Conchocele bisecta. The sequence continues at coordinate 9,830,115 of CM055278.1, forward strand.
GCGGAGAGAGGTGACTGGGTGATCCTTCATCGCCGAAACAACTCAGGTTTTCTATACACTGCTTCATATATGTAGTTGTTCTGTTATTTCATATCATTTACGTTTGTATTATTTGTGCATGTGAAATGTGTTACGACAGGAGGTTGTGTCCGACCAAAGTTAGAAGCCTTGTTCATGTATATAGAGTTATACCGATGAAAGCAGAAACCCTCCGAATGCCTGTGTGCATTATATGTGTCCATGTACACATCGTGTTGCTGAATAACATGATCAAATGTGCATCTTCAAACATTTGTAAATTTCACAATTGCAAACTGTAGACACACCGATGAATATCGGGTCATTATGTTATGCTATGCTATCGATCGGCATATCACATTAATCAAATAATGAAAAGTCATGCAGAGCATGATGTTATTAGCCGATCAAATCAGGGTAAAGTGCATCGAACATATGTAGGTGTCTCTGGTAACATTGTCAATGGTAAACTATTTTCGACCACAGTTCTATACCCAGCGTTGACATTTTTCTCGATTTTGTGCAGGTTTTGGAAACCCCTTTCCCAAATCCATCCAATAGCAGCAATGCCATAGCAGCAATGTTTTGTTGTCACCATTATGTTGCGAAATATTCCAGCGTAACACCTGTACTGTATGCTCTATTTATCTACAAATTACACTCCGCAATACACAAAGTTGTAGTCACTGTGTGTGTGTTTGTCCGAATTCTGTGGCAGCATGCGAGTGGGCGGAGCTACCAGGGCTATATATATCTAGCGGTTTACAGTGTCATCTAAAAATAGACGCAAGCTCCTGCGTATTCAGGCACATGCCCAGATTGGCCTAATGTGCCCCATCCGTGATTTTTTGCGCGATGTCGGGCGCAAGACAATCAATAATTTGCGGCATTGACAATAATTAAGGGGGATTGCCGCAATCGCGCGTGCTGGATGCATCCCTGCCATTCCTGCATGATACGTAAACAAATCAAAGTTGGCTATGAAGGGCAATTCTTCGTTTTGATTGGTGGAAAATTTTGTGAATATTAACTAGCGTCAAATGACGCGCATACGCGATCCAATGGGATAAACCCGAGATGCTGGGATAAACCCGAAAATGCTGGGGTTACTAGTAAGGAGATTTTGAGCAGAGGTCGATTATAAATTAGCCGAATAAACACATTTTACGCGATTATACGTGGCTGAAACTTGTTCTGTTTAATAAATAAAAGCTTTAAATTAGCCCAATAATCGGCGTATGTTGGCGTATATGGCCATTAGAGCCAACTATGGACTTCAACAACAATAACTCCGGGTTAAATCTCTTCAGGCGTTCAGCTCATTAAGTATTCAAAATTGTGTTATTTGGCTATAAGTAAAGTTTTAAACGGAGATAATTGCCAAAAATGCAAACTTTATCGGTTGATGCAATTTGGAAGTGATACAGAAAAATTCGCGTTCGTAGATTACCGAATAGCGGAGAAAAGGGTTGCTACAAACTTTTTCAGAATTCGATGGATAACCAACATATTAGCCGATCTATAAATAGATCGGCTAATAATAATGACAAAAACCATGCACTGCAGATCCTCATGAGGCGGTTCGCCGCGAGCTGTCGGCAGTGTTTGCGCACGCTGGTTTTATTGTGTGTGGGGATGGAATGTTACGTAACATGTAGGCTACATGTAAGCATGTAAGAAGATGATGACCTAGGAGGTGACATTACAGCAGAGGGAGGTGACTGGGTGATCCTCCATCGCCGAAACAAGACGGGTTTTCCATACGCTGCTTCATATATGTAGTTGTTCTGTTATTTCATATTCATTTACGTTTGTATTATTTGTGTATGTGAAATGTATGGACTAGTCTACGTTATTATCGTTGACTATTATTTGTTACCAGGGCTCCAGATAAGGAATTAGTAATTGAGTATTTTCATTCCATCATTTCTGAAGCAATTGATATAAAATGTTTCCCCTCCCGCGACCGACCCGGCAAAATCGCCGCAACCCCAAAAAAATTGTTTGCACAACGGAAACAATTTTATTTGTATTTAGTGTCGAAACTGGGTCAGAAAATATGGGCTGTTCCGACAGTAAATATTGCCGAAAATCTCGATTTTTATCGCTTACTTTATGGCGAGTAAAAGAAAAACCCAGCTGATATGCCTTTACTAGCTTAGAACATGAAGTGAAAGTCATTGCGATGTGTCTGTTTACAAAAATGTGTCGGTGAAAATGTTTATAAGCCGCTTCCCTATTGGTGAGTAGCAATCCGAAAGTCAAATGTCAGCGGTCTTCATGCCAATAGCCAATCAAATATCGCGTTTTATAAACTACACGCATCCGAATTGTGAATCGATAACTTTTGTTTGTTTCCGTAATGACCGCCCTCAATATAATGACGTGCAACAGTTTTCACACGCTAGCGACACCTGTCGGGACTGTTTCATTGGATACTTCAGATATTTATAATTAATGTATTCACAAAATTACTACACTTTGTCCCAACAAGGAATTCAAGTAATTGTGTTTCTAAGAATAGAACCACGCTTGATTTCGCTGAAACGAATATGCGTATACGTGTTTTTGAAAATCCAACTTCCAAGTTATAGTTTTGCATACTTAGCGTCAACACCGATCCAAACTGGCAAGAAACACTGAATATATTCAATTGAGAATGTGTTTCAACAAAAGATTTACATTGATTTACGATCGAAAGTGAGTTTTAAGTTGAAAGAATAATGGTCTTATCGATTGACACCCGAGCAAGTCGCCCCCACACAGTTTCGGACCTAAAAATGAATTTGTGAGAAATAATAATTTCACTGTTTTATATCATTTTAAATATATTAATTGGTTAATATAAATTAATTATAATAGAGGATAGTGTCTGTTGACGGCCCTGAGCAATAAAATATACTGTTTTCAACAGTTTAATGAATTTACAGAGTATTGTGTTATTAAAGGTGCATGCCCACTCAGTAGACACAAAATGTTCTTTATATCAGAGACATCATCTGAGACATTTTCTGGAAACTAAAATATTCAATCATCATTACCCCACGTATTGATTGGCATTATTATACATTTTATATCAGACATAAAGTTTCACACTGATATCAGGGGCAATAATCGTATTTCCTTGAAATGTTAAAGGACATTACTATTTATTCTCTGTATTTATTTTTTGATGTGCAATGATCTTACTTTATAATCTGTATAAAAATATTATTTTATTCGGGTGACACATTTAATTAGTATAAATAATTAATAAATATCATGTCTCATTTGCATATGAAAATAGCCTGATACCACCGCGCGTCTCTATCAGTAAAATAAATATTACTAAATGATTAGATATGTATAGTGGGCACTCGCAATTTTTAGAACTGGTGGAATAGTGACACAATTATACACATATTTAATTCCTATAAAGAACATTGTGTGCCTTATGAGTGAGCATGTACCTTTAATACTATTAATTCCATTTGCTGGAAAGAAATGTATAGCTTGTATACAATCGTTCAAATGAGTAAACAGTTTTCATGAAATATCGCACATGTTCGATGGTACAAAATCACACGGCGTGTCTCGAATAGGTAATAATTCAATCTAGTCATGTATATGTAGTATCAACAAATTGTTTTCACCTTACTCCATCTCTAGTCAATAAAACAGTCATTTTACATGGTGTCTGCATATTTATTCCTTTGTATAAGGAACTTGCGGGATGAAAAACAAACATATTTTTAAGGTTGGCCCTACTGTTTACACATCAACATACATCAATTATTTAATAGTTTGCTTCGAAATGAAAACATATATTTGCATTTCATTAGAATAGTCTCCTTGGAGACAATTCTAAAGAAATACCAAGATGTGTTTTGATGGAAAATAAGAAAAAGATGCTATAGTTGTGGTATATTTAATGTTTGCTGCAGCATGATAAAGGTATTACAAAATTGTTATTGCTTTTGATACTCGCTACTTCTGATTTCAATTGGGTTTTTGGCAATTTTAATTGGGTATTTACGCAGCTTATCTGGAGCGCTGTATTACAATAATAACAAATGGATAATTGTATAAAAAATTACAAACTATCTACAAGAAATCCTGATCCTGATGAGACAGGTGGTTACGAGCTGGCTCATCTTGATCTGTGCTACTGGCAATTTTAATTGGGTATTTACGCATATACGCAGCTTATCTGGAGCTTTGTATTACAGTAATAACAAATGGATAATTGTATAAAAAATAGAAACTATCTACAAGCAATCCTGATCCTGGTGATTACGAGTTGGCTCGCCTGGATCTGTGCTATTGGTAAACAATTACATTAAGGTATATTATGTTTAACTGGTTAAGTAGTATAGAGGGAGTCAAAATGATACCACCTCCCATTTGTGGATACAGATTGCACACACACACCCCTTTTGAGACATTATACCGCCGCCCAATTGTGGATACGAATTGCACACACATCCCTTTTTGGGAAAGTCGAAGAAAAATTTGTCTCCCAATAGGCAAACAGACTACAATGTTCCACCACCCAATTGTGGATACGAATTGCACACACACACATCCCTTTTTGGGAAAGTGTAGGAGAAACAGAAATGGCAGACGACATTATACCGCCGCCCAATTGTGGATACGAATTGCACACACATCCCTTTTTGGGAAAGTCGAAGAAAAATTTATCTCCCAAGAGGCAAACAGAAAGGGCAGACGACAATGTTCCACACCCAATTGTGGATACGAATTGCACACACATCCCTTTTTGGGAAAGTTGGTATCCACATGTGGGACGAAATATCCACAATCGTACTACCACCACCCAATTGTGGATACGAATTGCACACACACATCCCTTTTTGGAAAAGTAGAAGAAAAATTCGTCTCCAACAGAAATGGCAGACGACAATGTTCCAATGGGACACCTGGACTGGTAGTACGAAAGACGACGTTTGGTCCAATAGTGGATGGGGGTTCTAGTCCATTCCGCACGGAGAGTCTTGGAGGTCTCGCCTCGCCACATCCACAATCGAACGCCCAATTGAAGATATGTTTCCCATTGGAATAGACAAACAATTTTGCCAAATCGATCCAAAATGCCATACAAGGAATGTGAAACATGCGGCAAGGGTTTCGACAAACCCGCAAATCTTCGAAGGCACAGGGACCGCAAGAACCCGTGCAGGCCTCCCACGAGAGAGTGTCCCGGATGTGGAGGGAAGTTTGCCACCTACAAGACTCTCTGGCAACATCGCTCGAACAGGTGTCCCGAGGGGCCAGAAGATAGAACCACGGAGGGTAGCAAGAAGAAGGCTGCGACCAGGAAGAGGATCCTGGTACTGGAGAGGAGGGTGGTAGAGTTGGAGGAGGAGGTGGCTAGACTGCGGGATGGAAAACCTCGCGAGGGAGCGAACATCGACAGCGACGACGACGAGACCGATTGGACAGATATGTAGAGAGAGGGGGATTCCCCCCACTGGCCAACATCTCGACTCCCAACGGCAAACAAAACCTCTCCCCAAAGTAGGTAGAACCCCCACCCAATTGTCCACATTTGGGAAAGTCGAACAAAATCGTCTCCCAAAATCTAGACCACATCGAAGTTCCCAATAGGGAGGGTTCGAATATTTTCAAAAATGGCTACTCCATGTAGAAAGGGTCGCGCCCTCCAGAGGGAGGGTGTACGGAGTCGCTAGTTTCGTTTTTCCCATTCGGCGTACCGGACTGTTTTGCGGAGTGCACGAACTGGGCGTCGGGATCTGGTTTGTTCTTCCAGAGTCTACAAGCCTCTAGAGACACGAATGGAAACAATGGTTTGCAAACTGCATACACAGCGAAAGCAATCCCAAGACACCACTTTGCATTCTCCATCGTTTGCCAAATGTCGTGCACCTCCGAGTCTTTTTCGCATTTCGGCTCGCTAGGCTTGGGAGCGCTAGCCTCGGTTGTCTCGGATGCACTAGTCTCGGAACCAGTGTCCGAAAACGCGCTAGTTCCAACCTCCACCAAACGGTCTTCTAGAAACCCCAGACACGACTCCAAATTCGCCAGCAAACGCTCCAAACGAAGTTCCACATCCAGTAGCTTGCGATCCAAACGGTTCCCCAATTCCCCAAGAAATGCAAACGCGTAGATTCGCCGGCTGGGCGGGCACCTTCTAGGGTGGCATTCGCAAGGGGATGTTCTTCTAGAGGACCAGGTGTAGGTGGTGGGTCTACATTCGCAATGGGAGGTTCTTCTAGGGGTGTTGTACTGCTAGTTTCGGGAGTTGCACTACTAGTTTCGTCGGCGTGGTCCAGAATTTTTGGAGTCTTGCGCTACCAATTCTACCACCCTCCTCTACATGCTTCTCCTGGGAGAGCCCCAAGTGTCCCGCACGTCCCAAGCACTTCGAGGAATTTTGGGAATTCCATGTTGGACACATGTTCCCCTGTGTGTAGCCATGCCGAAAACCTACTTGTCCCCGAAAGCCATCCGAGAAATTGTTTCCACCCGTGGGATGTCCACAACCCGCCAAACCAAAAAAAAGTACGGAATTGGTAGCGCAAGACTCCAAAAAATTCTGGACCAAGCCGTTCTGTTGGAGACGAATTTTTCTTCTACTTTTCCAAAAAGGGATGTGTGTGTGCAATTCGTATCCACAATTGGGTGGTGGTAGTACGATTGTGGATATTTCGTCCCCCATGTGGATACCAACTTTCCCAAAAAGGGATGTGTGTGCAATTCGTATCCACAATTGGGTGTGGAACATTGTCGTCTGCCCTTTCTGTTTGCCTCTTGGGAGACAAATTTTTCTTCGACTTTCCCAAAAAGGGATGTGTGTGCAATTCGTATCCACAATTGGGCGGCGGAACATTGTCGTCTGCCATTTCTGTTTCTCCTACACTTTCCCAAAAAGGGATGTGTGTGTGCAATTCGTATCCACAATTGGGTGGTGGAACATTGTAGTCTGTTTGCCTATTGGGAGACAAATTTTTCTTCGACTTTCCCAAAAAGGGATGTGTGTGCAATTCGTATCCACAATTGGGCGGCGGTATAATGTCTCAAAAGGGGTGTGTGTGTGCAATCTGTATCCACAAATGGGAGGTGGTATCATTTTGACTCCCTCTATACTACTGGTTATAAAGATCTAACTTTGATCGGACACGACCTCGTATCATAACAAAATAACATGTATAAAATTGTAATATTCTGTGTGTTCTATGTATTTCTGCAGGATATTTATAATTGTCAAATGACCATATGAACTTGCCACTACAATATTGACGTTAGCATCTTAAGCACATTATTTCATTTGTTATGATACGAGGTTGTCTCCGACCTAGGAAAAGGAGCTGTTATTATTCGATATTTTGTTTGCATAAATATGTTATTTTAGCAAGGTAACAATAATTCTCAAATGAACATGTGCACTTTCCGCCAAAATATTCACATTAGCGTTAATAAAATCACAGAATGTGTTATGATAGGAGGTCGTGTCCGACCAAAGTTAGAAGCCTTGTTCATGTATATAGAGTTATACCTATGAAAGCCGAAACACTCCGAATGCCTGTGTACATGATATGTGTCAATGCACACATGGTGTTGCGGAATAACAACATGATCAAATGTTTGTATTATTTGTGCATGTGAAATGTGTTACGATAGGAGGTTGTGTCCGACCAAAGTTAGAAGCCTTGTTCATGTATATAGAGTTATACCGATGAAAGCAGAAACCCTCCGAATGCCTGTGTGCATTATATGTGCCCATGTACACATCGTGTTGCGCAATAACATGATCAAATGTGCATCTTCAAACATTTGTAAATTTCACAATTGCAAACTGCAGACACACCGATGAATATCGGGTCATTATGTTATGCTATGCTATGCTATCGATCGTCATATCACATTAATCAAATAATACTGACAATAACCATGCACTGCCGGGGGCAGTTTCAGTATTAAAACTTTGCACGACTAAAATGTTCGTAAGTGCAAATTTAGAATCGTCTGGAAATTTCTATTTATGGATTTACATTTATTGAGCATAGGCTGCATATGCAGCCTATGCTCAATAAATGTAAATCCAATAATTGTTTACAGGAAAACATTGTTAATGTGAAATTTACAGACTATCATAATTTTGCACTTACGAACATGAGGCGGTTCGGCGCGAGCTGTCTGCAGTGTTTGCGCACGCTGGTTTTATTGTGTGTGGGGATGTAAGTGTTACGTAACATGTAGGCTCTACATGTAAGCATTACTACGGGTACAAGAATACATTTACTATTCAGGGGGGGGGGGGGGGGTACAGTGGGTGGTGGTCGGGCGAATGATACGGCGTAAATTAACGGTATGGATTCCTCCTTATACGAATCACGATTTGCCTGGTACGTTTTTATCTTTTGTTCTTTAGTTACTTGGGAGTTGAATTTGGTTATTGCCCATTATAAAAGTAGTAACATTATTACTGATCCTACTGCTTTTGGGAGGGGCCAATTGATTCTGGTGTGGCGAGGACCTGGTATAAGATCAGGATTATTCTGATTTCAGGGCTGAATATATAGTTTTGTTATTGTAAATGTTCAGTTCTGATTTTGGGATTTTCCCCCCATTTGTACATGTGTACATGTACTTGTACAGGTAATATATGGGATGTAGTACTAAACTCATTGACCCGGCCTTAAATGACCTTAGCTGTTGATAGGCCGTTAAACAAACAAACAAACTACGGGTACAAGAATACATTTAGTATTTGTAAAAAAAATTCATTTCATGTACGTTGGTTCATGGCTGGCTAAAGGGGTCTTGCGGCGTTTGTTAACAGTGAAGTCCCAGATCGGCCTGTGTGCATAGGCAGTCTGGTCAGACCTTTACTCTGTCTGACATACGGTAAATTGGACACTGTATCGGTCATATGCAATCATGTAGATAATGTACAAGCCATGCAGTTGTATTGATCAGGGAAAACATTGGCTTGAACGAGGCAGTTCCTTTTCCAGTCGGTGACCAACTCAAAACAGTTGTATTCATTATGCTGTCTCGCGGGTGTGACAAAAAAATTACCTGAGGGTCAAACCAGGCAAATCGTGATTCCTATAAGGAGGAACCCATACCGTTAATTTACGCCGTTTCATTCGCCCGACCTCCACCCACCATTTCAAGTCTAGATTATTTGAATTGCAAATGGCCCATTGAACCCATTCTAAATGATACAAGAAACAATGAACCGATTAATATCAATACACCCGTCAACATTAAAAGTATAAAATTAACACTTGTGGGATCAATTCAACCACGGAATGAATACTTGTCAGTTTCAGGTAAGGGAAGAATATATAGAAAGAAACCGTACAGTTTGAAGAGTACTTCAGAATTTTGCCCAAATCTTTATATATCAATTTAATTAAATTTCGAACTAGTAACCACAAAATACCTATTACGTATTTTGTGGTTACTGAAACTGACAATTATTCATTCCATGGTTGAATTGATCCCACAAGTGTTAATTTTATACTTTTAATGTTGACGGGTGTATTGATATTAATCGGTTCATTGTTTCTTGTATCATTTAGAATGGGTTCAATGGGCCATTTGCAATTCAAATAATCTAGACTTGAAATGGTGGGTGGAGGTCGGGCGAATGAAACGGCGTAAATTAACTGTGATATGTAGATGAATATATGACTATTCTCGGGGGCCCCAGGGTCAAGGTCAAGGTCAAGGCACCAGGGTCAATGTCAAGGCGGGTGGGTGGAAGGTGGGTGCAAGCGATGGGTAATTTAACGATCGGGGTTCATCCTTACCGGAATTCCGACATACGTCTTTGGCATTTTGTATGTGACAGTTGAATCTGGTTATACCCCTTATGTGAGTATTACGATTGTTTGTAATCCTAATTTAGGGGAAGTGACTTTGGTGTGGTATGGACCTGCCACCAGGTCAGGTTATTCTAATTTCAGGGCTGTATATATTGTATCTCGATGTAAATATTCAGTTCTGATTTCGGAACATTCCCCCCCCCCCCCCCCAATGCAGCAGGTTAAAACGGGATCGAACCTGTTTGCCCGGCCTTACATGACCTTAGCTGTTGATAGGCCGTTACACACCAATAAACAAACAAACAAACACTATCAAGGCGGAACAAGGCGAGACATTTGATTCCGCGGAATTCTTGTTATATTTGGCTCTCTAATTACCTGGGAGTTGAATTGGGTTATTGCCCATTATAAAAGTAGTAAGATTATTACTGATCCTACTGCTTTTGGGAGGGGCCAAGTGATTATGGTGTGGCGAGGACCTGGCATCAGATCAGGATTATTCTGATTTTAGGGCTGAATATATAGTTTTGTTATTGTAAATATTCAGTTCTGATTTTTTGGATTCCCCCCCCCCCCCCCCCCATTTGTAGAGAGCATCGTTCAGTCTTAATATTGTTGTACATGTAATATAGCCTGGTTGTCCACCTCCCACCCAGGTTGGAGGTGGTCACTGACCTGGGTTATACACACTGCTGAACATTTAATCAAACTAAGCATGTATTGTCATGTGTGTAGTGGGTGGCTGGTGGGAGCAAGCAATGGGTAATTTAAAGATCAGGGTTCATCCTTACCGGATTCCTGACTGGAGACCTGGTTTGGCCCTCACATACGTCTTTGGCATTTTGTATGTGACAGTTGAATCTGGTTATACCCCTTATGTGAGTATTACGATATTCGTAATCATATTTTAGGGTAAGGGGCCAAGTGACTTGGTGTGGTATGGACCTGTCACCAGGTCAGGTTTTTCTAATTTCAGGGCTGAATATATTTGTTCTCGATGTAAATATTCCGTTCTGATTTTGGGATTCCCCCCCCCCCCCAATGCAGCAGGTTAAAATGGGATCGAACCCGTTTGCCCATTTGCCTGGCCTTACATGACATTAGCTGTTGATAGGCCGTTAAACACTAATAAACAAACAAACAAACATGTATTGTGTGGCATCCGTGCATGTTTTAAGGACACTGGGCCTCAGATATGTCTAGAAACTGATGAGATAAAATAGGAAACACTAGTTTAAGTTTACACTTCTACAGTATTTCTGCACCGAAGTGTACATATAATTCTCCTGTAAAAGACGAGGAGTTATTAAAATGATGTTTGTAATACTGAACATATAACGAGAGTTTGCAACGCTGGTTCTTTTTCATTGTTACAAACACGTTTTTAAATCGATGGACATGATGGATAGTAAATTATAATTATTTTATTTAAGTGAATTACACAAATGTCTATCATGGTAGTTTAGATGATACACATATGTATAAATGTATATATATATATATATATACATGTATTATGTATATGAGTATATATATATATGACATTTACTGTATATGAAGCGAAAAACCACATACCGGATACCCGAGACAACATCTGGGACACAGTAACTTTAACCCTTAGAAGGCGGGAACAGAAAACTGTCGTCTGCTGTTGTAACTTATTTTGTATTTTCTCTAAATAAAAACATGGTTTGGCAGCATTTTAGAATTATTTCCATTGGAAATGATTCTAAAGTGCTGTCAAACCATGTTTTTGATATAAGAAAAATGGAAAATGAAAAAATAATCAGCAGACGACAAATTTTAATTCAGCACTGTAAGGGTTAACATGCAAGCGCTCATGTTTTTTTGTAACCTGGTAAGTTTAACAGACCCAAAGGGTTTTGTTTGCTTACATACAATACAATATACAGGTGTAGAATGTCTGCAGGCGTTTATTTATTGTTACTACATGTATTTGTTTTGTGTGTTGTTGCGCTGCCGTGTTTCATATCACTGACATCCCGAGTCACTCGTCATAACAATGTGTCCATTACGTCGCTATTTTATTGTTGTATAACATTATTGCCAAATGGGTAACGACGTGAATAGTTGGAGAGCGGCAATTGGAAACTTTTATAACCGCATGCAGGGACTCCCCAAAACATGTATATTTAATTCATCTCTAAAGAATATTCGTAGCCAGCTTAATCATCTAACACATTGCTTGATAAAACATGCATCTTATTAACCCTTACAATGCTGAATTAAAATTTGTCGTCTGCTGTTTATTTTTTATTTTCCATTTTTCTCATCAAAAACATAGTTTGACAGCACTTTAGAATCATTTTCAATGGAAATGATTCTAAAATGCTGACAAACCATGTTTTTACTGAGAGAAGAGACAAAATATGACACAGCAGGAGACGACTATTTTCGGTTCCCGCACTCTAAGGGTTAAACTCGCTATGATCAGCATATGTGTAACCACCATGATTCAGTCATGCCTTTCACTTTTTACACCAATACCATTAACTCTGTGCATGCTGGGAAATTTGTGGCTATAAATAGTTCAAAAATAGCAGATGACAATTCATCATATTTTCTTGTATTTCTCACCATAAATATCATGAATATGTCTTGGAATTTCATTAGAATTAGAATTGAGTCCTGAGGACTCAATTCTAATGAAATTTCAAGACATATTTACAGAGAGAAATAAAACATATACTCTTAATTCGTTTGGCGGATATTTTCGCCGCTAGCATGCAAAGAATTAATACAACTTGAGAGACTCATTTTTACGACAGTATACTTTTATTAAACGTTGACTACTATATATTTTTGATTAAATTGACTGTATTATCAGGAGATATTGAAACAAATCCTGGCCCAAATATTAATGGCAACTCGTGTCTATCAATTATACACTAGAACATAAGAAGTGTGAGAAATAAATTTGAATATATCCAGGACAACTTTTTAGATTTCGACATTTTATGCTTCACGGAAACTCATTTAACTGAAATTATTGAAACAACATCTATACAACTTGAAGGATTTGACCAAATATTCAGAATAGATAACTCGGCACACTCAGGTGGACTACTTATTTATGTCACATGCTCCATGATTTCCAAAAGAATAGCCGATCTAGAAACAATTTTACCCGAATCAATATGAATACAAATTACTGATAAAAATGGCATTTTTCTTATATGCAATGTCTACCGCCCACCACATTTAGCGAATGACTTTTGGGAAAGACTAAATATCTGCATAGAAAGGGCATATGAAATAACCAAACATATATTATTAGTAGGTGATATTAATGAAGATCAACTTAATCCAACTAACAACAAGTTTAGAAATGTAATTATGGTCAACAATATGAAAAACATAATAAATGAACCGACTAGTGACAGAATTAACACAGACACTTATCGACCCAATTGCAGTTACTGCAGAAGTATCTATACATTATTGTGGCATAATAAAGACTTTGTAATTAGTGATCATTATGGCACATATGCATACATGTATTGTAATTTACTCTCTGCAACAACTTTCAAAAGATAGGTATGGAACTATAAACGCGCTAATTATAACATATTAAATATAATGACACAAACAACAGATTGGTCATTTATCAATAATGCGGGTAACCTAAACACAGCTTGTGAATCCTTCCAAAATAAAATTATGGAGATTATACATGTCTGTATTCCATATTATCCCGTCAACACAGTGTGTATGTGCCGTGAAACACGGTGCCGTGAAACATTTTTGATATCCAGTCAATACAATTTTTGCATTTTACAGCCATTTGTACGTGTTGACCGGATAAATAGAATAGTAGGTTAGTGCCGTGAATGGGAAAACATCTGGCGCGGCACGGAAACGGGATGTGCTCGGCATAGCCTCGCCCATCCCGTTTCCTGAGTCTTGCCAGATATGTTTTCCCATTCACGGCACTAACGTACTATTCTCTATTTATTATTATTAGTTAGGCTTGTTACATTACGCCCCAATAACAAACCTTGGTATAACTCACTAATTCGTAAAACATCCCGTCAATGAGACCGTCAGAAAACAACAGCTTTAGTTGCACATCATTAATGAACATGATTGTAAGTTATATAAAACATTACGCAACAAAGTAAACAATATGAAAAAGAACGCAAATTTTATGATAACTTATGTGGTAGTGTTACTTTTAACCAGTAGTTTAGCTAGTGTTGAAGTTCTTTTTGTAGTACAGTATACTATTTTGAATCGTGACAGTTCAGGCTTAACATGCATGCTATGTTCATGCCATGTTAGGCAGTCCATTTTAAGAACTCGTTCTATACATGCTCATCGTTTGATTCAAATGTAATTGCTTCGTAATTGTGAATATATGTATAACATATATATGAAATTGAATACTGCCTCGTTACTGTATCCTATACGGAACTTGGAGTGGTCAAGTCGGCCATCTTTGTGTGTTCCAGCCATCAACCAGTTTCACCTGTTCTGCCGTTTGACAAAGAACTTAAAATGTGAGGTAGAACTTATGATATAATGTAGCTAATCACATGTAGAAAAGGCATGAGAATGGACTCGTATCCATTATATTACACAAACTGTAAAATACGTCTGTTTTCTGGACAGGTTTGTGCCTGTGTTTTAGCAACATGAACTACCATTACAAATAACCTCATACACAGAAAATCGCACAGTGTATCATTTTTACCTGGTAAACCACACAACACATACCATATATATCCACTACTGTACTCTGTTATTAGCTATCAAATCCACTGACATGTAAGCAGTTACCCGAGTGTATTGTCCCTGGTGTCTGCTCAGCTACTATGCGAGTAAATATGGCTTTACCTATGGGTAACGTGTAAACTAACATAGGCTGTGCATCTGATTGAAAAGTGTACACCTCAAAACTTATTTTGAGATTGATATGAGAAATGCTCAGATATCTCATATTTTGTATAGTTTGCTGGCATAATATTTATAGCTTGCTGTTGTCATTTATGTCTATTATGTATTGCATCAAATTTTATTTGGTTTACCGTCATATTATTTGCTATATGTGTCAAACGCACGAAGTGGTGAAACTGTACGATGGCTTGTACGTACAAAGATGGCGGAGATGGCAGAGATGGCAACTCAATGAACCATATAGTATACAGCAAGAAGACAGTATTTCTTAATGTTATATTCATATATCACATCACTCTTTCTTATGAAGCAATTATCATTGAAGCTGAGTGTATCTATGACCTACTACCTTAAAGTAATTTGATTGGTCATCAATGTCAGGTCAGGGTAATATTTGTCCACTCAAATCATTTAGTCAATATAGCTTGTCAAAGCAACCTCTACCTCTGGTATATTTATCTCCGCTCTATTTGCGATATTTCTTCATTAAACGACGTCGAGTGACCGATGTGTTTTGTATAAGAGGAACTGTGGATCGAGTGAGTGGTATGTAACCTTTTATTATATTTTAATTCATGTATTTGTGAACGGAACAGATTATAGTCCAGTGCTACACGCCATATGAGTCGCCAGTTACGAGAGAGTCCGTTATTTCACTGTGTGCACTGGATATAAACTGTTCGCATGTCGTGTACATGTAGGTAACTCATGAGTTGTGGTTTTATATGTTGTTGAGACGTAAATCATATTTCCGTCAGTTATTCATAAACTACATGTATGTGGAAATGGTCGCCGTCTTTGTAAACAGGAGTTTGCTTACCAGACTGTGCGGCTGCTCAGGCTGATCTGGGCCTACGTTGTTTGCAAAGGCCAAATGATCTGTTTGCGTATACATGTATTTGTGATCAGTTTATGTGTATTTTCTGTATAGCATTGTTTGCTCTGGGACATTGGCAAACAGGATAAACCCTGATTTGATTGCACAAGGGTGTAGCCTGATCTGGGTCTACACTGGTTGCAAATGTTGTCGACTACCTTCTTTCATGAAAGGGTTGCTAGTAGCCATGACCACAGCTGCGAGCAAATAATGTCTACTGTGACTTATTGTATGTACTGTTTGTTTCAGAAATATTCATCTACTTGTTTATACCAATAAACATACGATTGAGAGAAGGTGTTTTGTGGTGTATTGTTGATACAACTTGCGTGACCCCAGCATTCCCCCCCCCCCCCCCACATCATGAGCTAGCCGGGAAAGGGTTACGACACATAGAATTCACAATGCAAGATCTTAACTCTTCCAATCCAGGATAATACTGGAAGATTGTAAAAATGTTGGTAAAAGAAAATTCCAAAAATTGTGACGCAATTCCACCTCTTTGTAAATCAGACAATACATACACCTTCACTGATACAGAAAGACTGAAGTACTAAATGACTGCTTTGTTTCAATTTCAACAGTAGATGACAGGCGCGGATCCAGGATTTCGGGTTAGGTGGGGCGTAACTATTTTGCAATACTTGACTATATTATCGAACAAGCTATGCTCACTTGGCATGAAACGTGCCTTGTAAATCTATATTCGGCAAATTTTAGGGGGGGGGGGCGCGCCGGGTCCTCCCCCCCCCCCCTGAATCCGCCCATGGATGATACAAACGTGACGCTACCAAACTTTGTACCTCGAACAAAAGCTAGCATCCATTCAATTCAAGTCGCAGAACAAGAAATTACAGACATAATTACAACACTAAATGTTCATAAAGCAACAGGACCTGATGAAATCAGTCATAGGATGCTAAAGGAAACTTCATCTACTATTGGTAAGCCTCAAATTACGTTGTAATCCATCACTACAGGAAGGGTTATATCCAGATACATGGAAATATGCTAATGTTATGCCACTTTTTAAAAAATGGTGAACGTGATCAACCATCAAATTACAGACCTATTTCTTTGATTAGCTGTGTAGGAAAAGTTATGGAAAGAGTTGTATTTAACCCTTACTACCGTACACTGAATTAAATGTTGTCGTCTGCTGGAAATGTTTTATTTTCAATATTTCTTGACAAAAACCTGGTTTTGACAGCACATGTGAAGCGTCTCCAGTAGAGACGATTCTCATGTGCTGTCAGAACCAGTTTTTTGTTGAGAATTAAAGCAAAAATGAAAAACAGCAGACGGCAATTTCCGTCAACAGCGTAGGAAGGGATAAATACGTTCATAACCACCTATATTCTAACAACTTGATTTACAAAAATCAATCCGGATTTTTACCTGGTCACTACTGTATATCAACTGATTGACATATATAATCAGATATGTAAAGCAATAGATGAAAGAAAACATACGTGTATCGTTTTTTGTGACATATCAAATTGAGTATGCATCAATTGTTTGGGACAGTTGTGCTCAATATGAATGTGATTCAAGACTCCAATATGAAGCAGCCAGAACAGTTACTGGTGTAAGCCGTTCAGTTTCCCATGAGTTGGGGTGTCAACCTCCGGATGTTCTACAATAAACATCCGCGTATTTGTGAAATGGGACGATTTTATGTATGATTAAAACATTTCACTGTCGGCCGTAACACGCTTCTGTGGCCGTACATGTCTATGGGTTTATCTCCCATAGAGCGTCTCCGTATTTGATATATTCCACTAAGCACTGGCTCTGCACTCCGTACCGGTGTAAAATCTTTTGTGTATAAAAATATACCGGTTTGCTGACGAGATGCCGCTCACTTTACTTAGAGCTATAGCATGAACGCAGTTTTCGTCTAGTAACCGGCACACATTTCTTGCACCGGTTACTAAACGAAACGTGTGTTTCTGCATGTTCTACCGCATCAGAATAAGGGGCGTATTGCTATATTGACCATTGTAGAAAGATTCCACTATGTTTCAAAATTCGGTTAACCCTTACACCGCTATCTTAACTTTTTGTCATCTGCTGTTTATTTTCTATTTTTCACTTTGACAGCACTTTAGAATAATTTACAACATGCTTTTACAGCACTTCGTTTTACCAGTTATCATGGTTATGGCTATTATATACTATGTATAAATGGTTGCCATTTATTTGTCAATCTTTGCAACTACATGGACATGCACTTATATTTTAACCCTTAGACCGCTACTCAAAACAATTGTCGTCTGCTGTTGCTTTTATATCTTGCCTTATTTCTCAATAAAACATGTTTTGACAGCACTTCAGAATCATTTCCAATGGAAATGATTCTGAAGTGCTGTCAAAGCATGTTGTAAACTATTCTAAAGTGCTGTCCAAGCCTAGTTTTGGTGATGAAAATAGAAAATAAACAGCAGACGACAAAAAAATAAGATAGCGGTCTAAGGTTAAAGTACAACGCTGATTGGAACTTCCAAACAGTCAACCGATGGTACTGGTTTTATTTTTGTCGGCCATCTTGGGCGCGATCTTGACTTTAATTGCTATACTTACATACTGCTAAATATTATGAGAACGTTTTATAAACTGCATACCATGCAGAACAGTTTCACATATTACAGATTAGTGTTTGTGCTTCATTAACAATTTATAAAAGTAATACATTTTGTAAAATACCACTATTATTTCTTCACCCACATTTCAAATTGGAACAAATAGCATTTATTATAGTTTTGCTACATGACAATTACATAATCACTTATATAATAATAGTCTTCACCTGGAGTGGTTCTTATGTATTTATCTACTAATTGTTTTCACTTACTACATGTATGCACATTTTACTCTAACAAGAAACGAGGCAAAGCCACGAAGGCCAGGTTTTTTCCAGGCATGGACACTTGGATAACATAATTATACCCACTTTTTGTAGACTAGATGGCCGTGGCCTGCATGTCGCGCCTTGGGGCGAGGCATGGACACTAAAAAATAGATATAGTAGATGGAAAAAGTTTAACGAAAAAACTTTAACCGGAGACACGGACGGACGGACGGACGGACGTATGCCAAAATGCCGACGATATCGCGCTTTCCGCAAGCGGGTGCGACAATGATGATAAACACCCATGTGAAGTATCAAGGTAATGGGTGAAGCAGTTGCAGAGATATAGTACACAAAGAAAATAAATTCAAAGTAATTTGACCTTGACAATGCGCACAGGGGCCGCACGGTTGGGGGTTAGAATGAAAATATGGACGATGATAAACACCCATGTGAAGTTTCAAGGTAATGGGCGAAGCAGTTGCAGAGATATAGTATAACGAAAAAGTTTTAAAACTTTAAAACTTAACATTGATTGTGGACGCCGCCCGCCCGCCCGCCCGCCCGGCTTTCGCCAATCCAATAGCCTGGATTTTTTTTCTCAAAAAACCTGGCTAAAAATGGAATATCTTTATGTTCGCTACCATCTGGGACGCCGTCTTGAATTTGAGGCCGTTGTCCACGGAACCCAGAATGGCATCAAGTAAACTAGAGATATTTACAAACAGTTTGGTTTATCACAACCTATATTCTAAGTGACAGTCCACCTACTCCTTAAATAAAACACTTTGAGCTATTGTTGCTGTACTATAAAGGTATAGTGGACGGTCCAGGTATCCAAGAAAAAGATGCTCGAACAAGAATTAAAATGGTATTTTATTATCACATTCTTCAAGTATGTCAATGCAGATATAGGCTTATCAACGGAATGTCATGGGTAATCGTCTTGTAATGGTTTCAATAAAACTATAAGAACAACAAATAAATAGCAGCAGAAATGGAATAAAACATAGTGGAACCTCCAGATAGGGAGGTTTCATCTTGATCACATTGTAGGAATTGAAAGGGGAGCCAATCAATAATACACTTATACCACAGGCGATAGTGGTGATAGGATAATGTATTATACTTTTTTAGACATGTACATGTTTTTATAAAATGTAGTCCTTCTATAGTCATAGTATTATATAATCATACTTCGACTATAGACGGACTACATTTTTTTTCTTCTACATGTCTAAACAAGAAACGAGGCAAAGCCACGAAGGCCAGGTTTTTTCCAAGCATAGACACTTGGATAACATAATTATACCCACTTTTTGTAGACTAGATGGCCGTGGCCTGCATGTCGCGCCTTGGGGCGAGGCATGGACACTAAAAAAATACATATAGTAGATGGAAAAACTTTAACCAAAAAACTTTAACCGGACACACGGACGAACGGACGGACGTATGCCAAAATGCCGACGATATCGCGCTTTCCGCAAGCAGGTGTGACAATGATGATAAACACCCATGTGAAGTATCAAGGTATTGGGTGAAGCAGTTGCAGAGATATAGTACACAAAAAAACTTTAACAAAAAAATTCAAAGTAATTTGACCTTGACATTGGGCACAGGATCGCGCTTTCCGCAAGCAGGTGCAACAATGTGATGATAAACACCCATGTGAAGTATCAAGGTATTGGGTGAAGCAGTTGCAGAGATATAGTACACGAAAAAACTTTAACAAAAAAAATTCAAAGTAATTTGACCTTGACATTGGGCACAGGATCGCGCTTTCCGCAAGCAGGTGCGACAATGATGTAAACACCCATGTGAAGTATTATGGTATGGGTGAAGCAGTTGCAGAGATATAGTACACGAAAAAACTTTAACAAAAAAATTCAAAGTAATTGACCTTGACATTGGGCAGAGGATCGCGCTTTCCGCAAGCAGGTGCGACAATGATGATAAACACCCATGTGAAGTATCAAGGTATTGGGTGAAGCAGTTGCAGAGATAGTACACGAAAAACTTTAACAAAAAAATTCAAAGTAATTTGACCTTGACATTGGGCACAGGATCGCGCTTTCCGTAAGCAGGTGCAACAATGATAGAAACACCCATGTGAAGTATCAAGGTATTGGGTGAAGCAGTTGCAGAGATATAGTACACAAAAAAACTTTAACAAAAAAATTCAAAGTAATTTGACCTTGACATTAGGCACAGGGGCCGCACGGTTGGGGGTTAGAATGAAAATATGGATGATGATAAACACCCATGTGAAGTTTCAAGGTAATGGGCGAAGCAGTTGCAGAGATATAGTATAACGAAAAAGTTTTAAAACCAAAAAACTTTAACCAGACGTACGTTAAAAAGTTAATGTTGAAAATGGCTAAGTCAATTACGTAGAAATAATAGGTGAAGGTAAAAAAATGGTCACATGTTGGATAGTTGTATGTGGTAGGCACCCCTTGGTTATGAAGCTGTGAAAGTTGGTGGTCCTAGGTGGTACAGTACCAAAGAAATGGACTTAAACACGAAAACTTAACATTGTAAAACGCGAAAACTTAACATTGAAAATGGCTAAGTCGACTGCGCGGAAAAAATGGGTGAAGAATTAAAAAAAAAAGTAACATGTTGGATAGTGATATGTGGTGGGTACCCCTTGATTATGAAGCTGTGAAAGTTTGGTGGTCCTAGGTGGTACAGTACCAAAGAAATGGACTTAAACACGAAAACTTAACATTGTAAACGCGAAAACTTAACATTGAAAATGGCTAAGTCGACTACGCGGAAAAAATGGGTCAAGTTAAAAAAAAAGTAACATGTTGGATAGTGATATGTGGTGGGCACCCCTTGATTATGAAGCTGTGAAAGTTTGGTGGTCCTAGGTGGTACAGTAACAAAGAAATGGACTCAAACACGAAAACTTAACATTGATTGTGGACGCCGCCCGCCGCCCGCCCGCCCGGCTTTCGCCAATCCAATAGCCTGGATTTTTTTTCAAAAAACCTGGCTAAAAATTATAGTAAACATTGTTACAGTTTGTGGGGGTGATATGGTTATCTGATACATACTGGTAGTTTGTGCAGAATTAACACTTAGAAAGCTGGAAATATAGATTGTCTGCTTTTGTTTTATATTTTGTCTTCTTTCTCAATAAAATCATGGTTTTACAGCACTTTAGAAGAAAACGGGAACATTAATTTAATAGCTGTCTTCTTTATTTTAGAACGTGTCTACTTTCTGAGCAAAAACTTGGTTTGGCAGCACTTCCAATGGAAATGATTCTAAAGTGATGTCAACCCATGTTTTCGACGAGAAAAATGGAGAAAAAAAACAGCAGACGACAAAAATACTTCGGCATTGTAAGGGTTAATTACACAATGTATAACATGGACGATAAAGAACACATGGCAAATACTACTGTAGTTTCCATCCAATTTAATCATGAAAATGTATCACAAGTACAAGATAAAGATTTGTGATATAAAATATAATTAACCTTAATAATAAATATCACAGCGTTACATGTGTACACATATACATTATATCATATATAAATACCCTTATCACATAAAAACTTACGGAACACTACAAATTGTGTAAATGTTGGAAATTTCAGTAAAAATTGGAAACTTACGGTCGTCAATTATAGACTTTCCAATATACCTTTTTGTTTTCACTATACATTAATATGAGACGCGTCATGTGATTTTGTACCTTCAGACATCTGCGTAATTTCATTAAAACCATTTATAAAATTTACAGTATTTTTTTATATATAATTCCACATGTATTCTGAACGTTTTGTCAACTTTTGATGCCATTTACGGAAAATTTTCTCTAGTATTCCATAATTCTCGGTAATTTACGGAAACAGAGGGTAATACCTACAGATCTGGGGCCTGTTTCGCTAAACTTTGTACGACTAAAATGTTCGTAAGCGTAAATTTAGGTTCGTCTGGAAATTTCAATTGATGGGTTTACATTTATTGAGCATAGGTTGCATATGCATATGCAGCCTATGCTCAATATATGTAAATCCAGTAATTGTTTATACATTTATTGAGCATAGGCTGCATATAAATGTAAATCCAATAATTGTTTACAAGAAAACATTGTTAATGTGAAATTTACAGACTATCATAATTATAGTATTATGAAGTTTAATGAAATGGCCCCCAGCATTGCGTACTTGTATGATTCGTGTATATAATAACTATGTATGTAGATAAATATCACAACCGTTATCACACGTTTATAATATATAAAATATGTGTTGACTGACAAATAATACATGTATATAAATGGTCCCTGGTCTGAGAAAGGGGGACTTACGACATCTGCAACAATAAGGATATCAGGGGCCCGTTTCTCTAAACTTTGTACGATGAAAATGTTTTACGAGGATTTTTATATTTGTACTTAACACATGAATGTGGTTCACTAATGCTACATGTATGCGTCATTAACGCTTTCAACACTATATACATGTATAGTGGTATTGGCAAACAGTGTAGATCCAGATGAGCCGGCTCGTGACGAGCTTCATAGACATATAGGGGTCATTAACGCTTTCAACACTACAGACCTGTATAGTGGTATTGGCAAACAGTGTAGATCCAGATGAGCCGGCTCGTGACGAGCCGTCTCATCTGGATCTGCACTGCAAGTAATTTTCATATTTTTTTTAGAACAAAAACACCCCCTTTTCATAAATGGACTAGTCTGACAATCATTTTGTAACGATTGGATTGGTTGAAAAATTAACATATCAAAATCCATTCCAGTTACTTAGGGGTGAAAGGGTTAACAAATCTACACCAGATGGTCTTAATATTGGCGGGTAATGTGAACTTTGTACGAGTAAGAAGTCTGTAAGCCTCATCTGGGGCTACGCTGGTGACAAACATCATAAGTTGCTGTTCTCGGTGGCAGCCAAAATGTAATAAATTTAATATCACAGGCAAGGCACAAGTATTACTCATATTCACATTTTGAAGTCTAATCTCAACTGGAGTTTTCCATCCTAATTTTTTTACTATTCTTAATCTTGAAAGTACTGAGATAACATTGCAGATCTTGACGAGACGGTTACGAGCCGCCTCATTTGGATCTACTTTGTTAACCCTTAGACCGATACACACTACACTTGTCGTCTGCTGTTGCTGTTATATCTTGCCTTATTTCTCAAAAAAAAACCATTGTTTGACAGCACTTCAGAATCATTTCCAATGGAAATGATTCTGAAGTGCTGTCAAAGCATGTTGTAAATTATTCTAAAGTGCTATCAAAGCAAGTTTTTGATGATACAAATGGAAAATAGAAAATAAACAGCAGACGATAAAAACATTTAGGATAGCGGTGTAAGGGTTAATCATGACAGCTATGTTCAGCAAGCGACATCAAAATGATTTGAAGTCGCACACGTTCAATAGAAAATAAATAAAATATAAACCAAAAAATCTGGCCCGTAAGCTCACCACTGTCCCCGGTGGCGGATTGGAGAAATCTTAACTTGACCAACAGACACACACACGGTCCAAACACTAGTTGGCTCCCGGCTCTACCGAGACCATGGGCACAAAAACAAAACATACCAATATATTCTTGACTCAAAGGATATATACAAATATAAAAATATTGTTCATACCAGAGTAAATCGGTGTTCATAGTCAGAAATAACGACTCGTTTCATACAAAAACATGTATTAGAAATAATGACTTGTTCACAGAAAATGACATATTTCTTACAAAAACATGAGAAATAATGTTTATATAAAAATGTAAGAAATAATGACTTGTTCATGTAGATAACGAGTAGATTGTCTAAAGTGCAAATACTGGCAAACCATGACACAAGCATATATACAATGTAGCAATATAATACATTATATGGACCAGAACATCACGCCAAAATCCACGTTGTGATTTGTCCGGTGCCCAATTGCATGTGGCTATTAACCCTTAGTCCGCTACAAACAAAAATTGTCGTCTGCTGTTGCTTTTATAACTTGCCTTATTTCTCAATAAAAACATGGTTTGACAGCACTTCAGAATCATGGAAATGATTCTGAAGTGCTGTCAAAGCATGTTTTAAATTATTCATGTTTTTGATGATAAAAATGGAAAATAGAAAATAAACAGCAGACGACAAAAACATTAAGATAGCGGTGTAAGAGTTAACCAAATTTTGATACGGGATTAACTTGTGCAGATATAATATACAACCTGTAAAAAGTGTCTCATCTACATAATAATGTACAGAAATACATGTATTTTAAAATTAAATCCATTCTAGTCCCTTGCATGCTGATAAAAATATCACATTCTAGTTGCAGTCGCTAGGTGTATACCGTGTAAGCATTAAAGCACATTTTAAAACATTAACACAATCCATGATAATAAAGGCACATTGTGAAGTATGGAATGGTCGATTCACTGGTTACTATTGGTCTATATTTTCAAAACTACATGTATCTTAACAACACTAAAAATTTGGACACAATTTATTCTGCGAAATGTATACAGTCGAACCTTCCCGAAGGCCACCTCTCTACAACAACACCCTCTCTATAACAGCCGCTATTTTATATCCCAAATGGATGATTTATTTCCTCTATATCCAACCCTTAGACTGCCGAGCACGAAAATTGTCGTCTGATGTTGCTTTAGCATTCTTTCTCAATACAAACATGTTTTGACAGCACTTCAGAATCATTTCCATTGGAAATGATTCTAAAATGCTGTCAAAGCATGTATTTGATGAGAATTATCAAAGAAAATAAATAAACATTTTAAATTTAATTCTGCATTAACCTCCCTACAACAGCTAGTTTTGCGTCTTCCCATGGGTGGCTGTCGTAGAGAGGTTGCACTGTATCAATATGATTTCCCACAACAGTGTGTCCAAATATTAGGGTCTGTATGGTATTTTATAGGGGTTTCACAAAACGATTGTGTCCGAATATTTCGGGATATAGAGAATAGTAGGTTAGTGCCGTGAATGGGAAAAACTATTTGGCAAGGCTTAGGAAACGGGATGGGAGAGCCTCTGCTGAGCACATCCCGTTTCCGTGCCGCGCCAGATATGTTTGCCCATTCACTAACCGACTATTCTATTTATTCTGTCAACACCTATAAATAGCTTTAAAATGCAAAATAATAACCCCAGCCAACGCACATATTCATACGCAGTGATTAGGTCGTATTGAAAGAATATCAAAAACGTTTCACGGCACTGTGACGGTTTCACGGCACATACGCACTGTGTTGACGGGATAAATTATGATACTTGTAGTTTTCTATTCACAATAAGATAAATGGATTGAATACCTTTGTTAGTCGACGATCGATGGTTATATATACAAATGAACTTTTATGTGTGGAAAGATATTCAACACCGATTTCCTGTCACAAATCAGTGGCAACTGATATTTTTCTCTTGGTTCGATGCATAACTGCGAAAACACAACACACTGTCAATCCAGAGTCCATTTGTAACACAAGAAATCCATTATACATACTGAAAAGGTACCCAAGATACATACACTTAGAACAATTTCCATTATTATAAAACATTTTCTCATGCTCAAAATCATAAGTTTGATTGGTTGAGGTTGATCTGTGCTCAGACTCAGCCAATCACACTGCTTGATTTTGAGTACAAATCTAGAGAATGTGCTCCGACAGAAATAATTGCAGAAACAGTCTTCAATAGCTATATGTGATCTCCACTTATCAATGTCATTACATAATTCTCCATTCTCTCCAATTGATACCACAGTAATCTCTGCTCCCTGCATTTATACGTCGTTAACCGCCAACTGAATTAAACCTGAGATGTTATTCACATTCCTGTACTAAAATACATAAACCTCCTCCATGTTACATTTATATATAGTAAAATTCAAAATCCGATGCACCCTTCTTGGCTCCTGATGCATGTGCTAAATAAGTAACGCCCCTCATACTGCATTATCAGGTGTCATTTGTTCAGTGATTACAGATCACCGGCGTGTCTATTTATTGTTTCTGTGCTTCGACTCCCACTCGGTCTGTCTCCGTTTCTCCTTTTCTCTCTCTCGCTCAGCATCCTGTAGTTGGAGAAATTAGCAATTTGACTATAGGCAGCAAATGTGTTACTTCCGATTGATTGATTGCTACAGTGATTGACTGATTGATTGACATGTTTTACATTCATTATACAAGGTATTTGAGCCCTGTAACAATGACCTTGACCTACTGACCTGTGCCTTCATTTTGGTGACCTGCTGCTTAAGATGTTGTAACACAACTTCAATCAATCTATAATGGCCTTGATAGTAGACTTGATAGTAGACTTTTGTAACAATGACCTTGATAATTGAACATTTTGATAAGAAAACTTTTATTATTGACCTTGAGCTGTGTAACAATGACCTTGACCTACTGACCTGTTCCTTCATCTTGGTGACAAACCTGTTGCTGAAGATATCGTAGCAAAACTATAATCACTCTAAAATGACCTTGATAGTTCACCTTGCACCGTGTAACAATGACCTTGACCTACTGACCTGTTCCTTCATCTTGGCGACGAGGTAGTCGACCTGTTGTTGGAGATACTCCATCTTTTTCTCCTCGTTGTCTTCCTCATTCTCCAGACTGAGGGCGCGATTCAGCGGGAAAAAGTCAAACTTGTTTGCCGTTAACTGAAAAAGCAAGTGAATGTTAACACATTCCATGCTGAGGATACGCCATTTTGTTTGTGGAAAGTCCTAAACATTTTCTTTATATGAGCTCGGAAATATATTGTTGTGACCACCATTTGAACCGTCCCGTCGAGACGGTTCAAACGAGTGGTAACAATATATACATTCATTGAGAAATAATAACAAGAAATGCGTCTGTCGAACGCGGATGCCACCTGCAGCATATTTGAGAAACCGAAAAGTATGACGGACGGACAGACGGACGGATGGACGGTCCAAACACTATATGCCACCCGTTTCTTCGAAACCCGGTGGCATAAAAATAAAATTTAAAAAAAGTCCATCCCCGTTAAAAGGTGTATTCTGCATTGAATGGGTTGACCCTTACCACGCTGAATTAAATGCTGTCGTCAGCTGGAAATGTTTTATTTTCAATATTTCTCGACAAAAACCAGGTTTTGACAGCACA
Organism: Conchocele bisecta; assembly: GCA_029237695.1. Classification (NCBI taxonomy): domain Eukaryota; kingdom Metazoa; phylum Mollusca; class Bivalvia; order Lucinida; family Thyasiridae; genus Conchocele; species Conchocele bisecta. The sequence goes on from CM055278.1 coordinate 9,857,722, forward strand.
TGAGAATCGTCTCCACTGAAAAGACTGGAGACAAAATTTTCTCCACTGGAGACGATTCTTATGTGCTGACGAAACCAGTTTTTTGTTAAGAATTAAAGCAAAAATTAAAAACAGCAGACGGCAATTTCCGTCAAAAGCGTAGGAAGGGTTAAAGTCCCAAGTCTCATATGAAAGACGAATAGATATCGGAAGCAATTGTCTAATCTTGAAGAGAATTATTTCACAGAATGGAGAGCACTTTAGCATTAACCCTTAACCTGCTGAATGAAATGTTGTCGTCTGCTGTTTATGTTTTATTTTTGATTTTTCTTGTCAAAAACATGGTTTGACAGCATTTTAGAATCATTTCCAATGGAAATGATTCTAAAGTGTTATCAAACCATGTTTTTATTGAGAAACAGGGCAACAGCAACAGCAGACAACAGTTTTCGCGATCAGCAGGCTAAGGGTTAACTGTGGCCACATACCAGTTTGTAGACGGACAACATGAGGGTGCGTCTCATCGAGGTGAATGAAAGTGAATGTGGTTTAACGTCCCACTAACAGCTAGGGTCATATAGAGAAGGGACCACACCACAAAATCACATTCATTGTATCACATACAGTATACTACAGTAATAAAACAATTATGTCATGGTCATTTGGGGAACAGTCTAAACTATTGCCCAGAGGTGCTCGGGGCAATAGTTTTGACTGTTCCCCGAATTGTTCCTACAATTGCTGCAAATTCTGTAAGATCTCATTTCTCAGCGGTGAATATGCAACAATGAAAGTGAAAAAAGTGAAAGGGTTTAACGTCCCACCAGGTCATATAGAGACGGAACCACAGTTTAAAGTCTCATCCGACAGACCAGTGGGATGGGAATACTATGAAAGTATTTTTGATGCTTAAGGCGAGGTTTGAACCCACACCTCCGGATTGGACGTCGGGTGTTCAAACCCCTAGGCCACAATCCATCCCTAAGTGAATGACATCTAATCGTGGCTATAACATACGGACATGAACAATTGGCGTGCTACGTACCAGTTTGTAGACGTAGAGCTCGAGAGCGGAGTAATCGTTGGGGCGTGTCTCGTCGAGGTGGATGAAGAAGAAGAGATACGCCCATTGGTTATGCTCCTCCTTCACGTGTCGCAGAAAACCCTGCAATATACGGTCGAACAACCAAATACATCTGTGGCTGTGACTGGAGAAATGGTGATTATGGCATTTACAGTTTACTCGTCATAGTTACGGGCGCAGCTCCGCAACAATCCTCTGGAGAATACTAGTACAGTCGAACCTCTCCGAACCGCCACCTCTCTACAACAACACCCTCTCTGTAACAGCCGCTATTTTATCTCCCAAATGGATGATTTCCTCTATGTCTAACCCTTATCACTGCTGAGCACGAAAATTGTCGACTGCTGTTGCTTTTGCCTTTATCAATAAAAACATGTTTTGACAGCACTTTAGAATCATTTCCATTGGAAATGATTCTAAAATGCTGTCAAAGCATGTATTTGATGAGAATTATCGAAAAAGTAAATAAACAGAAGACGACAAAATTTAATTCAGAGTTAACCTCCCTACAACAGCCACCTCTCTACAACAGCCAGTTTTGCGTCTTCCCATGAGTGGCTGTTGTAGAGGTTGCACTGTACATAAAACTATTGAGTGATTGAGGTTTTACGTCCACTCAATAGCAAGGTCATGTGACACTCGCCATGTGATTTTGTACCGAAGATGTATGAAAACATATCTTGGCATTTCATTAGAATTGATTCTTGGAGACAATTCTAATGAAATACCAATATGTGTTTTCATGTGCTACTAAATTTACAAGATTTTCCTTAAACGATGTCGGAAGTTGACCGTACTTTCGTAGCAAATACGCAATAGAACTAGAAATGGACGCTTGTCGACAAGCGCATGTGTATCCCCCACCCCAGATACACAAGTAGTTTGAAAAAAGGGTGTTCGAGTTATGTTCCGGAGACAAAATCAGTGACGGAAAAACAAAGGGAGATAACTAAAAAATTAGAGATGTAAGAGTTGTCATTCTTGCGTGACACACCTTTAGGGTCGTGGTCTATGCATGTGTGAAGTTTCATGAAAATATTCCAAAGGGTGTTCGAGTTATGCTCCGGACACGAAATCAGTGCACGAAACAACAAAGGGAGATAACTAAGAAATTAACAACGCAAGAGTTGTCATTCTTACGTGCGACACACCTTTGGGTCGTCTTCTATGCAGATGTGAAGTTTAATAAACTAGAAAATGTGTTCATAGAACACGGATGTCCCACATATCGCTTTGATAATAAATGAGGCCAAATTCCAAGTCAAAATTTTCTTTTACCTGAGCATTAAAGTTTTTGAAGCACCAAGTATGTGACCTTGACCCTGGGCTTGGCGGGGGCAGGATGAACGTGGATTTGGCACAGGGCGGTAGAGGACCATTAGAGCAATGCATATATGAAATATGAAGCTGATCCGTGAAAGAAAACAGAAATTATAAGATATTTACCTGAGCGTTAAAGTTTTTGAAGCACTAAGAATGTGATCTTAACCCTGGGCTTGGCGTGGGCAGGACGAACATGGATTTGGCACAGGGCTGGTAGAGGACCACTAGAGCAATGTGTATATGAAATATGAAGGAGATCGGTCGAAGGATGAAGAAATTATGAGACATTTACCCGAGTGTTAAAGTTTTGTGACGGACGGACGGGACGACGGGAGGACGGGACGCACGTTCCTACGAATGAATACTTGTTGGGTTTTTACTCTATAAAAATACCCAACAAGAGTACCCAACACTATCCTAACCCTACCCAATAATATCCCTGTACGCTTACAACAAGTACCCATTCGTGTGTGCAGACGGACGGATGGACAAGGGTAACACTAAATGCACCCTCCACTATCGTGGTGGGGCATAAAAATATTCCAAAGGGTGTTCGAGTTATGCTCTGGATACAAAATCAGAGCACGAAACAACAAAGGGAGATAAGTAAACAAGAATTCCGCGGAATCAAATGCCTCGCCTTGTCCCGCCTTGACCTCGAGCCTGGGCCCGAAAGCAATTTTCACTGGCCCGAACATATTATACAATTATTGACTAGTGAGCCATAGAATATCAGATTATATTCTATGGCTCACTAGTCAATAATTGTTTTATTATATGATAATAGTCTGTATATAGCACTTACGACCTTATGCTACTAGACAAAAATTGAAAAAGAATTTGAAAAAAAAAATGAAAAAAAAAAATGGAAAAAAAAAGTTTAAAAATTAAAAATAATAATGCTTGCTACTGGAGCCTAGAATTTTTTTTCAATAGTCCTATCTTTATCTACATATATCTGCACAGGTCCACATAATGCCACAATATTTTCAACACAGTTTACGGAAATGCAATATCCAATGTAGTAATTTACCTGTATAAATTACCTGTGGTCAGAGTGGTCAAGACTGGACATTTGCACATGCTAGCACATGCACAGGTGAATGGTTCTCCCAGTCTCTATTGTTCTCTCTACAGGTAAGGTGTACAGAGCACACGAGAAAACGGGTCTTCATGCATTATTGTCCAGTTTGTAATGCATGTGTGAAGTTTCATGAAAATATTCCAAAGGGTGGTCGAGTTATGCTCCGGACACGAAATCAGTGCGCGAAACAAAAAAAGGGAGATAACTAAAAAATTAGCTATGCAAGAGTTGTCATTCTTGTGCGCGACACACCTTCGGGTCGTGGTCTATGCATGTGTGAAGTTTCATGAAAATATTCCAAAGGGTGTTCGAGTTATGCTCCGGACAAGAAGTGTCTGTGGCGGACGCGGATGCGGCCCGCTGTCAAATCCATAGTATTCCCCGACTGAGTCCGGGGGATACAATTACACATTTGCTATGAACATTTTGTTAACTTTCAATGTCATTACAAATAATATCTCAGTTTATGCATATATGTTTCATGAAAAGATCCCACATCTTCGGAGTTAGAAAATCGCATAGTTTTTATATACAGGTGGCCCTGATATGTCACACTGCTGCTAATGGCGACCAGTGCAGATCCTGATCAGACTGTGCGGATGCACAGGCTGATCTGGATCTACACTGGTTGCACAATGGACACGATTTGTTGATGGAATAACGAACAGTGTAACCTGGATCAGAGTCGACGCTGAAAAACTGGTGTGTTGATTGATTTATTGATTGATTATAGTTTTACATCCGTTCAACAGCAAGGTCAAACACCAACATGAATAGTGTACCTGTATGGGGAGAGCACAGCCAGCAGTCAAATTACAATAATCTGCGGATCACTCGGCCCCGGGTGTGAATCTCAGTAAGATTCCACTGTCAAGACATGTGGCTGTGACTGAAGAAATGGGGCTTTGTGACCTGTGAAGCTCCTGATAAGTAGCACACTCCTGTAGCATGGCAACGGTCTATATTGCTTGTTGAACGCATGACGGGTGCTTCATTGATGGAATGGCGAACAGTGCAGATCCTGACCAGACAGGCTGATCTGGATCTTCACTGGTTGCAAAACCCATAACCCCATTTATCAAGTCACAGCCACATATGAGACCAAGAGGCATAAGAACATCCTTACCCCTCCCCGACGTTCGAAGTCGTAGCTCTCTCTACTGCAGATGAAGCAATTGTTCCGCATGTCTCGGTCTATCTCCCACTGTAACGGATCGTCATTTTTTATTAGCAGAGCAGTAACAAGAAATGGCATTTGTACATGGTTACAAGAAGTACATTCCCTCACCTGGCATACAACAGCGGTTGTGGTTAAATAGAAAACCAGATTTGTGTCTTTTGATGTCAAGTTTATTATAGGAATGAATGGCCTTTTTGTGGAATTTATCGAGGTATAAACTTGGAAAAGTCGCGGGAATACTGGACGAAGGCCGGAAGGCCTCGTCCTGTATTCCCGCGACTTTTCCAAGTTTATATCCCTGATAAATTCCACAAAAAGGCCATTCATTCCTTATAATTCCAGCATTTGAAATAAATTCATCATTAAAATGTGTTTATTTTCCGTTTTCTAAAGAATTATTTTAACTGCACCTGACGGTTACGGAAAGTAGTTCAGCATGGGAGTTTACTGGGATATAAATTTTGGACAGAGACTTGCTACGGACCAATCAAATGTTAGGGAATTGTGTAAATATTTTTGTGCCGGAATTATCAGGCAATGCGATGAAATGCATAGGAGCCTGATAAACTTGATCAAATTACCCTAGCATGGTTTTCTATTTATCAGGTAATGTTTTATGCTACAGAATGGCAATTATGACGTGTTTTCAGACAGTATGTTACAGAGCTCCAGATAAGGTGCGTATTGGCTTATTTTATGCAATTATTTTAGCTGAATACGCAGTGATTATCAAAAGTGGGAGTACAAAATACGCACAGCAATGTGCAAATACGCATTGATTTTCAAATTGAGTAGTGAAAATACTGTCATAAAGTTGAAAATTCACTTTAAATAGATGAGCTGCAAAAAGCAAACCGTGTTAAGTGAATGTTTAAATTTGTTATATTTTTTAATCATTTGTGCCCTATTTAGTAATGAAGAAAATCAATAATCAATTTGTAAAAGTAAAAATGATTTGGAAATAAGGGGTTATAGTACGCTTTAGACACAAAGATTATCTGGAGCTCTGATGTTATCAGTCAGCATATTGAGTTAAGTTAGTCATGTTCATTGATTATCAACGCTCCAGATAAGGAATTAGTAATTGAGTATTTTCACTCCATCATATCTGAAGCAATTGGGTATTTCAATATTTAAATTGGGTAAAATAAAATCACACTACTGTTTACACATCAACAGACAGCAATTATTGAATAGTTTGTTTCGAAATGAAAACATATCTTGGCATTTCATTAGAATTGTCTCCTTGGAGACAATTCTGATTAAATACCAAGATGTGTTTTCATGGAAAATAAGAAAAATATGCTATATTTGTGGTCTGTTTATTGTTTTTTGTAGCATGATAAAGGTACCACAAATTTGTTATTGCTTTTTGATACTCGCTACTTCTGATTTCAATTGGGTTTTTGGCAATTTTAATTGGGTATTTACGCAAATACGCAGTTTATCTGCAGCTCTGGATTATCACACATCTCTTAACCTCGTTTTTACTTTATACACGTTCATTTCTCAACTTGATACCTAAGAATTGGGAGATAATATTGCATAACAATAATATCACAAATATAGGAATCTCTGAGCTGCGAGAAAGTGTCAACAATAATACCGAAGATGATATTCAGACCGATCGTAGTAATGATCATAAAAAATGACACGTCAAAGAACGTTATCCCGATCGCTTGTGGGAAGTTATTGGTCATCTGTTCCTGGAATTGCTGCAATAGACGGAGGGGATGGGTGACAATATATAACCTCACCTTGGCATCTCGGAGCTGCGAGAACGTGTCGACGATGATACCAAAGATAATGTTGAGGCCGATGGTGGAGATGATAATGAAGAATGACACGTCAAAGAACGTAATGCCGATGGCCTGTAGGAAGTTATCACCCATCTGCTGCTCAAATGACTGCAATACACAAATTAGAGTTGATTAAATGCAATTTTATGTTCATTCTATTCGGCAACATAGGTATTAGCATAGGGGAAAATTTGAAAGTTTGAAATGCAGCAACATGATGTCAAACGGACAAATTGTTCACGTAGTTCTAAAGGAAGCTCATGAGTTACCATGTTCGGTAACCTATTTATTTATTATAGGAATGAATCGCCTTTTTGTGGAATTTATCGGGGTATAACCTTGGAAAAGTCGCGGGAATACTGGACGAAGGTCGGAAGGCCTCGTCCAGTATTCCCGCGACTTTTCCAAGTTTATATCCCCGATAAATTCCACAAAAAGGCCATTCATTCCTTATAATTCCAGCATTTGAAATAAATTCATCAAGAAAATGTGTTTATTTTCCGTTTTCTTAAGAATTATTTTTAACTGCGCCTCACGGTTACGGAAAGTAGTTTGTCGTGGGAGTTTACTGGGATATAAATTTTGGACAGAGACTTGCTACGGGCCAATCAAATGTGCTGGAATTATAACAATAACAAAATATAAATGTTGTTTTTATCACTGAATGCTAAAAAATGTTAGTTTGAAAGTGTATGTGACCAGTGTGTTCCTACTCAACCTACACAGTTATACAAACAAGCCCAAGGCTACGTAGACCGCAGGGGAACGAATTGTTAATTCGTGGGAACAAATTATTATATCATGGGAACAAATTGTTAATTCGAGGGAACAAATTGAAATTGTTAAATTGAGGGAACGAATTTTCATTTCGTGGGAACGAATTGTTAATTCGTGGGAACAAATTGTTATATCGTGGGAATGAATTGTTACTTCGAGGGAACGAATTGTTAAATTGAGGGAACGAATTGTCATTTCGTGGGAACAAATTGTTATTTCGTGGGAACGAATTAAAAAAAAAAACATCCATGTCCCCTACGAAGCCTCGTACCAGGCTGACGCATGGTGTCTTTAAAATATTCGCAAAAAGTAAATCCTAGAATATTCCTACACATGCACAGGGTCAAACTGGAATATTATAGGAATGAATGGCCTTTTTGTGGAATTTATCGGGGTATAAACTTGGAAAAGTCGCGGGAATACTGGACGTAGGCCGGAAGGCCTCGTCCAGTATTCCCGCGACTTTTCCAAGTTTATATCCCCGATAAATTCCACAAAAATGCCATTCATTCCTTATAATTCCACCATTTGAAATACATTCATCAAGAAAATGTGTTTATCTTCCGTTTTCTTAAGAATTATTTTACCTGTGCCTCACGGTTACGGAAAGTAGTTCGACGTGGGAGTTTACTGGGATATAAATTTTGGACGGAGACTTGCTACGGGCCAATCAAATGTTAGGGAATTGTGTAAATATTTTTGTGCTGGAAATATACAGTAATAACCCTAAATATTCAGCACAATTAAATCTTTTTTCTGGGCACACATTAATACTTGGTTTCTCACAACAATTAATTTCCCAATATATACGGTTACGATGGTTGAACTGGTTTATCACTATGACAATGTATTTGGATACAATTTATGTTGGGAAACCCCTATTTTAATCTGCTTCATTACTTCCCTGTCATATCTGAGATGCAGTGACCTTAACTCTGTGCGTGCTAGCGGCGAAAATATCCGCCAAACGAATTACGAGTACATGTATATGTTTTATTTCTCTCTGTAAATATGTCTTGAAATTTCATTAGAATTGAGTCCTCAGGACTCAATTCTAATGAAATTCCAAGACATATTCATGATATTTACGGGGAGAAATACAAGAAAATATGATGAATTCTTGTCCGCTAGTTTTGAACTATTTATAGCCCACATGTTTCCCAGCATGCAAAGAGTTAAGTTGCCCCTCACCGTGTATGGCCCCTCTACCAGGCCGTGATGGACGATGGACACAAAGCACTGATAGATGGTCGTACAGTGGCGGCCGTCCGACGTCTTCCACATAACCTCGCGGTAAAACGCGAACAGTATCAGGGCGTATATGTAGAACACCGCCAGGCCCAGTAGGCCGACCAACATCAGTGACTTGCCTGCAATGGGAATACATTTACTATACTTTGTTCATACCAATTTAACACAGTCAAGTAGCTTGATTAACTGAGCCTGAGTTGAAACACAGCTCAGGCTCAGCCAATCAAACTGCTTGGTTACAATTCTTGCAGGATTACCCATTCACGGGTATCTAAGTTTATTATTTTCTTCATTTCTCACTGAAACTACATTTGTACATGTACATGTATATGTTGTTACCACTCATTTGAACCGTCTTAAAACATTCAGCCAGAAACACGGTTATCGCCCCTGATATCAGTGTGGACATTTACGTATGCCATAAAATGTATAATAATGCCAATCAATTTGTGGGATAATGTTGTAAGCGGGCACTTGTAATTTTTAGAACTGGTAGAATAGTGACACAATTATACACATATTTACTATAAAGAACCGTTTGTGCCTACTGAGTGGGCATGTACCTTTAAAAGTTCAGGGATTCCTACTACAAAACAGGGGTCCTCCGGGTTCCCGGAACACTGCATGTGGCGACCCCTGCATGTACAAACAATTTGACGTCTTCCAACTTTTTATTGCAAAAGGGTGCATTATAATTTATCAACTACATGTATTACTTAAGAGTGTAGGGTGACATATAGAGAATAGTAGGTTACTGCCGTGAATGGGAAAAAATATCTGGCAAGGCTTAGGAAACAGGATGGGCGAGGCTCTACCGAGCACATCTCGTTTCTGAGCCGTGCCAGATATTTTTCCCATTCACGGCACTAACCTACTATTCTATTTATCCCGTCAACACCTACTAATGGCTTTAAAATGCAAAAAAAAATAATCCCAGCCACCGCATATATTCATACGCAGTGATTAGGTTGTATTGACAGGATATCAAAACTGTTTCACGGCACCGTGTTTCATGGCACATACGCACTGTGTTGACAGGATAAATGTGTTATACCGTTTGTTGTGACGGCCTGAATGACACGCTTCAGTAGCTGGTTCATCTCGGAGATGTGTAGAAGGTGGAAGGCGAAGAAATAGCCATCTGTTGCTGTGCCTGCCGCCGAACATGCCAGGAATATCTGGACAAGAAATAGAAAACACTAGGCTAGTGTCTCTTATATCAATGTTATCAGGCGAGGCTAGGAAACGCGTAGGAAATGCGAGGCTTGCCGAGGAATTCCTACCGTTTCCAAGCCGAGCCTGATAAACTTGATATCAAAAGACAGTTTCCGAGCCAAGCCTGATAAACTTTATATGAAAAGTAGAAATGTGGCCTGTCGGCACACGAATGCCCCCGCTGGCAGCCAAAGAAAACAAGGCATATTTGAATGTGGATTTGTCACAGGGTGGCAGAGGACCATTGGAGCAATGTGTGTGTGAAATATGAAGCAGATCGGAGCAAGGAAACAGAAATTATAAGGCATTTACCCGAGCGTTAAGGTTTCAAACGCACCAAGTATGTGACCTTGACCCTGGGCTTAGCGGGGGCGGGACGAATGTGGATTTGTCACAGGGCGGTAGAGGACCATTGGAGCAATGTGTGTGTGAAATATGAAGCAGATCGGAGCAAGGAAACAGAAATTATAAGGCATTTACCCAGCGTTAAGGTTTAGAACGCACCAAGTCTGTGACCTTGACCCTGGGCTTAGCGGGGGCAGGACAAATGTGGATTTGTCACAGGGTGGTAGAGGACCATTGGAGCAATGCGTGTGTGAAATATCAAGCAGATCCGAGCAAGGAAACAGAAATTATAAGGCATTTACCCAGCGTTAAGGTTTCGAACGCACCAAGTCTGTGACCTTGACCCTGGGCTTAGCGGGGGGGGGGACGAATGTGGATTTGTCACAGGGCGGTAGAGGACCATTGGAGCAATGTGTGTGTGAAATATGAAGCAGATCGGAGCAAGGTTTTAGAAGTTATAAGGCATTTACCCAGCGTTAAGGTTTCAAACGCACCAAGTCTGTGACCTTGACCCTGGGCTTAGCGGGGGCGGGACGAATGTGGATTTGTCACAGGGCGGTAGAGGACAATTGGAGCAATGCGTGTGTGAAATGTGAAGCAGATTGGAGCAAGGGAACAGAAATTATAAGGCATTTACCCAGCGTTAAGGTTTCGAACGCACCAAGTCTGTGACCTTGACACTGGGCTTAGCGGGGGCGGCATGAATGTGGATTTGTCACAGGGCGGTAGAGGACCATTGGAGCAATGCGTGTGTGAAATGTGAAGCAGATCGGAGCAAGGAAACAGAAATTATAAGGCATTTACCCAGCGTTAAGGTTTAGAACGCACCAAGTCTGTGACCTTGACCCTGGGCTTAGCGGGGGCGGCACGAATGTGGATTTGTCACCGGGTGACAGAGGACCATTGGAGCAATGCGTGTGTGAAATGTGAAGCAGATCGGAGCAAGGAAACAGAAATTATAAGGCATTTACCCAGCGTTAAGGTTTCGAACGCACCAAGTCTGTGACCTTGACCCTGTGCTTAGCGGGGGCGGGACGAATGTGGATTTGTCACAGGGCGGTAGAGGACCATTGGAGCAATGCGTGTGTGAAATGTGAAGCAGATCCGAGCAAGGAAACAGAAATTATAAGGCATTTACCCAGCGTTAAGGTTTCAAACGCACCATTTACCCGAGCGTTAAGGTTTTGTACGTACGTACGTACGTTACGTACATTACGTACGTTACGTACGTACGGACGCCGGTAACACTATATGCCCCCCTCACCATTCGGTGGCGGGGGCATAATAAAAAGACAGTATGTCGGTAGCCTGGTATTCTATTTATCAGGTAACGTTTTATGCTCGAAAATGACCACAGATGACATCGTTGCTGAGGAATTCTTACAGTTTCCTAGCTGAGCATGAGAAACCAGTAGCCTATTTCATCAACATTGCAAAGTATACTTTCCTAGCAAAGTATACTTTCAGGGAGAAATTTTCAATTTTAGAATAAATTTATTAATTTTTATTATACTGAATTTATCACATTATCACAGCCAATTTTGGCTGTGATAATGTAATAAATTCAGTATAATAATTCTGCATAGTTTTAATCAGCAAATATATGCAATCGTTAGTTCTGCATGAAATAATGCATTTCAGAACTAGAAATGTGGCCTGTCGGCACACGAATGCCCCCGCTGGCAGCCAAAGAAAAGAAGGCATATTTGAATGTGGATTTGTCACAGGTTGGCAGAGGACCATTGGAGTAATGCGTGTGTGAAATGTGAAGCTGATCTGAGCAAGGAAACAGACATTATAAGCTATTTACCCGAGCTTTAAGGTTTCAAACGCACCAAGTCTGTGACCTTGACCCTGGGCTTAGCGGGGGCGGCACGAATGTGGATTTGTCACAGGGTGGCAGAGGACCATTGGAGCAATGCGTGTATGAAATGTGAAGCAGATCCGAGCAAGGAAACAGAAATTATAAGGCATTTACCCAGCGTTAAGGTTTCGAACGCACCAAGTCTGTGACCTTGACCCTGGGCTTGGCGGGGGCGGCACGAATGTGGATTTGTCACAGGGTGGCAGAGGACCATTGGAGCAATGCGTGTGTGAAATGTGAAGCAGATCCGAGCAAGGAAAAAGAAATTATAAGGCATTTACCCAGCGTTAAGGTTTCGAACGCACCAAGTCTGTGACCTTGACCCTGGGTTTGCCGGGGGCGGCACGAATGTGGATTTGTCACAGGGTGGCAGAGGACCATTGGAGCAATGTGTGTGTGAAATATGAAGCAGATCTTGAGCAAGGAAACAGAATTATAAGGGATGTACCCAGCATTAAGGTTTCGAACGCACCAAGTCTGTGACCTTGACCATGGGCTTAGCGGGGGCGGCACTAATGTGGATTTGTCACCGGGTGGCAGAGGACCATTGGAGCAATGCGTGTGTGAAATGTGAAGCAGATCCGAGCTAGGAAACAGAAATTATAAGCCATTTACCCAGCGTTAAGGTTTCAAAAGCACTAAGTCTGTGACCTTGACCCTGGGCTTAGCGGGGGCGGGACGAATGTGGATTTGTCACAGGGCGGTAGAGGACGATTGGAGCAATGCGTGTGTGAAATGTGAAGCAGATCCGAGCAAGGAAACAGAAATTATAAGCTATTTACCCAGCGTTAAGGTTTCAAACGCACCAAGTCTGTGACCTTGACCCTGGGCTTAGCGGGGGCGGGACGAATGTGGATTTGTCACAGGGCGGTAGAGGACCATTGGAGCAATGCGTGTGTGAAATGTGAAGCAGATCCGAGCAAGGAAACAGAAATTAAAATAAGCAATTTACCCAGCGTTAAGGTTTCAAAAGCACCAAGTCTGTGACCTTGACCCTGGGCATAGCGGGGGCGGGACAAGTCTGTGACTTGGACTGCTCTCCGAGCGGGACGATGTGAAATTTGTTTCACACAGGGCTGAATGAGGATTTGTCACAGGGCGGTAAAAGAGGACGATTGGAGCAATGCGTGTGGTGATGTGAGCAGATCGAGCAAGGGAAACAGAAATTATAGCAATTACCCAGCGTTCGGTTTGAACGGGCACCAAGCGTGAACTGAACCTGTTAGCGGGGGCGAACGGATGTGATTTGTCTCGGGGCGGTAGAGACCATGAAGCAATTTGCGTGTGTTGAAATGGGTGAAGGAGATCCGAGAAAGGAAACAGAAATATAAGGCATTTACCAGCGTTAAGGTTTTGAACGCACCAAGTCTGTGACCTTGACCCTGGGCTTAGCGGGGGCAGGACGAATGTGGATTTGTCACAGGGCGTAGGACGATTGGAGCAATGCGTGTGTGAAATGTGAAGCAGATTCCGAGCAAGGAAACAGAAAATTATTAAGCATTTACCCACAGGATAAGTTTCGAACGCACCAAGTCTGTGACCTTGACCTGGGCTTAGCGGGGCGGGACGAATGAAATGGTTTGTCAAGGCGCGTTAGAAGAGGACCATTGAGCAATGCGTGTGTGAAATGTGCAAGCAATCGAGCAAGGAAACAGAAATTATAAGACCATTTACCCAGCGTTAAGGTTTCGGGACGTACGTACGTACGGACGCCGGTAACACTATATGCCCCCCTCACCATTCGGTGGCGGGGGCATAATAAGCCATTTACCCAGCGTTAAGGTTTCAAAAGCACCAAGTCTGTGACCTTGAACCCTGGGCTTAGCGGGGGCGGGGGGCGGGGGGGGACGATGAGGTTTTTTTTTTTATTTGTCACCAGGGCGGTAGAGGACCATTGTAGCAATGCGTTGTGTGAAATGTGAAGCAGATCCGAGCAAGGAAACAGAAATTATAAGCCATTTACCCAGCGTTAAGGTTTCGAAAGCACCAAGTTCTTGACGTTGACCCTGGGCTTAGCGGGGGCGTGGGACGAATGTGGATTTGTCAACAGGGCGGTAGAGGACCATTGGAGCAATGCGTGTGGATGAAATGGAAGAACAGATCCGAGCAAGCAAACAAGAAATTTATAAGGCATTTACAGCGTTAAGGTTTCGAACGCACCAAGTCTGACCTGACCTTGGACCCTGGGCTTGGCGGGGGCGGCACGAATGTGGATTTGTCACAGGGTGGCAGAGGACCATTGGAGCAATGCGTGTGTGAAATGTGAAGCAGATCCGAGCAAGGAAACAGAAATTATAAGGCATTTACCCAGCGTTAAGGTTTCGAACGCACCAAGTCTGTGACCTTGACCCTGGGCTTAGCGGGGGCGGGACGAATGTGGATTTGTCACAGGGCGGTAGAGGACCATTGGAGCAATGCGTGTGTGAAATGTGAAGCAGATCCGAGCAAGGAAACAGAAATTATAAGCCATTTACCCAGCGTTAAGGTTTCGGGACGTACGTACGTACGTACGTACGTACGTACGTACGTACGGACGCCGGTAACACTATATGCCCCCCTCACCATTCGGTGGCGGGGGCATAAAAATCAATGATTGCTCCCTCAAAGTATACTTTGCTAGGAAAGTATACTTTGCAATTTTGATGAAATCGGCTACTGATATCAAAAGACACTAGCCTGCTACAAAATGGACAAATATAACATTATTTTCATGAAAAATGACAGACTTATTAATGTTGTGTCATTATGTGAGTTAATTTCATGCTAGATACACCGTCTTTCAGTGTTGAAAATCTTTAACATATATTTCAGTGCTGAATGTGTAGTCGGCCACCCATACAGGCCCATTCCCAATTGGATATGACCTTGATCTTGAACGGACATGAACCCCAATCCATCAATCATAAGCAAGCAAGTCTGGGGCCCGTTTCACTACATTTCTTATGACTAAAATGTTCGTAAGTGCAAATTTAAGATCGTCTGTAAATTTCAATTTATGGATTTACATTTATTGAGCATAGACTGCATATGCAGCCTATGCTCAATAAATATAAATCTAATAATTATTTACATGAAAACATTGTTAATGCAAAATTTACAGACTATCATAATTTTGCACTTACGAACATTTTAGTGAAACGGCCCCCTGCTGAGGTGTTGTCAGGGAGACCAACATTCAGACTTGAATGGATGGACCCACCTACAGATACACAGGCATCATTGAGACGGCCTACACATATTTTTTTTCATTTCTGTATTAACCCTACAACACTAGAAAAACTGTATAGTGGTATCGGCAAACAGGGTAGATCCAGATGAGCCAGCTCATCCGTCTCATCAGGATCTGCACATTTTGCAAGTAATTTTCATAGCTTTTAGAAAATAACACCCCCCATTTTATAAATGGACTAGTCTGAAAATCATTTTGTGATGATTGGATTGGTCGAAAAAAATCCATATCAAAATCCATTCCAGTTATTTAGGGGTGAAAGGGTTAATATAAGGCTCATCACTAAGACTGGGGATATAATTTAAGCTGTAGACGTTGACCAACAATATTTATAGGTTATTTGAATTGTATGTCGATATATGCACAAGTTCAGCAGCGTACGATTTTGCGCGACACAAGTGGCATATTTCACATACAAATCACAAAATATTTTTATTATATATGTACATCATACGTAATTTATATGCGCCTCACAAAATATACAAAAATATAAATACGCATTGGCCGCAGCCCGCATGTCGCGCCCGCCGAGGCTTTGATAGTATACCGAAAAACTTAATAACTAATAACACAAACTCGGACGCACATACGCCAATGTGCCGACTGTATCGCACTCTCGGCAAGGGGCGCGACAAAAATAAACAAAGTACTGGTGATTTAGAAGGAATGTGGTTCCGGCACTGACCACTATGAACTCACGAGGCAAAAAATATTGAAAGCTTGCATTCCACAGTATTTCAATGAGAAACGAAAGTACGTATATCAATGGTCTAGTAACATAAGGTCGTAAGTGCTATGCTTTAGCATAGCAGTTACGACCTTATGTTACTAGACCATCGATATAATAAGCAGGTGATACTATTGAATGTAGGCATCACACGTCATATACGGCTAATAACAGCACCAGTACGTACGACATAGTAGATGGTTTTGAAGCCGTAAGCCTTCATCTCGAGATGGGACTCGCCCTTCTTCTCATTCCACGCCTTGTCCTCGTCTTCTTCGTCGTCGTTCTCTTTCCTGGAAATGTCACATGGCCCGAGTCACAATCAACCTGGTAAACTTGGGAATCAAGTACAATATATCTCCAATGATATTAGAAAAATTTCCACATGTTAAATCACCATAGACATCTCTATGGGGATTTAACATGTGGACATTTTTTTTTTGCAATAAAATCAATATTGGACCAAATTTCACGAAATAAAAAGTAGGCTCATTCTTAAATTTAGCTATAATTTAATATTATCGAAAAATATATTGTTTTTGCCGTATTTATACAGCCGCAAAATTTGAGCAGGTTTCGTGAAACAGACAGTAATACCATCATACATGAAAACTAGAGAATGTCTTAGCAGAGCATGGACGCCTCACCTATCACTTTGATCTATAGTAAACACAACAAAATTGTAACATTCCACACAAGCGGGAGATAATCCATGACCCGTTTCGAATAAAAAATTCACTTTGAGCATCTACACATCATAAAGAATTGAATTGAATGGTGTTTAACAGCCCATCAACACAAAAGAGTATCACTTAGGGCCAAGCAATTTAGATGAAGAAGAAAATAATAGTAAGATTGTTGGTTTGTTTGTTTGTTTGTTTATTAGTGTTTAACGGCCTATCAACAGCTAAGGTAATGTAAGGCCGGGAAAACGGGTTTGATCCCATTTTAACCTGCTGCATTGGGGGGAAAATCCCAAAATCAGAACGGAATATTTACATCGAGAACAAATATATTCAGCCCTGAAATTAGAATAACCTGACCTGGTGCCAGGTCCATACCACACCAAGTCACTTGGCCGCTTCCCCTAAAATATGATTACGAATATCATAATACTCACATAAAGGGTTTAATCAAGCGACTATTTATTACGGTTTAAAGATTTACGAGTTAAAAGAAAAAATTGTCAAAGTCTAAAGGGGGTGGGAGGGGGAAATCCACGATTGGCGGCGGTAAAAAAAAGAAATTGCCTTGGTGCATCTACATATGATATCTCTGAACATGGAGAATTTGGCTGGGAAAAGGTAGGAATTCCTTGACTTCAGAATTCCTACACATTTCCTAGCCTCACTTGACAAAGTCCATATCAACAGACACTAGCATTGTACTCTCAATTTAAACACCAAGTTTACCGAAACAGAATAACAATATCTCCGAATTAGGAAAATTCCACTCAGATCCTGTTTCAGGCCTCACTTGATAAATATCACAGGACATTATCATAGCATTATCTATTTAAACACCCAAGTTACCTAAAAAGGCTAAAAATACGTGGGAATTCGGCTCAGAAACTGTAGGATTGCCTCGACAAGCCGTGAAATTCCTACACATTTCCCAGCCTCACCGAGTAAACTTTATATATAAAGACAATAACAGGGCTCCAGATACCGTAAGCTGCGTATTTGCGTAAATACCCAATTAAAATTGCCAAAAACCCAATTGAAATCAGAAGTAGTGAGTATCAAAAAGCAATGAGAACAATTGTGGTACCTTTATCATGCTGCAGAAAACAATAAACAGACCACCAATATAGCATATTTTTCTTATTTTACCATGAAAACACATATCTTGGTATTTCATTAGAATTGTCTCCAAAGGAGACAATTCTAATGAAATGCCAAGATATGTTTTCATTTCGAAACAAATTATTCAATAATTGTCTGTTGATGTGTAAACAGTAGTGTGATTAATTTTACCCTATTAAAATTTTGAAATACCCAATTGCTTCAGAAATGATGGAGTAACAATACTCAATTACTAATTCCTTATCTGGAGCCCTGCAATAAGCTTACCTAAATAGGCTAACAATATCTCCGAACGTGGGAAACGTGGGGCGGTTGGATATGATATAACTGAAGAATATTGCCAGCGATAGGAAGTTGTGTAAACCACCGAGGACGTAGATGGCGAGGACTCCATTCGTCCAGAGGTACGACGGCTGGTAGCTGGCAACAGAAAACAGTCTTCTTGTATATAAAATAACTAGAAAATGTGATTTGACAGTGAACAAGGGAAAAGTCCAAAAGGGGGAGATAATCCATGGCTCAGTGTCGAATCAACAAGGCAAAATTGTTGATTTCTAAGTCGAAAAGGGGGATATAATCCATGACCCGGGGGTCGAATCAAAATTGAAATAAACTTTGCGCATCTACTCATCATAAGGAAGTTACATACCAAGTTTCAGGTGTGTAGCTATTATGGTTTAAACGTTTTACGAGTTACAAGGTTGGTGGCGGACAGACGGTAACACTAAATGCCCCCCTCCACTATTGTGGTGGGGCATAAAAATGGCCACCACTGGAAGATACTCATCAGAAATGTTTGAAAATCACTAATTTGAATGGGAAAAAATATCTGGCAAGGCTTAGGAAACGGGATGGGCGAGGCTCTGCCGAGCACATCCCGTTTCTGAGCCGCGCCAGATATTTTTCCCATTCACGGCACTAACCTACCGGTACTATTCTATTTATCCCGTCAACACCAAGGGATTATGAACCATTTCGAAACTACAGCCCTCTATAGTGTTTTTTTGCAAGCAGCGTAGATGCAGATGCGCCAGCTCGTGACGATCCGTCTCATCTTTAAACTTACCCTTCGCATGCTCCCACCTGTCACCCACATGGGCGAGACAAAAAGTGGCTGCAAACATCATGTACATGGCAGAAACTCACCGAGGTTGGGATTCGGGGCCCGCCTGCCAAGTTACCATGACGAGGATGGTTATCGCCAAGGTCAACACCATCACGAGGTAGTTTAACGGCAGCCTGGAAACATGAGGTCATCACTTATGTGGCTGTGATTGGATAAATGGGACTTATGGGCTTGCCGACCAGTGTAGATCCCGCACAGTCTGATCAGGATCTGCACTGATTTTGTGTTCCATCAATGAAACACTACAGTCTGTTCCACGTATTGCTGCCGACGAACCTTTGGCTATTAAACACATTCAGTCTAAAAAATATTTAAATGTAAGTACCGTATACATTCTAATAAACGCCCGGGCGCTTATTAGAATCATCGGTAAGTCACAGGTCGGGGGTGGGCGATTAATAGAGGCAATGGTTTTTGGTCCGAGTAAAAAATGTCAAAAAGTGAAGAAAACGATTGGATTTGTAAACCTTACAGACGTTCTATTTACTCACGGTGTAGTCTTAGCAATTACTACCGTATCGGACGTTTGTATTCGGATAATCTGTATGTTTGGACTGGTCCATTTCTCATTAGAATAATTACTTTAGGATCAGTAAGTATTCGGACATACCCCAAATCCGTAAATTTCTCAAAATATCTCAACAATAACAAAGGGACATCACTCTTCGCGTAACATATACTATCTGGTTAAATCGTCCCCAGACCAAAATCGTCCCCATACCAAATCGTATTTTTTTATATTTTTTTGGATAATCAAGCAAGCCCATCATCATATCTGGTTCCCGATTTTGCTGTATAATATTGTGCGTTAAACCGTGACCGGGTACCGATAGCTGTCAACGACGAATAAGGAAAATGCTAGGCAGCGCTCCAGTTAAGGTGCGGAACTGGATTGTATATTAGAACCAGATAACGACTATAGTGACTCTGCAATAATTGTTAAACAAGGCGAAACTGTTGTGGGGAGATATCACCCAGGTGATCGCAGTTACTTCTGGGGAACCGCGACCCTCCTCTATCGGGACATTTGCAAGGGGAGGTGGCCTTGAAATTCCATGTTCCTACAGAATATTTGGACTCGAAGAATGAAAGGCACATGTCCGCGCGTTACTAAAAAGGGAAATACGGAAAATTACAGTTTGACAGGTATGTCCATTTTTCTTTCCAGAGGAGGCCATGGGCGTTTATTAGAGGTCCCAATTTTTTGTAAAATCGGGCAGAAAATGTTCATTTTTTTGCCCAAAAATGGGGGGTGGGCGTTTATTAGAATGAATACGGTACTTTTTCACCAATGACTAAAAAGTCGCCCCCAAAATGTTTCCATCAAATATTGATTTTATAGCAAAAATAATAATTTGGAAATGGACTAGAAAACTGGCTAGATAGCTTGGAAATGATGTACATGTATATAAGAAAACAAAAGTTAGAATTTGAAAATCGGTCCACAAATAAACAAGAAACGAGGCATTAAAGCCACGAAGGCCAGGTTTTTTCCAAGCATGGACACTTGGATAACATAATTATACCCACTTTTTGTAGACTAGATGGCCGTGGCCTGCATGTCGCGCCTTGTGGCGAGGCATGGACACTAAAAAAATAGATATAGTAGATGGAAAAACTTTAACGAAAAAACTTTAACCGGACACACGGACATACGGACGTATGCCAAAATGCCGACGATATCGCGCTTTCCGCAAGCGGGTGCGACAATGATGATAAAAACCCATGTGAAGTATCAAGGTAATAGGTGAAGCAGTTGCAGAGATATAGTACACGAAGAAAATAAATTCAAAGTAATTTGACCTTGACATTGCGCACAGGGGCCGCACGGTTGGGGGTTAGAATGAAAATATGGACGATGATAAACACCCATGTGAAGTTTCAAGGTAATGGGCGAAGCAGTTGCAGAGATATAGTATAACAAAAAAAGTTTTAACCAAAAAATTTAACCAGACGTACGTTAAAAAGTTAACGTTAAAATGGTCACATGTTAGATAGTGATATGTGGTGGGCACCCCTTGATTATGAAGCTGTGAAAGTTTGGTGGTCCTAGGTGGTACAGTAACAAAGAAATGGACTCAAACACGAAAACTTAACATTGATTGTGGACGCCGCCCGCCCGCCCGTCCGCCCGCCCGCCCGCCCGCCGCCGCCCACCCGCCCGCCCGCCCGCCGGCCGGCTTTCGCCAATCCAATAGCCTGGATTTTTTTTCAAAAAACCTGGGTAAAAATTATTGAAAAACAATCTATTTTTTAGCCGCCATGTTAAATTCACAAAGGAAAATAGTTTTCTCGCAATAAAACCCGTTAGTAATATCTAGACAGTTATCAGGTTGCAGGAGGTGTACTATTTGTCAGAATCCCATAAACCAATAAGCAATTAATGGAACAGTTACGTGAAATTTCGCCATCTTTAGACGCCATTTACAGAAAATATCAGTTTCTTTAAATATTTTTCATTAGAAATCACACGCATGTTCGTAGGTAAAAAATCATGGCAGGTCTCATTTGATTGTTACCATGCATTCACGAGAAGCCGGCCCACTGGGTTGCCATAGACCCGCCTTTGGTACTTGATGTCCTTGATAATATCGCTCGACCAATCCATGAAGTCCCGGATCTTGTTGCTAGGTGACGACCGGTCCACTTCGTATTTGAACTTCTCTTTGATTTCTTCTCGCAACACTTTCTGTAAACATATAAAGTTTGCTTATTATAGTGTCACACCGCGGATGGCGGCCATCTTGGATTTTGATCAAATGTATCTCAATTTATTTGAATTCAACATACCTTAACTCTTTGCATGCTGGGAAATTTGTGGGCTATAAATAGTTCAAAAATAGCAGATGACAATTCATCATATTTTCTTGTATTTCTCACCGTAAATATCATGAATATGTCTTGGAATTTCATTAGAATTGAGTCCTGAGGACTCAATTCTAATGAAATTTCAAGACATATTTACAGTGAGAAGTAAAACATATACCGGTACTTCGTTTGGCAGATATTTTCGCTGCTAGCATGCAAAGAGTTAAAACCCCTATATACAAAGTTTCATGCTGTCCTCCAAGAGGGGAACATCTTCTTTTTTGCTTATCGGCCCCACTACTACAGAAAGGGCGAGTCACTTGTGACTTCTGAGGCACTCTATTGAACTAGAGCAAGTGAGCAGGGGAAACTACGAATGTTGATAACAGAGTTTGTCATACCGAAGATAAATTTCTCGCGTTTTGATTGGTCAGCTTGATGGGTAATACGAGCCCATACAACCTGTCAAGCCCGTCAATATGGCTCAAATAAAAATAGCAGAGGGTCGAGTCGAAAACGAAACATTATGGAAATCACCTCCAAGACATAGCCATATGCAGAACTCCAATTCAGGTGTGTAATTTGACTAACTTGGGGTGAAATTTTGATATTTATTCATCAAAAATGGCAAGTTGGGAGTCCTTTAGAATCGTCTCATTGAGACGATTCTAAAGGACTCCCAACTTGCCATTTTTGATGGAGAAATAAGAAATTCACCTCCAAATTACGCACCTTAACTGGAGCTCTGCATATGGACTGGAAATGACTAAGAAACAAAAGTTAGATTTAGAAAATCAGTCCAGGAATTACCACGTTATTAACAAATTTCTAATCGTTTATGTCGGGATGACGTCAGGTAATATTTGTAACGTCATGACGTCGTGCCTTTGGTGCCATATTTCTATAATGTTACACATGCATCAATACACCTATAACACTAAATTCTGGAGAAATATAAAGAACCTGATCGAGGTATGACAAATACATTATTGTGATTTTACAAAGTCAATACAATTTGGTTGCAGAGATAATGGGTACACAAAACTTCAAATCTTACGGACGGACGGACGGACGGACGAACAGACGTCAGGACTGACGGAATGACGAAACCTATATACCCCTCAATATACTTTGTATGCCGGGGGTATAAGAAGCAGTACACTGCTAAACAACTAAAATAAAAATTATAATATTAAATTAAAGCAAAATTTAATAACGAGCCTTCTTTATATTTCGTGAAATAAACTGTCTATGGGGAAATTTTTCTATTTTCAGAAATAGTGAACCGATTTTCAAAGTCTAACTGTCGTTTTCTTAGTTAGATCATTTTCAAGCAGACAGTATGCAATAGATATCATCAAGTGGCCAGATCAACCTGAGCAGATTGCATAAACTATTTCATCTTCATTTGCATATCAAATATTAAATCTATAGCTGGTTGATTGACCTTGACCTCCAATGACATTCATCTACCATGACCTTGGCCTACCATGACCTTGACCTACCTTGTCTTTGACCCTGAAGTGCAGTTTCTGTAACACACCGTCCTTGACAATTTCCACGGACAAGGAGTTGCCATCATAATAGTCAAATGGCACTTGTGCATCACTGGACTTCAGGATGTCTGGAAGAGAATGTGCCACTAATACTGATACACTAATATAAGGTTTAATCATGTCCAACCGTGTGCAAACGTTTGCTGTGGCCCGAGGGAACTGTTTGAACCCCAAGGCCGCAGGCCGCGGGTTCAAACAGTTCCCGAGGGCCACAGCAAACGTTTGCACACGGCTGGACATGATCAAACGTTATTGTTACATTTCCAACAAAAAACTGATGTAATTTTAGCATTATATTCAGTATTTTCAGTACTTTTGTAAATCGTCCCATTCACGTAGATAATTTAATACAGAAAAACTAATGTTTGTTTGTTTGTTTGTTGGGGTTTAACGGTCTATCAACAGCTAAGGTCATTTAAGGCCGGGTCAATGGGTTTAGTACTAAATCCCATATATTACCTGTACAAGTACATGTACATTTTCAAGTACATGTACAAATGGGGGGAAAATCCCAAAATCAGAACTGAATATTTACAATAACAAAACTATATATTCAGCCCTAAAATCAGAATAATCCTGATCTGATGTCAGGTCCTCGCCACACCAGAATCACTTGGCCCCCTCCCAAAAGCAGTAGGATCAGTAATAATCTTACTACTTTTATAATGGGCAATAACACAATTCAACTCACAGGTAACAAAAGAGCCAAAGATAAAAACGTACCGGAGGGCCAAACCAGGCAAATACTGATTCCTATAAGGAGGAACCACTACCGTTAATTTACGACGTCTCGTTCGCCCGACCACCACCCACGATAAACTAATGTGCTTGCAAAATTGATTGATTGAAAACAAGAGTGCCGATGGTCACAATACACACCCATTGATGCATGGTTAGTAAAGAAGGTGAGATAACTCATTGAATAAGGTTCTTCCTTAAACATGCATGCATTATCATGTAGACAAGCATACAGAATGTGAAAATTAACCGTTAGAGCGCAGGAAACGAAGTGTCGTCTGCTGTTGTTTAATATTTTGTCTTTTATCTCAATAAAAACATAGTTTTGCAGCACTTTAGAATCATTTCCAATGGAAATGATTCTAAAGTGCTGCCAAACTATGTTTTTCTTGATAAAAGTGAAAATTAAAAAAAAAATCAGCAGAAGACAAATTTAATTCAGCAGTGTAAGGGTTAAAATATATCGGAATGTATTATTTTGCCTCTGACAAGCCAACGTATGCTCTACTACATACCGTGTTTGCCAATACCGGGGTCAAGGTCGAGTTTGCGACAGAGGAGATGGTAGTACTGGAAGCCGACATTGGTCAAGATATTCTCAAGGTCGTCTTCATTAGCCGCCTGTTGGGGATAAAAACATTCAACCCTTATAATGGTGTATATTTTTATTTTTTTTTTTTTATAAACATAGAAATTGAAAAATAAACAGCAGACAACTAAATTTAAATTAGAGTTGTATAAAAATTTATACAAAACAAATCATATTTTGGCATCATTTCCATGGCAATTTTAAAATATCTTTGCCTTTATAGGTTATTTAAGAATTTTACACACATATATATATAAACATATACAGAGTTCAAACTTAAAGCATCCAAACATTTAGAAACAAATTTGATACCCCGCTCCATACCTCTCGCGAGGGTAGCAATTTAACCCCATCTCTTTAATGAACGCATGGAAGAGTGATTTTAGCAATCGGTTATGCGGCGTGTTTGATATGTTAGCGATATAAAACTGTCAAAGTTGTATCAATAAATTATTAATAAAGAACATACACATGCAGAGAAATTGGTTATTTTACCGTGTCTTGAAGGCGTTTATCTGACATTTACATGTATATCTTGTAAATTTGAAAGCTTGATTTCGTTATGTTGAATGTTGAACAACAACTAGAGAAAAGATGGCTTCCATGGGAAAATCAAAGATTATTTGTTTAAAGGTATATAATATACAGTTTGGGTTTTCACTTCGGTTGCTCACATTTTTTGAATTGGTCAAATAGTAGCCGTAGATAAGACAAGGTGCATGATCACGTGGTTACAACAACAACAACGTCGCCCACTCCAAAGTAGGTATTATCTGACATTTTCCTTAATATGCAACAGATTTTGATGAAATATGGCGCAGCAAACGCGTCTTCATGAGCTGCATTTGGTGGTCTATGGAGTTTGACACATACTTCTGTCGTTTTTGCGAAGAATCGATTTCCGTGTCTGAGACACGGAAATCGATTCTTCACAAAAACGACAGAAGTTTGGGCGAATATACAGAGACCACCAAATGCAGCTTAACAAGACGCGTTTGATGCGCCATATTTCATCAAAATCTGTTACGTAATAAGGACACTATAAAAGAATGCATACTTTGAATCGGTACTTGTTGTTGTTGTTAGTATCACGTGATCATCCAAAATATCCACATGTTTGCCCTGTAGCCTATTTCACCAACATTGCAAAGTATACTTTCCTAGCAAAGTATACTTTGAGGGAGAAATTTTCAATTTTAGGATAAATTTATTAATTTTTATTATATTGAATTTATTACATTATCACAGCCATTTTGGCTGTGATAATGTAATAAATTCAGTATAATAATTCTGCATACTTTTAATCATACAAATATATGCAATCATTAGTTCTGTATGAAATAATGCATTTCGGAAAAATCAATAAGATAAGTATATTTTGCAATTTTGATGAAATCGGCTACAGAATAAATAATGAAACATAATACAATATCACACGTAATCGTGTGTGGATCTGTGAAATAACTGGGTGTCGAATGAGTGAAAGAAATAAGAGATAACTATGTTAGACAAGAAGTTAGTAAGGAATGCAACAAATTAGTTTGGTTGTAGTGTTTTCCTTACAATTAACCCTTAGACCGCTACACACAACAATTGTCGTCCACTGTTGCTTTTATATCTTGCATTATTTCTCAATAAAAACATAGTTTGACAGTACTTCAGAATCATTTCCAATACGATGAATTCACAATTGAGGTGTGAATCCCAGTGTGGATGAATTCACAATTGAGGTGTGAATCCCAGTGTGGATGAATTCACCATTAAGGTGTGAATCCCAGTGTGGATGAATTCACAATTGAGGTGTGAATCCCAGTGTGGATGAATTCACAATTGTGGTGTGAATCCCCCTGTGGATGAATTCACCATTGAGGTGTGAATCCCACTGTGGATAAATTCACCATTGAGGTGTGAATCCCACTGTGGATGAATTCACAATTGAGGTGTGAATCCAGTGTGGATGAATGCACAATTGAGGTGTGAATCCCCCTGTGGATGGATTCATAATTGAGATGTGAATCCACTGTGGATGGATTTACAATTGAGGTGTGAATCCCACTGTGGATGGATTCACAATTGAGGTGTGAATCCCAGTGTGGATGGATTCACCATTGAGTTGTGAGTCCCAGACAGAGTCAGTTTGCTAATACAAAGTAGAAATGTGGCCTGTCGGCACACGAATGCCCCCGCTGGCAGCCAAAGAAAACGAGGCATATTTGATTATAAGCCATTTACCCGAGCGTTAAGGTTTTGAACGCACCTTGACCCTGGGCTTAGTGGGGCCGGGACGAATGTGGATTTGTCACAGGGCGGTAGAGGACCATTGTAGCAATGCGTGTGTGAAATGTGAAGCAGATGCGAGCAAGGAAACACAAATTATAAGCCATTTAACTGAATGTTAAGGTTTCAAACGCACCAAGTCTGTGACCTTGACCCTGTGCTTAGCGGGGGCAGGACGAATGTGGATTTGTCACAGTGCGGCAGAGGACCATTGGAGCAATGCGTGTGTGAAAGTTAGTGTAGGATTGAGAAACGCGCACGTAGATTTGTCCCAAAGTGGCAAGTAAACAATTAAAGTGGAAAAGGTGAAGGTCAAAGGTGGAAGTAATGGGTGGTGGAGTGCGTAAGGCATGTTCATATGTATCATGTGTATAAATATTTAAGCAATTGGCAAAAGTATTGAGAAGTTATTGTAGGATTGAGAAACGTGCACGTAGATTTGTCCCAAAGTGCCAAGCAAACATTTAAAGTAGAAAAGGTGAAGGTCAAAGGTCAAGGTCGAAGTACTGGGTCGTGGAGTGTGTAGGGCATGTTCATATGTATCATGTGTATAAATATTTAAGCGATTGGCAAAAGTATTGAGAAGTTAGTGTAGAATTGAGAAACGTGCACGTAGATTCCAAAGTGCCAAGCAAACATTTAAAGTGGAAAAGGTCAAGGCCAAAGGTCAAGGTCGAAGTACTGGTGGGTGGAGTGTTTAAGGCATGTTCATATGTATCACGTGTATAAATATTGACATAATATGTGAAGCCATGTAGAAGTTACTAAAGAATATGGTAATATCGGGACGTACGGACGGACGGGACGGACGGGACGGACGTACGGACGGACGCCGGTAACACTATATGCCCCCGTACCTTTCGGTAGCGGGGGCATAAATATGCACAAATGTGGGATAAATTATATATGGTATATACTCTATATATTCATTCTATATCTACACTAGTAAAATTATAATTATAACCATGTATGTAAATAGTGGACATTTTAATTATCTACATTACAATTACCGTACATATTCTACCTGCGATATTGTCACTATGTACATGTACTAGGGTATGGACAATGTGACTGCATGCAGGGACAAACTGGTGAATACCGTATGTATACATTGTGTGAAACAGTTCTTTGAATTATTTCATCAAAATTAATCTGATTCATACTTTTTTCAGATCAGACAATTATTTGATTTCCACATTACAGAGGGGTAGCATCGGTGAAAGTTGGGGTTCGCAGATGTCGATGAAGATGTAAGATGATAACGGTGGGCAGATACAAACATATCGATGGTCTAATAACATAAGGTCATAAGTGTTATGCTTTAGCATAGCAGTTACGACCTTATGTTACTAGACCATCAATATGTGTATTTCTATTGTCTTAACCCTTACAGTGATGAATTAAATGTTTTCGTCTGCTGTTTATTTTTTATTTTTAAATTTTCTTCATCAACTACCATGTTTTGACAACACTTTAGAATCATATGATTCTAAAGTGCTGCCAAACCATGCTTTATTGAGAAAGATGGCAAAATATGAAACAACAGCAGACGACAATTTACGTTTCACGCATTGAGTTAAGTAAATACACTTGCTTGCAAAGTGTGCAGTTCTACATGATATTGAAGGATTTACTGCTGCTACATTGTATGCAGCCCTGCAGGGGACATATCATTTTTTTTTTTATTAATTCGTTCCCACGAAATAACAATTTGTTCCCACGATATAACAATTTGTTCCCTCGAATTAACAATTCGTTTCCACGAAATGACAATTCGTTCCCTCAATTTCACAATTTGTTCCCTCGAATTAACAATTTGTTCCCACAATAAAACAATTTGTTCCTATGAATTAACAATTTGTTCCAGTGGGAACAAATTGTTATTTTGTGGGAAAGAATTGTTAAATTTAGGGAACGAGTTGTTAATTTGTGGGAACGAAGTGTTAATTCGTGGGAACAAATTGTTAAATTGAGGGAAATATTTTTTATTTCGTGGGAAAACGAATTAAAACAAAATAATTCCACGTCCCCTGCGGGGCTCCGTAACATTGAATTTGATATGCATCTGTTTATTTGGCTCTCTGCCCTGGCACACTTGAAAATCAGAACATTCAATGGTGAACTCTGTGTATTAAAACATTTTTAACTTTTTTTTGTTTGGGTGGGGGCGGGCTCTTGGATTCGTGCCTGAACATCATGATGATTATGTCACTTTGGTCTGATATACCATCGCAAGGAACCCAGAGAACTGTTTCAACAATTTGTAAACATTTTATTTTCAAACCTGCTTTGCTCTTCTATTTCCAGTATATGTCAACCTTTTTCTAACACTATTAAAGTTGAGTTTGCAGTTCCCCTGGTAAAGGATTTAGAGTTTTAATAAACAGCTGTTATATTCAAGTTACAGCTAGTATATGCAAAAGTATATGCGGAATATGAGGTTCAATGAATTATGTATAGCCTGCTAAATGTGCAATATGGATCACAAATATGTTGTATTCAGTTACCCCTTAGACCGCTACACACAACAATTGTCATCTGCTGTTGCTTTTATATTTTGCCTTTTTCTCAATAAAAAAATGTTTTGACAGCACTTCAGAAATGTAAATGATTCTGAAGTGCTATCAAAACATATTATAAATTATTCTAAAGTGCTGTCAAAGCATGTTTTTGATGATAAAAATGGAAAATAAAAAATGAACAGCAGACCACAAAAACTTAAGATAGCGGTGTAAGGGTTAACTGTTTGTTGGCATGTATTTTCTGTATTCTTACTCAGAGTTTAACCTGAAACTGTGTTGCTGTTTACCATGCCAGTTGTTGTGGGCAAATACAACATTAAAACACATGGCAAAACTAATAAACCAATTCTATGGACTAATGATTGTTACAATGCACATCATGCTGTAATGAAACACATGAAACATAGAATTGTCATACATTCTACCGTCGGCGACTTTAACTCTTTGCATGCTGGGAAACTTGTGGGCTATAAATAGTTCAAAACTAGCGGACAAAAATTCATCATATTTTCTTTTATTTCTCCTTGTAAATATCATGAATATGTCTTGGAATTTCATTAGAATTGAGTCCTGAGGACTCAATTCTAATGAAATTCCAAGACATATTTACAGAGAGAAATAAAACATATACCGGTACATGTACTCCTAATTCGCTTGGCGGATTCGCCGCTAGCATGCAAAGAGTTAAAAACACACCAGGATACATACAGTCGAACCTGTGCTAAAGAATAGCTATTCCCTGTTTGGCGGTATATATATATATATTTTTAATGGTGTCTATCGGCCTGTCAGCAGCTAAGGTCATTTTAGGATGGGTAATGCCCGGGTCAAATCGATTAAATAGAGAACTGTGTAGACTAAGATCAGGCTGATCTTGATCTGCATTGATCTCAATAGCAGTTATGTCTTAATCATTTATACACATGTATATATGCTATGCTTTGTTTGACCACAGCATTCATGTAACCATGTGTATTTTAATATGGTTCAGACTGGTAGTGACTGCACTCCGACCCGGTGTAAAATGTTTCACGTCAAAATAGGTGCCATATTCCTGACGAATTCCCATATGGTTCAGACTGGTAGTGACTGTACTCCGACCAGTAGCCGATTTCATCAACATTGCAAAGTATACTTTTCTAGCAAAGTATACTTTGAGGGAGTAATCATTTATTTTTCCTGAAATGCATTATTTCATATAGAACTAACAAATGCATATATTTCATGATTAAAAGCATGCACAATTATTATACTGAATTTATTACATTATCACAGCCAAATTGGCTGTGATAATGTAATAAATTCAGTATAATAAAAATTAATAAATTTATCATAAAATTGAAAATTTCTCCCTCAAAGTATACTTTGCTACTAAAGTATACTTTGCAATGTTGATGAAATAGGCCACTGGTGTAAAATGTTTCACGTCAAAATAGGTGCCATATTCCTGACGAATTCCCATTCGGCTACATGCAGAAGCTACTACATAAACACATTCTCGTCTAGTAACTGGCACAAAGAATTTGTGCCAGTCACTAGACGAACAAGAAAATGTGGCCTGTCGCCACATGAATGCCACCGGTGGTAGATTGAAGAAACTGTGGCAAAGTTAATAATAAATATTAATTTGAAAAAAGTTCAAAGTTGTGAAGGTCAAAAGGTCATGGTCATATTAAGGACAGCATGGATGTGTGGCATTTTTCCACAACCATTGAAGGATCACTATAATATTTCAATAAATCATACAAGTATGATGTATTGAAATATTATAGTGATCTTTCAATGGATATAGAAGATATGACAGAATTGAGAAACTCCTACAAAGTTCTTAACGTGTGAAAAAGTTCAAAGTTGTCAAGGTCAAAAGATCAAGGTCATATTAAAGGCAGCATGGAAGTATGCCATTTGTTCATGAGTATGATGTATTGAAATATTGAAGTAATCCATCAAGGGATCCTTCAATGAATATAGAAGTTATGACAGAATTGCGAAACTCCGGCGAACTTCTTAATGTGTGAAGGTCAAAAGGTCAAGGTCATATTAAGGGCAGCATGGATGTGTGACAATTTTCCACAAGTATGATGTATTGAAATATTGAAGTAATCCTTCAAGGGATATAGAAGTTATGACAGAATTGCATAACTCCTGCAAACTTGTTGGTGTGAAAAAAAGTTCAAAGTTGTGCAGGTCATATTAAGGGCAGCATAGATGTGTGGCATTTGTCCACAAGTATGCTGTGTTGATATCTTTAAATAATCCTCCAAGGGATATAGAAGTTATGACAGAAATGAGATGAGAAACTCTTGCGAATTTAATCTGTGAAAAAAGTCAGCGTTGTGAAGATGGAAAGGTCAAGGTCATATTAAGGGCAGCATAGATGTGTGGAATTTGTCCACAAGTATGATGTGTTGAAATATTAAAGTAATCCATCAAGGTATATAGAAGTTATAACAGAATTTAGAAACTCTGGCAAACTTCTTAATGTGCCAGACACATGGAAGGACCCACGGACACACAGTCCAAACACTATATGACTCCGGCTCTACCGAGACCGGGGGCATAAAAACAATCAATAAGATTTGGTTGAACATGTGATACCTGTGTATGGGTATTCCACATGAAATGGGTTAGCAAGTTAAACCAACGACTGGCAAAATATATAGTCAATTTAACTCTTTGCATGCTAGTGGCGAAAATATCCGCCAAACAAATTCGGGCTATATGTTTTATTTCTCTCTGTAAATATGTCTTGGAATTTCATTAGAATTGAGTCCTCAGGACTCAATTCTAATGAAATTCCAAGACATATTATTTACAAGGAGAAATAAAAGAAAATATGATAATTTTTTGTCCGCTAGTTTGAACTATTTATAGCCCACAAGTTTCCCAGCATGCAAAGAGTTAAAGGCACTGTGTCTCAGATGATGTTGTGGATGGGATATAACGCTACAGACTGCAAATGACCTGCATCAAAAAAACTCACAGTTTTATTTGAACAACATTATAAGGAGTGGCTTTATTCTGCAGTATACTATAAGACTGTGATAACTAGATTGGTCAGTAAGCGAGGCTTACAGAATACACCCCAAGTGGGCCCAGGTACCCCTAAATATGTCAAATATTTCCAACTGTGTGGGCTTATGACCTTGACTCTGGGCTTAGCGGGGCAGCATGAATGTGAATTTGTCACAGGGTGGTAGAGGTCCTTTGGAGCAATGCATGTGTGCATGTGTGCATCAGTGGGGATTTGTCACAGCATGATAGTAGAGCCTTAGAGGAATGCATGCATGAAATATTAAGAATTTTTCGATGAAAGAAATAGAAGTTAGAACATATTTCTCTGATGTTAAGTTTTGTAAAGAGACTATGTATGTGACCTTGACCTTGGGATCAGCGGGGGCTGGACGGTCGTGGATTTGTCACAGCATGATAGTACAACCTTAGAGGAATGCACAAGTGAAATATTAAGAATTGTCAATGAAGGAAATAGAAGTTATAACATATTTCTTTGATGTTAAGTTTTGTAAAGAGACTAAGTATTTGACCTTGACCCTGGGATCAGCGGGGGTTGGACGGTCATGGATTTGGCACAGCATGGTAGTAGAGCCTTACAGGAATGCATGTGTGAAATATCAAGCATTTTAGACGAAGGAAATAGAAGTTATAACATATTTCTCTGATGTTAAGTTTTGTAAAGAGACTAAGTATTTGACCTTGACCCTGGGATCAGCGGGGGTTGGACGGTCATGGATTTGGCACAGCATGGTAGTAGAGCCTTACAGGAATGCATGTGTGAAATATCAAGCATTTTAGACGAAGGAAATAGAAGTCATAACATATTTCTCTGATGTTAAGATACATTCCGGCTATTTACAGTATTAGGAAGCACACCTGTAGCCTATTTCACCAAAATTACAAAGTACATGTATACTTATCTTGCTAAGTACACTTTGAGGGAAAAACTTTCAATTTAAGGATAAATTTATTAATTTTTATTATACTGAATGTATTACATTATCACAGCCATTTTGGCTGTGATAATGTAATAAATTCAGTATAATAATTCTGCATACTTTTAATCATCAAATATATGCAGTTGTTAGTTCTATATGAAATAAAGCATTTCGGGAAAAAAAAAAGATTACTCCCTCAAAGAATACTAAGCTAGATAAGTATGGTTAGCAATTTTGGTGAAATCATCTACTGAAGTGATAATACTCCATAAAAAGAATTATAAACATTATTTTGTTAATACACACCAATAATAGACATTCGTGTTCAGAAATATGTACAAATCAACTCAGTTAAAATATTTTTATTAACCATGCAGTTTCAATACTTTTGTTGCATACCGAGACCCAGTGCCTTTAAAGTACGACAGACTGCCCTCGCACTAGCGTAGAGAACCATAAAAACACAAACAATCCCACAAACCAAGCACCAACAAACACGAATGAAATCTGATGTTACCTTTTTCTTTCTTTTCAGCTGTAACTCCTATCACCAAACACAACAAAACAATCGAGTTAACCCCATGCTATGTGAAATTAAATGTTGTCGTCAAAGGCCCGTTTGATTACTTTGTGCGATAAAAATGTTTATATGAATATTTCTACAAATTTACTAAGCACGATGATGTGGTTTTTAATGTACCATTCTTCATCTACCGTATTTATTCTAATAGTACACCCCTCCATAATATTAGCCCCCTCCTATCTTTTCAGTCGAATTATTTTATTTTCACGTAGTAGTATTTTCAAGTAGTTCAACCCTTTCAACCCTAAGTAACTGAATGGGCTGCGATATGTTAATTTTGCAACCAATCCAATCATCGCAAAATGATTTTCAGACTATTCCATTTATAAAAGGGGGGTATTTGTTGTTCTCAAAAATTACTTTCAAACAGTGCAGATCCTGATGAGCCGGCTCATCTGGATCTGCACTGTTTGCATAAACCGATATAGCGGGCTTTCGGGTTCAAAGGGTTAAAAATAAAATTTCTGCATTTTTGTGCAATTAAAAAATACTAAAACAGATTCCGAAAATTGCATTTATTAGAATAATTACGGTACAAGTAGATGTCACTAAATCTGAACAAATCAAACGAAAGATTTCGCAAAAACGTCTACATATGTCAACTTTGTGGTAACTTCAACATCGGAACTTCAACATTGTACAAAGTTAAGTGAAACAGGCCCATGGTGTTTATTATCCATTTTTTCTCAACACAAACATGGTTTGGTAGCACTTTAGAATCATTTCCAATGGAAATGATTCTAAAGTGCTAGCAAACCATGTTCATATTGAGAAGAAAGATAAAATAAAACAACAGAAGACAACATTTTCATTTCCCACAGTTTAAGCGTTAACAAACAGCAAACAGATTATACACAAGCAAGTGTCAGCAGCATGCTCCCAAAACATGATTGAGTTGAAACACAATGATAAATTGACACACAACAAATATTTTCCAATCTTAAAAGGTTACATTTAAAGGTACATGCCCACTCTGTGAATAGGCACAAAATGTTCTTTATAGGAATTAAATAAGTGTATAATTATGTCACTATTCCACCAGTTCTAAAAATTACGAGTGCCCGTTATATAGATATAATCATTTAGTAATATTTATTGAACTGATAGTGACTCGCGGTGGTATCAGGCTATTTTCATATGAAAATGAGGCATGATATTTTTTAACTATTTATACTAATTAAATGCATCACATGAAAAAATCATATTTTCGACAGATTATAAGTATGATCATTGCACATCAAAAATGAAATACAGAGAATAAATAGTAATTTCTGGTAACATTTTAAGGAAACACGGTTATTGCCCCTGATATCCGTGTGAAATTTTACGTCAGATATAAAATGTAGAATAATGCCAAACAATACGTGGGGTAATGGTGAATGAATGTTTATTTTGCTCAGATTATGTCTCCGATATAAAGACCACTTTGTGCCTACCGAGTGGGCATGTACATTTAACTCTTTGCATGCTGGGAAATTTGTGGGCTATAAACAGTTAAAAAATAGCAGATGACAATTCATGAAATTTTCTTTTATTTCTCCTTATAAATGTCACGAATATGTCTTGGAATTTCATACACAATTCTAATGAAATTTCAAGACATATTTACAGAGAGAAATAAAACATATACTCCTACCCGGTAATTCGTTTGGCGGATATTTTCACCGCTAGCATGCAAAGAGTTAAGTCACTGCAGCAGAAATGCATAAAGCGTATTATTTGAATGTTTACGTACTGCACTGTCGGTATAGGGTGGGGTCAGCTTTTATTTTCTTTGTCATATAATAATTCTCAGAATAGATCATTTATAGAAAGTAATATTCACAAAAATATCTCTTTTACAAATGTATATAATTCATAAAATAATGCTGATTTCAATCAGCATTATTTTATGAATTATATACATTTGTAAAAGTGATACTTTTTATGTTTATATAAACATGGTTTGTTGAGAAAATTAAAATACCACATAATTCGGCTAAAAGGTTTCAGATTTAGGGCAAAAATGTCAGGTTACAGCAAGCGAATACCTTTGTTAATAAAACAACAAATGTAATTCCATAAAAAAGTCTCGCAGTCACAGACAGTACTTACTACTCGATTATGATTTTTCTGCAGAAAATGTCACATTTTCACTAATTCTGCACAACAAATGCATTACTACCTTCCTGCCAAAACAAGAAAATGTGGCCTGTCGGCACACGAATGTCCCCGGCACATTGAAGAAACTGTGGCAAAGTTAATCATACATTTTAATGTGAGAAAAAGTTCAAAGTTGTGAAGGTCAAAAGGTCAATGTCATATTAAGGACAGCATGGATGTGTGGCATTTTTCCACAAGTATGATGTATTGAAATATTGAGGAAATCTATCACAGGATATAGAAATTATGACAGAATTGAGAAACTCCGGCTAACTTCATTAAGAGCAGCATGGGTGTGTTGCATTTGTCCATGGGTGTTGAAATATTTAAGCAATCCTTCAAGGGATATAGAGGTTATGACATAATTGAGAAACTCCGGCGAACTTCTTAATCATGTTAATGTGCCGAACGAACAGAGAGACTCACAGATAAATAGGACACTGTCCTATTTATCTGTGAGTCTCTCCGTTCGTCCGGGACACACAGTCAAGGTCATATTAAGAGCAGCATGGGTGTGTTGCATTTGTCCATGGGTGTTGAAATATTTAAGCAATCCTTCAAGGGATATTGAGGTTATGACATAATTGAGAAACTCCGGCGAATCTCTCCGTTCGTCCGGGACACACAGATAAATAGGACACACTCCGGCGAATCTCTCCGTTCGTCCGGGACTCACAGTCCAAACTAGTCTACAGAGACAGGGGCATACAAATACATTTTATTTACTCAGACATTGATGTAAATGTTGTATAAACTTACACTGTTAAAAATACATTTTTACACACTTAAAATGCAAAAAATGGGGGAAATTGTATACCTTTACCAAAGCATAATATAAATATCAATTTCTTACACATTTTCCTTAAAAAAATCATTTTTGCATACAATGACACTGTAGAAGAATATTCATTTGGAAATATTTAAAAAAAAACAACAACATTCATTTCATGCAATAAATATGATACAATACATGTATTCTATTCTATAAACCATTAACAAATGTGTTGAGAATATAAGTCACCCATTCCATACAGAGGCTATAGAATTTTTGACATGAAAAATAAAAAGTAATTCTCTTAATTATTTATCCCGTCAACACAGTGCAGTGCGTATGTGCCGTGAAACACGGTGCCGTGAAACATTTTTGATATCCAGTCAATACAATTTTTGCATTTTACAGCCATTTGTAGGTGTTGACGGGATAAATATAATTGTAGTTTAGTGCCGTGAATGGGGAAAAAATATCTGGTGCGGCACGGAAACGGGATGTGCTCGGCAGAGTCTCGCCCATCCCGTTTCCTGAGACTTGCCAGATATTTTTTCCCATTCACGGCACTAACCTACTATTCTCTATCTATTTTCCTTATTTCTGAACCAAAGTATATGTTGTGACCACTCATTTGAACCGTCTCGGCGAGACGGTCCAAATGAGTGGTCACAACATATACTTCTGATGAGAAATAAAGAAATTCCTGAGCGTTGCCAGATATTTTTTCCCATTCATGGGGTATAATTATTTCAATTTGTTCATACCCTGTATAGGTGTATTCTACGGAGCCCCGCAGGGGACATGGATTTTTTTTATTAATTCATTCCCCGAAATAACAATTTGTTCCCTCAATTTAACAATTTGTTCCCTCGAATTAACAATTCGTTCCCATGATATAACAATTCGTTCCCTCGAATTTAACAATTCATTCCCACAAAATGACAATTTGTTCCCTCGAATTAACAATTCGTTCCCACAATATAACAATTCGTTCCCAATAATTAACAATTCGTTCCCGTGGGAATGAATTGTTATTTAATGGGAACGATCGTTAAATTGAGGGAACAAATTGTTCATTTGTGGGAACGAATTGTTAAATTGAGGGAACAAATTGTTAATTCATGGGAACGAATTGTTAATTTGAGGGAACAAATTGTTATTTCGGGGAACAAATAAATAAGAAAAAAAAAATTCTAAGTCCCCTGCGGGGCTCCGTAGTATTGAGCAGGAAATGGGTTATGGGGGTCAAGCAGATTACATCATAGCAATGGAAGAATATAAGAACGGGTAACTGTATATTGGGTACAAAAATGGAAGAGAATGGGTTTAATGTCCCAGCAACACCTAATAAGGTCATTTAGGTCAAATTGGGTACAAGGTAAATAC
This sequence comes from Conchocele bisecta, assembly GCA_029237695.1. Lineage (NCBI taxonomy): Eukaryota > Metazoa > Mollusca > Bivalvia > Lucinida > Thyasiridae > Conchocele > Conchocele bisecta. Next base: position 9,895,833 of record CM055278.1, read on the forward strand.
AGACTGGCACTAATATATGGGATATGACAGAGACTACGGGCCGATGGCTGAGAAAAGGGACCTTACTACCTTTGCAGTAATTCTAGATCCTGATTGTCCTGCACCGTCACACAGTGACAGCACAGCTATTTCTGACTGAGTATAGGCCCTGATCATGATTTTCGCGGATGCGCAGGCTGATCTGTGGCTAAGCTGGTCACGTACGTTGCAAGGTACATTTTCTAAGCCAGGGACCCGTATAAAATACAGACGGGGATTGTGAGGCTGCCTCAATGTATAACATCATCACTTGATAGATTGATTGATAGACTGATATATTGATTGATAGACTGATTTATTGATTGTGGTGTTATGTCCATTGAACGTTAAGCTCATGTACAGACGGGAATGCACCTGTATGGTGAAGCACTGTACATTCAGCACTAAATTCAGAATGTAAACCTTCAGCACTGAAAGACTGTCCTGATCTGGTGCCAGGCACCCTTACTACACCAGATCACTTGGCCACAAGCCAGAAACCAAATAAGTGAGTGAGGATTTTATGTGGTATATATTTAATAAGGACATGGACTATTTCGTTAAATTTCGAGGCTGGTCCAATATGCCGAAAAAGAGGCCATTTTGTAAAAATTGAAAATATCAACAAATGGTTGAGATCTTGATGAGACGGCTCGTTACGAGCCAGCTCATCATGATCTAAACCATTTGGTAATATTATGAAAGAGATCTCTAGTGTTGAAACGGTTAAAAATATGCTCATCCTCTGCTTACAAGAACGAACCCATGTGCACCGCCGATTCCAAACTACAGGTGCAGCCAAAATACCTGTGCAGAGCTACAACCATGCGGCAGTTACAAAATAATGAAGAACATAATGTGTGTGGGGTTTAGAAACAATGACATATTTCTCGCTCATACCTCGACTGCTTTAAAGGCCTCGGTCATTGTGGTGACGAGGATGTCCGTATCAAGGTATTCCATCACCTCCTGCAAAATTAAAATAATTTTTTTAGTCAACATGTGAAGTAATAACCATAAATATTCGGGCATCACTTGCACACAAAACAAATTGTATCCAAATACATCATTACTGTGATAGGAGCACAACCATATTACCACTACTGTCTGTTCCACGTTTTGCTGCCGACAAACTTTTGGCTATTAACCCTTTCAACACCAAGTAACTTAATAGGATGTTCCATGCCAATGTTTCACGCTATTTCATTAATTTTGTTCATTCAAATTATCCCATTCTTCTAAAAGGGTAATCTGTACGACGTTTAAAATTATTAACAAACAGTGGAGATCCTGATGAGACGGCTCGTTACGAGCCGGCTCATCTGGATCTGCACTGTTTGCAAACATTGTCTCTATAGAGGTCTGTGGTGTTGAAAGGGCTAAACACATTAAATCTAAAAAATATTTAAAAGTAAGTAATTTTTTATCAATAACAAAAAAGTCACCCCCTCCCCCCCCCCCACCCCCCCCCCCCCAATTTTTTTTTATGAAATTCCATCAAATATTGATTTTATTACGAAAAAACGATTTTCCTATGGGAATTTAACATGGGGGCTAAAAAATAGATTTTTTTAAAAAACATTTTTTATTTGTGGAACGATTTTCAAAATCTAACTTTTGTTTTCTTAGTTACATCATTTTCAAGCTATCTCGCCAGGTTTCGGAGTCAATTTCCAAAAGTTTTCGTATGGAAATTGACTCCAGTAGTATAGAGGGAGTCAAAATGATACCACCTAACGGTGGCATCATTTCTCCACCCTCTATACTACTCCACCACCCCCAAAAAATCAAAAAAATAGTTAACGATGAAATTGTCTCCCACCAACCACGAAATATTCAAAATTGGTGTCATAAATACATCATGTTTTTTTCACGTCCAATTGAACATATAAATTTAATAGGTTATAATAAAATATTATAACAAAATGGATAATAAAATACACAACGAATTGGACGTTTATAATGATTTGGATGAAGGATTTTACGCTGTTGTTTCTACAGTATTAAAACACGGTAAAATGACAATACTATGTGATATCGAATACATGAAATATCAGCGTAATTTATTACGCTGCGATAAAAACGTTGCATTTACAATATTAAACCGCAATTATGTCGCCGGTATAAGTATCAAATTTATATAATGAAGCGACTAAATAGGATCGGAGAAACACTACCGAAACATTATCAAACTAATTTTATAAAACAGTTTATAAAATCAAAGATTCGTTTACGGATATGCGTTTCTACAATATCGCTTTTAACGAAGAAATTGGAAAATTATTAGAAGAAATTGAAAATTATTGAACAGAACTAATTTATGTTATAATCACACCAAGCAGACGACAATGTTCCAATTACACGTGTTATGAACATGTAAATTAGGTGTCCATTTTTATAGAGAGATTACACGATTAGGTCTATCGCGTATAAAGATATTAATAATTTGTTTAAAAAATAAAAATTAAAAAAAAAAAATAGCAAAAGCCTCCACTCGTGCACAACACCCCAGCGATCTGGGCAGATTTCTAGCCGGCACCCAGCCACTGGGGTGTTGGGACCTTTCTTAAGCCCACGCATCTGTTGGCTCACATTCTGGTCGCCTTGAACCCCATTGCCAATTCCTCTATTAAGAGAAAACCAGCGAAGTAAGACGAGCCTATGTGTGAATTTGGTTTCCGAAATTGCAAAGCTCTTAGGCAGAAATCTTTTAGGCCGGCACCTTTGAGCTACACAATTACATCGCCAAATACACACATATGCATAGACTGCTACCATTAAACAGACGAGACGGACGTCATACCGGATCAACAACATAGCACACACGAGATGAGACCAATTGTTGTAAGGTCAACAAACATATATATACTCATCAGTTTCCTATACAACATACAAATGGTGTGCATATTATAATAATTATTTATTAATACCTATTGGCGAAAGAAAACATGTGATGGTTCGTTTATTTTGTTAATTTTATAATTAATTTTTATATTTTTTTTTAATAATTTAAAGCTGAACACTCCCTATTATTACATAGTAATTAATTTATGTTGTAACGACAATGTTTCAATTACACGGGTTATGGCCCATGCGTAAATTGATAGCCGAGGTAAACAGAGCCGATAATTCTCAGTGAAAAACACATGTTGTATAGGTATGTAAATTTGTTTACTGCACCAATATAATTTTGAAAAAAAATTATTTTGAAAAAATTAAGGAATTAAGAATTATTATTTTTATTTTATTTATTTTTTTTTTTTTTTTTAATTATTTTTAGTAGTATAGAGGGTGGTATCATTTTGACTCCCTCTATACTACTTTTTTTTAAATTTTTTTTAATTATTTTATAATGGTGCTGTAACATTTCCTCCGACTTTATTTCCAAGTTTTACCCTAAATTTATCCCAATCAGTACACTCAATTTTTGGCATGGTGGCGCGCGCCTTGATCCTTATATCATTTTTTAATTCTTCATATCTCCCCATTTCTTCCACCACGGATTCAAACTCTAAATTTGATATTTTTCTTATCGGCCAACGCTTTTGGACACCATAACGTCGATGCTATTTTTTCTTAGACCTAGCGAGAACGGATATTCTATCATGTTTTCTACTTTTTTTCTCGAGTTTTCCACCCGCCGCCCTAATTACCATACAAAGTGTTCCAGATAAAACGGTAATTCCACTCAAAACCCCTGCAAGTGGAATCATTACAATTGTAGATAGCGTTGCAGCAGTCCCGCCCCACACAACACAGAAACACTTGCCAGAACCGTACTAGATGCTTCAGCTATGTTTGCCGCGCGCCTATATTTATTAGATGTCTTTTTCTATTTGCACATTCTCTAACTAAAATATCCTGCATAGCGACGATATTATTCAACCTAAAATCTGAACTTTTTTCGTTAATTGAATACAGTGTTGGTGGAGTTGAATACAGTGTTGGTGGAGTGGTATTGAGAGTTGGATACAGTGTTGGTGGATCGGTATTGACAATTGGAAGCGGTGATTCGTTCATAGTTAAATTTATTTCAATATATTAGTATTTACACAATAAGTTCAATTAACAATGAGACAATAGTGGAAGAACTCTCTGAGTCACCGATTTTCGTAACAAAGTTAATACACTACCTTGGGAAAGTCTAATTCGATCATCACCGAGAACGAAAACCACCGTCGAACTATCTCCAGAGATTTTAGTGACTCCAACCCCCCGTTCTTCCCCATCTACTACAATATTTATCGCGACCGCGCCCACAGGTTTACCATTAGCATTAACCGAGCAGACCGCCATTTGGATAACTTCACCTGCAGCTGTCATAGTGTATCCCCCATATTTATTACTCGCTTTGGCACCGAACGAATATTCATAGTGCCCCACAACCAATGGGCCCCGCTTCTCAGCCCAAACTGTTATGACACGTTTTGGTGTTTTCATTGTTCGCACTATTCCGGCAAGCGCATTGTTTGCGTTATATGCCTCAGTACGAACTCGATTTACTTTATCATCAACCGCAACAAGTGATTCATCAATGGCGCGGATAGATTCAACCACTCGGTTCCTAATCCCGCAATCCCCGTCCGATCCTCTGAGCGCAACACCCTATAAGCCTCCGTAAGGGCCGCCTGGTGGTCTTCTCGGACTTTCTCAATAACCGTTCGGGTCTCTTCCCGAAATTCGTATTATTTTTTCTCCTAGTTCAGTAAGTGCTGCTTCTCCGTTGGGAGAGTCCTCTGAGCGCAACACCCTATAAGCCTCCGTAATGTCCGCCTGGTGGTCTTTTCGGGCTTTCTCAATACCCGTTCGGACTCTATCAAGATCCAACCGGGTCTCTTTTTTAAATTCTTGTTATTTTTTCATATAGGTCAGTAAGTGCCGCTTCTCTGTTGAGAGAGTTTCTCTGAGCGTAACGCCCCATAAGCCTCCGCAATGGCCTCTTTGTGGTCTTCACGGACCCCCTCAACCCCAGACCTGGTCTCTTTTATAAATTCGGCTATTTTTTCATCTAGTTCGGTAAGTGTCGATTCTTTACTGTGAGAGTTCTCTAAGCGCAACGCATCATAAGCCTCCGCAATGGCCTCTGCAAGGTTAGACTGGTGGTCTTCTCGGACTTTATCAATACCCGACCGGGTCTCTTTTCGAAATTTGGTTATTTTTTTATCTAGTTCAGTAAGTGCCGCTTCTCTGATGAGAGAGTCCTCTGAGCGCAACACCTCATAAGCCTTCATAAGGTCCGCCTGGTGGTCTTCTCGTGCTTTCTCAATACCCGACGTGGCCTCATTTCGAAAATCGATTATTTTCCCGTCTAATTCAGCAAGTGTAGCTTCTTTGCTGAGAGAGTCTTCTAAGCGCAACGCTCATAAACCTCCGTAATTTCAGCCTTACGGTCTTCTCGGACTTTATCAATCCCCAACCGGGTCTCTTTTCTAAATTTGGTTATTTTTTTACCTAGTTCGTTTAGTTCCGTATGCGTTTCTTCACGACTTTGTGTATTCACAGCCAGGGCATATTCTCTAAGTTGTGATAGTAGACTCTTGTGAATCTCGTCCGTGGCCCTCGATATAGTTCTATTATCAAGGCCTTTGTTTTTTGGGTAGTTAAAAAGTCGCCCTCTGTCGGGATGAATCCCCCTTCTGCAGGTTCCAAATTATTTGAATTTGTCACCCAATCGGAAGAACTACCTGGTCCGTATATACTCATAATGTTGATAATATATATTACGAACATGCGTTTAATTCTAATTTTCTTAAAATTAATTAATTTGAAATTTCTAGGACGACCGAAATCGGGTAATCGTTCTTCAACTCTCGCCCTTTATCATCAAGAATATAAATCTTCAACTCGTGGATGTGTCCCGATTCCAAAACTTTCATCTCTGGGTGTGGGAAGTCTAACGTTACAGTCTCGCCATAGAAACAATCGCTGGCGGGCACAGTTTTCAGTAATGTGCTGGGGATCCGTCTATCGTGTTGTACGATGTGTTCACCCGATCCAGGTGCACCCTGAGAGTTTTCGTGAAGGTGAAGTCCACCGGTTTATCACCGACGTACTCACCCGGGGTAAACACTCCTTTGTTTGAGGAGTATGTCTCTCAAAACCGAGTTGAATACCCAACCCCGGGGAGACCACTACCTTATTATCACTGCTGATGGTCATTGTTGCGAGCCCGGTAGCATTCGTACTGTGAGGTGATTATACCGTCAAGCTCTGAGTTGACAAAATCTTTGAGCTGTCTTATTCCCCACAGTCCGTGAGGCAGCTTTACTTCTAATTGTAGTCCATCCTTCACATAGTAAAACCATTCGCTCTTCCCCACATTCTGCCATCCAACCGTGAAGGTGATTGATCTAAGGCCTACCCGGCGTTTTCCGCAGCAGTTGTCTATTAATTTTTGAAGTTCACAACTCCCTTTTTGAACATTAGTATAGTAGCAAACATAATAATATCTTTCAATGGATACCAAAGCATTTAGCTTTAACTCTAATGTAAAGTACGCGGTAGGAGGTAAATACACACAAAAAGACGTTGTTAACCGCCTTGTACACCCAACCGTAACGGTTAGACCGGACAGTGGCTTTGCCACCAACTTCCCTAACATCTTTGAACAATATAGGTTGCCCAAGATTACTACGATGGAGGTGGTAAACGGCTGGAAAGCAACACCGATGCAGTTTTGGCAGAACCAAATAAATTTCGCTGTATGGTGCGCAACAGCCGGGTGTGGAGTTTCATATAAAGACCATCTGACATCCAAGAATGTCATGCTCCGAAGTGTCTACAACTTTCACGTGTATTATACTATTAGGAGGATTCTCAAAGAACTAGGTATTTCACTACCTCAAGACGACGCCTGGGATCCCATTTCCAACACATATAACCGTATGGCCTTTGAAAGACTGTGTAACGAATTTTACGTTTCAAAAGACGCGGACTGGAGACAGAAAGCATTTCCTACCAGCACCGGCCTCGGGGACGTTCTCATTCACGGCCAGTCCGGGAATTGGACACAGACTGATTTTAGACACGATCACTCCGGTGACCACATCGTCAGTCGGAACGCCGGGAATTTTGACCCCGCGACTATGACTTTCGGGACGGAAGTGTCTGGAGGTCGACACTGTGGCGTGTTTTCTTGTAAAATGTTACCTCCGAAACTGGCTCACGTCGATTACATACAGCAGGCTGCTGAGGTTCAGAACGCTGGGGTACATTTATGTTAGATACGGGTCTAGGGTTCACAGCAGGCCGGGGTTAACTCTCGCGTCAACGACTCCATTCGCACACGTACGTCTGGCCATTCTCGCGCACAAAAACAGAACTCGCAGTTCTATACTGGGCATTGGGAACAGCGTTTGATGCACAAAAAAACAATTTTTGGCACTGTGTAGAGGACCCATCTCAGCTATGGGGACCTGGAGAGGCATCCAGAAATTATCAAGACGTTTTCAGAATGCCCGCACCCCAGTAGAAATGTTATTTGTGAATAGGTCATTATAATGGCGCCGAGCAAATATGATACTACGAAACGACCCGGTTGACGGTTACAATAATCATATCGTAATCGCCAACCTACCCTAAAGCTGCCAATCAAAAAATCGCCACAAACGGTAACGTGAACACGGATATAATCAGATCACCCCCAACAGTGGAACCGATTTATCATAAAACACAAAATGGATACACCTCCCCCAATATATTTTTTTTTCGTAAATACGAACCCATACCCCCAAGTCGTAAATTGGATGCACCATCGAGTTCCATCATCGACCAATGCGCGTTTGGAGAAACACCAATTCATCACAATGGTTGAAATTGGAAGCACAACACACGATGAGGAGAAAATTGGTATCTCGTCATCGCCCCGTGGCGATCCGATTATTTACGCTTTGGTTGTAGGAACTCTCAGACAGAAATAATAGGAGAACCGGCGATTGCCACGATTATAGCCCAGGTATTTTTGCTAGCCATCCGCCTCAAATTTTTTTGTTTTTGATAAAATAGATATGCAAGTAGAAACGATACTTCGAACAGATCCCAAGGGTGTAGTGCGGCAGCCGCCTTTTCCACTAATTTACTAGAAGACTGCCGAGGGCTTTTAGTTGTTTTTTATCCACTCCTTGGTCTCCACCGGATGGGAGGTGCTGGTGCTGGTGCTGTGCTGGTGCTTGAGCGGTGTAGCGCCGCACCACCATGTGAAAGTTAGAACTATGGTCGATATAGCATGAGCCTATAGCAACGAGGATGCTTGCTATCGTGACGCCCTCTCTCTGAACAGAGTGCGAAGACCTCACCGGTGTCGTCTCCTCTGCAAGGACCCACGAGATTGATTCCGCGGATCCCGACATATTTGTGGCGGAGAGTCTCACGGTTTAGCCGAGCGGCCTGCCAAGCAGCTTCTCTTTCCATCCCGCAAAGACCGCAAGTAGTTTGTTGATCCGCCATCGGTAGATTCTCTTATTCTCTATCGGTCACCGGCTTCCTCCAGTTTTCCTTTTCTTCTAGCGCATAATGTTCATCCAGGCGCCGTGAGTTTGGAGAGGTTAATGACCAGTTCGCCCCGGACCGTTGCTAGAGCCGTTTTTTTTTTTATCGAGTCCACGGAGTTCTCGAAGTGGTAACGGTGGGTCATCGTTGAGTATTTTTCCCCAATGTGCGATAGACGCTGAACGTTGTCCTCCATAGTGTTAATAACGTCGTGGCTATTGAGGGAACCTCGCTGAGCTCGACCGTATTCTATCAGCGGTGCCGTACTTCGCATAGTTCGATCGTAACTTTAGGCCTCCTACAGCGCGGGCCGGTATAATTGTTTTACCCCTCTGAGGGGGGGGGGGGGGGGGGGGGGCCGTGAATCCTAGTTCGTCCCTTATGAGGTGGCCACACTCCCCGGTTTCCTGCAATGGGTTTAGTGATAGTGGTTTTCCTTTCCGTCCTACCTCCCGTTAACTAATTGGCAGTTTAGTGCTGCTCTTAGTCGCTATTTACCGCTCATAAATTTGAACTTGGAGTAGTCGCGACCGAACAGAGGGGACCAGACCTTTTTCTGCTGCCAAAGTGTTGTAGTAGTCGTTTTCAGCTCCCTCAAGTAATTCTGACTTTGACTATGTAGCGTCACCCATGTGATTTGGATTGGAAACTGGAGTTTCTTGGTGGGTTCGTGAGGGAATCCTCGTAGTATCATCAACCACCATCGCGGTAAATCTTCTCGGGCGCCCGTAGTGCGATCGAATCGTCCATGTAATCAGCCATATTTATAATTTCTTAAAATTAATTATGTATTGAAAGAACAAAACCATACGGGTGTAAAGTTTCAATAATTTGAAAATATCATTAATTATGTCTTCGGTCAATACGGTTCGCCAAACTCAATCCTAGACCGCAGACTGCGTGACCCCTAGGGCAAAAGGCGTGAGACCAGAGGTGTCCTTATAACGAAACAACCCATCGACGATCGACCAGAACCAGCTGCTCTTAGTCCGCTTCCCCCAACCTCGAGGCTAACGATCATTGTCCGGTACTGTTCGCCTCCTTTCACTATTTTCGCTAACGTCGACGGACGCGGACCCCGAACCGACGGTCAGACAACTTCCTTGGGTCTCGCCATACGTCAAGAAAGACTATATAAAGATATTCTGGAATGAAGGATGATGTCGATCGATGACAGCGACGTCTACCATTGCTATCATGACCTGTGTAAGAACGTCCCACGAGCTGAAAACGCTGTCTATCAAGGTATTGACACCAGCAAAAAATAAGAACGTAACCAAACTTAGAATCGGGCTGCGAACAAGGCATATAAACAACGCGAGTTGCTACGCGGTCGCGGGCGCTTACGGCAACCGCTTCTACAGTCCCCGCTCGACCTTTGAGTTTGCTGGAGAGTCACATGCCCAACTATCGAGCGCTTTGGCTGACCGCCATCGAATACGAACAACGTGCAACGACTACGGCCGAGTTATCATAGCCACCGACCAGTTATCGACTATACGATCGATAATGTTTCGCTGGAGTACGACATGGTCACGATGCCCGCACTAGCGCGTTGATCAGAAACCCAGTTCGCCGGGCGCGTTGCCATACTTTAACGACCGAGTTCTTCGCCATCGCAAGATGCCGAAAAACAAAAGCGACACATTGTGTAATATTACGTCAACAGTACCCGCCCGCCTCGGATGAAAGGTATACTGATGTTTTCGAGGATGCTCGATTCGCGTCTCGGTGCTAGAAAAACCGACAGATTCTATAACCCCCAAAATCACGAAGGTAGATTGACGATCGAGGGAGTCCCCAATCAACTCTACAAGCGCGGTCTTCGCGCGGCACCAGCATGGGATGAGTAAGAAAGCAGTTTGCCAGCCGGATCTAAGCGCTCTCCGGAGGTGGCATGCAGTTGCTAAAGACCTGCATCTCTCGGCCGTCTACCCTCGCGAGTTCCTGAATACCAAATAACGCGTTATGGCTAGACAGGCAGCCAGCGACGATGACCAAATACACGGTAGCGGACGCCAAGTGAGAACCTAGTGAGGGTGTGACGAATCCAGATAACCAAAGAGGCCGGACGGTGCCGGGCCATTGAACGTGTACTTATATAAATTACAGACCACAACTCAACATCGAAGATGCGATACGTATCAGCGATCTACTAAATCTAGACGATTTATTAATAAAAAAATCATCTAACATTTATTTAATACATTAATTTTGAAAAAATTAAGAAATCTAGCAACAATACCAATTCACGAATTGGAGATGCTCACTCTCCATAATATGTGGGCAGACAGGATGTGGAAAAACGGTTTTCATCCTCGACATACTCGAGGGATCCTACCTACCTGCGCGATGCTTTCGTCACATTGGATCCTATGTCCCCCTGTGCGACACAAACGATACTTATCAGCGGTGCCCGTTGGATAAGGACCGACCCTGAGGTATACGTTATTGACCCCTGGTGATAAGGCTTCACATTGGTGCGTGGTTTATACCAAATATTTCAAGGGCGATCCCACCCTATTTACGTGATTGACGAATGCTCAGCCCAAGGCGGCGATGACCAAAAAAAAGGACATTCTCTCCGAGCTGCATTTTCTGGCCGCCATGGCGAGTCAAAGCGTATGGATATCCATCAAATTACAATCGCCTTCCTCAAGGATTGCCGAGCAACCACGAAATGGGTCGCCCTCTTTTCACTGCAAGGACCAGAGACTCATCGATGACGGTCTTCGAGAAGAAATGACGTTATCCCAACCGCCGCGAGGAGCGCCTGAGGTTCGACAGATACTTTCGAAAACTAAGCACGCCCCCAAGCTTCTGCTAAAGACTGATCAACCAACTGCTTATAAAGTTATCAACTAAATCTAACGATTTATTTATTTAATAATAATAATTTTGCAAAAATTAGGAAATTGCAAAGTAATAAGGGCTTGCAATGCTTAGCAATTGCTGAACAATGCTTAGCAATTGCTGAACAAATCTGAATAATGCTGAACAATGCTTAGCAATTTTGCATAACAATGCTGAATAATGCTGAACAAATGCCTGAACATGGTTAACAATGTTAACAATTTGTGCTACCGCTGCTAGCTTGTTGCAGCATAATGGTGATCAAATGTATCGGGTGGTGCGCATTTATTATTTATAATAATTTTGAAAAAATTAATAAATATGTTAAAGTGGATGAACTTTTAGAATAGTTAAATTACTAATTTTGAAAAAATTAAAAAAAAGACCTGCGACGAACTTTCTCGATCAGCTAATAGAAGAAACCTCAACTCCGACTGAGCCATCAATAATGATACCGAGCAAAAAGAGCATCGGGATCTGGTTGAGTGCAACGACTCCGAATGAAAAATAAAATGCGGCGCGACGGAGCGGCTCCTGCGCTGGTTGCTGGGGGACAATCGAGCAATATCTCGGTAGGCGTCTCTCAGTTTTTTTCAGGTGGATAAGATGTCAGATGCGGAGATCGATAAAATGGTATGCGCGATACGAATCCAAATTGGGAGCGAGAGAAGACAAAAACTCTTGATCGGCGGCTATTCATTTTGTAAGCATACCGCCGTTATAGACTTCTCCCTATAACGCTACACTGCGGGGTTGAATTGATGAATCTAGAGACTGACCTTTTACTAGGAACACACTCTTAGAAACGTCATGCTGCTCAATTATCACAAGTTGGAATGTACTTAGAGCTCCACTAACAACCGCGTTGACTCACGGTAAACACTGTCAATTTGGACATTTATGCCCTCGAACTATATGCTCTAATTATAAATTTTTGAAAATGAGACATCAAGACACACCCACGAGATGACGGAGTTGAACCAGATTGCTCCACACAATCGAACCAGAGAGTTACCCGCCACTGGATGACATAGCCGCATATAAAAAATCCCAAAAGACAGGCAGCTGGGCGTCGGGCGGCTGCCACCCGAAAAGTTCAACAAGATAAAAATACTCCGCCGAGCTTCGAGAGGCTAAACTCCAATCGAGATCGGGACGAGACAGCAAAACATCTGAATACAGATTGAGTACAACAAAAACCACCCAACTCACGAATTGGAAGCACACTACCAATTCAAAGAATTTTGTCCACCCAATTCACGAATTGGGGTTGAGTTGGGCTGAACCGAATTCGTGAATTGAGTGGGTTGTTTGGTGTGGTCTGGAGCAGTTGTAGTGCCCATGTGCGTTTGGAAATACCCAAAAAACAACCAGCCAGTGTTCAGCAATGAAAGTTACGAACACCAATCATCAACTAATGTTGATTTGGATGCCCCGCCCCATTTAAACATTGATCGCCGACCTATTTTTAATGCAAAAATTAGTAACAATGCCTGAATCAAGAGGTAAAATGTTAGTGAATGCGCTTTATCACTCCATGGTGATATCGGGTTCAGTATCGGGTATGCTCGACTATCTAAGAAACCCTAGGAAAACCGCCCCAAATTGGTACTTTACTGTGGAGAACGTAGGGCTCGCGACCTTAGATGTAAGCGGCCGCAGTTTAGGACCCGAGATTATCTAGTTTAAAGGCTGAAATTCTACCAGTTTAAATATGGAAATAAATGCTTCAATCGCAGTTAAAGTAGGTGGTAGCGCTGTAAACGCATTGGCGTGCAGCGTAGCAACTTTATATTCTCTAAATGAAAAGCACGAACGAGGAATGAGGAGCGTAAGCTCATGATTAGCTGTAAACAACGCAATAGCGCAAAGGAAGGCAATGTCTCAAAAAACGAACCGCCCATCTGGTACTGGTCAATGAAGAGCTTCGCCGCGAAATCACGCCGCGCAAACTTTTCAGAACGTTGAAGAAGCCAACCGCGAGTACGCGCTGCATATCCGCACAAAATTCCGATCCAATGGATCCCGCGTCCCCAACTTTCAGATTTCTATGTACCACCCGTCAGAGGCCCGTAGAAAGACGCGAGAATCGCGTTCATAATCATCGTGGGAAAAGGTGTGGTGGGTCTTCGCCGCATTATAATTCAATCGAGATTTTAAATTAATTAATTAACAACAATTTATTTTTATAAAAATATATAGATAGAACGATGTTAGTTGACGAACTTATACGCTATGATTGATGTAGGCTACACTGCCCAAACACATGTTACCTGTGGCAATAGAGTATGATTCGTCTGCCCGAAGATTGTCTCGAGGACTAAAAAAAAGCGGCCACTCCTTTTCGGCAAAAGCGGATGTTAGATTCGCTCCACCAATCCTGGGAGATTGATGAATTAGATTCCCCTCTCCGTTCCAACACCAAACGCGATTGGGGGCTGCAGCGACAATCGCAATTTGTAACTTCCCCAACATAGTTTATTATTACCGACGAACTGCGAGGGCATTTGGAGATTGTCCCGATATATTAAATACATTCGCATACGATGAACACGCGCAAACTTGATACCAAACAACGCGCAAGCTGCGAATACATACTATAGTCCTCGCGGCTACTGGAAGGGAACTCGCGGCCCAACAAGAAAATCCCGCTGCGGCGACCATAGGTTCAGAAAACGCTTGTCAAGAATGGCTCAAGAAGCAGGGCCATCTGGCAGATCTATTTACCGCCTGCCTCACATATTCCGCGGCTCCGAATTCGAACGTGCCGTGCCTGAACCAAGTTCACCAAGCGATCTCCGTTTCTCCCTCACATCGCGTCGGTCGCAAAACGTACTAGTATCGCACTGACAATCTTGAACGTAGCGAGTCGGTACAAGGGGCTGAGCCTTGGCCACTAAAGAGTCTAAGGAAGTTGGCCGAGGCTCTTCCCGAAATATATAAGAGGAGTCCTATCAAATGGCCGAATCTTCCCAGGTCGATCCCGGCCGCGAGTTCATGGCGCGGTCTTTCATCTATTGTCTAAGCATAAAGTTTCATCAGTACGCGGCCCGCTCAACATCCTCCGGGACCAGGGGATCGTGGAACGCTTCAAGCGAACCCTGGCTGAGAGACTTTCGGACATCCAATACTTAGCTAAAGAACTGTGACCCTCATTTCGCGATCGACCGAGTCTGGTGGCCAGACTGCCCGCCGTAGTCTCACACACTGAACGGAGAGGTGACCAATTGATAGGTAAGAAGCCTGTAGATGCTCATCAAGTTTAAAAGGGTGACGAGCAAGCCCTCTGCCCGTCTCGCAGCGGCGACCAGTGGTTAGAGGAGTCAGCGACTTCCATCAGATATTTGACGTCCTGTACCCCTCTATCAACCGGAGAGCTCGAGAGGTGCAGCCGCCGCGCGACTGATCCCCTGTGGTCAATGAATGTATATCATCTGGATCGCTCTATTACCAAACCTGATGAAGCCCGTCTCTATTATTTGACTGTGTCCATCTCGCGGTTTTGTTCGCGAAGAAACTACTTATGGTGCCTTCTGACACCCAGCACCCCCGAGTCGTAAGATTCTTTAGAGAAGTTGCGGTATGTATTCCGTCTGGTAACACGCCTCTTTTATCGTAGTACCCCGAAGTCCTAATTTTTTTGACAGTACGTTTTTCATAACACCGTCTTTCATTTTAAATCCTCTATTTTGCGCTACATCTATGAATGAGTTTTTCCATCGTCTGGTAGTTTCACTTAGGTACTCGTTTATATCTAATCCCAATTTAAATTGTTAGTTCTCTTGGACATTCCTTTCGCAGATTTTTTTATTATAATTTTAATTTGTTTCCCAAATTATCTTTAGTGAAATTAATTTTTTCTACGAAATAACACTTTACTAGTGAACGCTATCGCCTATTCCCCGCAAATTCCATTTTGAAAAGTCCGGGTTCTCTTTCGCCTCCTTTTTATATCCCAAGCCAACCATTTATTTTTTACTTTTCAAACTCGTCTATAAGTTAGGCCTAATCAATTCCTCTATCGTTTTTTCCACTAACTCCTATATACAACTATCTGTATCCATCTGTATAAATTTCAAAGTCTGCTCTTTTTATGTATTTAATCTAGAAATTCCGTAGTAAACTTCCAACATTCTCAATTTAGGCTAGTTGATAAACCGCTATTCCACAATGGAAATGTCTCTTTAGCGCACACCATGGGTTTGTCTGAAGATATTCGTACGCATATGCCTATCGACTTCCAAATCATCAAAGAAATGCAGATCTTAACGCTTTGTCAACGACAGTTTTCGTCTTGTGTATATAGTCGTATTTAATGTCACTCAGTTGCCTCTATACATTTTTCCACAACACGAATTGACCTAAAATTTCATTATATCCGCTACTGGTATTCTTATTTGTTCTACATCGTCTGTTTCGTCTTGCGGCTGTAACTTCTTTTTGCGAACCATTCGAAGGGTTACCACTAATATAATCTATAACACGATGAACCTCCCGTTATTTCTAGGCCGTGTTTTTAAATACCATTTCAACAAAGTGGCGCGTACAGCAAACTTTAGGTGGCGGTCATAGATCCCACCCAATTTCTTCCATTTTTCCTCTAGTCTTCCAGTATCTTCCCAAAATTTTTTTAATTTTAACATGTGTGTGGGAACTCATCAACCTCTATTCACTGTTTATAAATATTATTGGGACATTTCAGAAACTTAATGTTTTAAGTTGTGTGGAACTTCTATAAATCCAACATCCACCTCCTGCAAACGCCGAAACCAGTCCTCCAGATAAAACTCTTTTATTACAAAAACTTTTTAATAAATTTAGGGTTATGGGGGTATCTATATGTGTATAGTTTTCTCTCCACTAACGGCATCTCTTTATTTAACGTAGATAAATAAAACGCGTTTGCATCGTACCCCAAAACAGCCTTGCAAGGTTGTTATCTTTCATTTGATCAATATTGGAAACACCGCTTCTGCATACGTGTAAATACTAATTGATGACCACCAACTAGAGCGTCCTTCATCCATTCGTATGTTTCTTCTTTTGGTGCCATAGAGAGCATCCTCCGGTATAATCGTCCTTTGAAGGATTTTTTTGTTCTTTATGGTTTCTCTCATAAATATTGTATAGCTAACTCCAGGTAGTTGTTACCGCATCTTTTGAAATATCCACACCTCTGTGGTTCTATAAAATTCACAACATTTTTCCACCTCTTCTAGAACGGTGCTACATCTAAATCGTTATAATATTTCAAACCAATCTCTGAAGAGTTTTCATATTATTTCTTCGAAAAATCTACGACATTTACTTAATTCTTTTTCATCTATTAACATTTTCCCAGATAGTTTGGATAACCAATTCTCTAATCGGGTAGTCCTGGGTAACTCCCATTTTGTCTGAGAATCGAACCACTCATAAGGAAGAAAGATTCTGTCCTTTGCAGGTCGTAGGCTTTTAACCAACTAATCATAACTTACACCAGGTCCTAGATAAAGTATTACATCAAGAAAAATCTAAATTCTGGAGAGACATAGAAATATTGTTGAGTTTGCACGTTTTTCCGACCATTACTTTCTTGTGTGAGATGTCAGTTCGGCCTACTAGGATATTCTTTATTAAGTTTAAATCGTACTTACTGCTGTTTAAAACCTATAACCGATACCTTGCTCTATCCACTGTTCGATCTTGGCGATTTGGTTTTTAACGTAAATATACCGTAATAAACTTATATCTTGACCACACTTCCTTCTCTTATAGCTTTTCCCGGACTTTCAAATCTTCTACGAATTTTTACTATAAGTTTTGCGGGATCTTTATCACAAATATGAGATACTGTTCCTGGAAATTATCTCCTATACTAACGCTTGCCGGAAGTGCTCAGCGTCGTACTTTCTACAACTATTAACCGTATTCAACTTCCTGGCTGGAGCTACGCCTCAAAATCGTTACTATCTGATATGGATAAAGAGTAGTGTCACAACCGATCTTATTTCTTACCCGTTTCTTTGGAATTCGTACATTCCTCCCTCACTACGCAGCCCACGATTACAACTACCTGAGGTAGAATTCTTTGCTTTTTCTAATAACTTTATCTCTTCTCATTGTGGATGCCGTTTCTTCTTTTTATGCTTTGCATGAATCTCACACCCGTGCCAGTAACAGCCCGTGATATTGATTACGGTATTGGTTTCTGAACAGTATACCATCTAACCGAGCTCCTAAAATCCATCTTTTCACCTCCGTGTCCCGCACCTGTTCTGTGAATGTGAATTCCCTCCCGCTTTTTCCACAGAATCATCCAATCGAATCGCCCCATAACTTTTAGAACCTTTTGGTAAAACGCTTTCTCGAACGACGAACAGCGGCGCTCTAAATAATATACCATCACATGCTATTTTTGTCTCACCTTTCATACATTTTGGTCCGTTCTTCTTCATATACTCGCTTTCGTGAATTTCTGTTGCAATTACGCCAGGCTTAAATTTTAGATAGGTTTTTAAGTTTATTAGTCAGAAATGCGTGATATTAAACAGTCCTATTGTCATTGGTTTTATTGACCTATTGCCTTATAGTGTGCTGGTACCTTTTTCAACCACCATACATTACATTCGGTGGGTTGATATACGTCATACCGATTTGTAAAAACTCTTCAACAAACAACCTTTTTTTCAGATCTGAAAAAGGAATTGGTGAAACCACATTACTACCAAAATATTGCGTTACTAAGTTCTTTCCGCCTTTTCCATGTACATCTGTCGGGTCTTTTAGCTGTCATATCATAAGCTAAACACCTGAACAGACAAAGGTCGTCATTATACTTATCTTAAAAAAACATAACCTTTTTTATTCTCAGCCCCATTCGGGAAGTTTCTCCTCCTGCCGATTCTTGGATTGTATTCCCAAATCTATTCCCTACTACCCTGTATTACATTACAAAAACCTCTACCCATCTTAACAAACTTCCACTTTGTATTCGGATCGGTCTATTTATCGGAGTCAGTAACATTATTCGTGATTTGCTCCTTATCTGACAAGCCATTTATTAACGGTTTTTTCATTGATGATAGTGGTTCGCTACCACCGAGATTTTTGTGAAATATTATAGTTTTTAGGTTTCCATATTTTAATTTCTCCATATGTTCAGAGCATTGTAAGAATAGAATACTCAAATAAAATTGTTTTATATACGACGAGTTTAGTCGAAGCAATTCACGGTCAGACTCGTTAATGTAATGTTTTTTTACGAAAGGATAATGTAACTACCCGTCTTCCATTTTCTACCTTTTCCAATGTTTCAAAATCGTGAGACCCCCAATATTTCTTGTCACCTTTTCCACTATCGGCGCTAACGATAGATTTTTCTTATTATTATTTTGCGTCTAATTTGGGACAAATTATTTGTGCTTGAAGGTTTGAATTACACTAGCCCTTAACCCCGCAATACTTTCTTTTGAATCTGTTACCCAACTTCCTCCGCTTTGAGATAAATCATTAATGCCCTCTTTATAGGTCGCGGGTAAACCGCTTCAGAAACCCCATTTCTTTGTGGCATTTATCAGCTTTGTCAACCCCCTAACTCTCAAACCGTTACTATAAGTTAACCCTAGAGATTCGGCTTCTCTCTCAAACTTTCTATTACTGCTTCTAGTTTCTGACGTTATCAATATTTTCTGTAAACCGCCTCATATCTTTGTGCATTTATCAACTTTGTCAACCCCCTAACTGATCAACCGTTTACTATAATTTAATCCCATAGATCGGCTTTTCTTCTCCAAACTTTCTATTTCTGCTCAAGTTCTGACGTTATCTATATATTCTGTAATATACTTTTGTATAACCTATGAAATTTATCTGTTCCAATTGGTCTTGAAAACATTATTATTTTTTAACGAAAGACCAATTGAATAAAAACATAAACAATAACATATATAATAGAGTGTGAGACTTGTTGTAAGACGTTAAAAAAAAACCGGCGTAAAGAACTCTCTTACACAAGGCATCTAGCGAAGTACGTAGAACGTTTTCCTTGTGTCCTCCCCGCAATTTCCTCAATGCCCCCAGATGCCCTTGTAAAATTCGTTAGTGCCCAAACGCTTTGTAGACATAAGCAACTACGCTGCCCTGTGGCTACAGGTGAAACGTGGTAGACTAGAGCTGGTAGAATTAATTGCTGATCTACGAATCAATTAGCTATATCGGAGAGAAAATATGGTGTTTGAATATAGACTATTTGCGCGAGGACGCATTTAAATCAGAAACTTATTAGAATAAAATCATAATTGGTGTCAAAAATAAAATCTCTTTATTAAGACTATTGTTTTATCTGTCAATTGGACGTGAAAAAAAACATGATGTATTTATGACACCAATTTTGAATATTTCGTGTTGTGGAGACAAATTCATCGTTAACTATTTTTTTTTGATTTTTTGGGGTGGTGGAGGTAGTATAGAGGGTGGAGAAATATGCCTACCGTTTATGGTGGTATCATTTTTGACTCCCTCTATACTACTAACTCCCCATGTAAATTCCCATAGGATGGCCAAAGGTTCATCCAGCAAACGTGGAACAGACATAAAAAAAAAAAAAAAAATAATGATTGAGACCCTCTTTATACATTTATAAATATGTTTTCCTTTGAATAAATTGAGTCTCATATTTATGGTATTATGTAAAAAAAATTGTATTTATATTTATTTTGTTATTCACCCTGTCTATATTTTGTAAAAAATAAAAAATCAATTAACCTGTTTTTTTTCCATTTTAAAAAAACTGAATATACTGTTTTTCAATCAGCCAGTAGCCATTTCACCAACCTTTGTAAATATACTTTCTAGCAATAATAAAGCATATGTAGCATGATAAAGGTACCACAAATTTGTTTTTTGATACTCACTACTTCTGATTTCAATTGGGTTTTTGGCAATTTTAATTGAGTATTTACGCAAATACGCAGCTTATCTGGAGCTCTGTATGTCAAACTGTGCCAAGTTTAATGAAACGGCTCTTTACCAGCTGGTTCGAAATCTACACTGTTTGCAAACTTTAAGATAACAGTCCGTGTTAAAAGGAGCGAAAATCTCAATTTATTATTTCTGTGATGGAATTAAAATGCAGGTTATATATTCCTCCACCAAAAGTTTGCTAAAAAGGTAAGATGTACATCCAGCATTTCTAATGATTTACAGAACATATTGTAGACTTTATATATGGGCTGTTGGTTGACTAATTGACCCTTAGAATACAGGAAACGAAAATTGTTGTCTGCTATTGTTTAATATTTTTTCTTCTTCCTCAATAAAACAATGGTATGACAGCACCTTAGAATCATTTCCATTGGAAATGATTCTAAAAGTGTTGTCAAACCATGCTTTTAATAAGAAAAAATGGAAAATAAACAAGAAAATGTCGCCTCTCGGCACACAAACACCCCGAGTGGCAGATTAGAGAAACTGTGGCAAAGTTAATTAACCGAAGTGATAAGTTGTGAAGATGAAATTGTGAAAGTCATATTAAGGGCAGCATGATTGTGACAGAATTGAGAAACTCAAGCAAACTTCTTAATGTGTAAAAAAGTTCAAGTTGTCAAGGTCAAAAGGTTAAGGTCATATTACGTGCAGCATATATGTGTGGCATTTTTCCACAAGTTTGATGTATTGAAATATTAATATTAAGTAATCCATCAAGTGATATAGAAGTTATGACAGAATTGAGAAATTCTGGCAAATTCTGGCAAGCTTCTTAATGTGGGAAAAAAATTCAAAGTTGTGAAGGTCAAAATGACAAGGTCATATTAAGGGCAGCATGGATGTGTGGCATTTGTCCACAGGTTAACTGTGTTGAAATATTTAAGTAATCGTTCAAGGGATATAGAAGTTATGACATAATTGAGAAACTCAGGCAAACTTCTTAACGTGTGTAAAAGTTCAAGTTGTCAAGTCAAAATGGGGGAAAGTTAAGGTCATATACGGTGCACATATATGTGTGGCATTTTTCCACAAGTTTGATGCATTGAAATATTAAAGTAATCCATCAAGGGAAATAGAAGTTATGACAGAATTGAGAAACTCTGGCAAGCTTCTTAATGCAGGAAAAAAAATTGTGAAGGTCAAAAGGACAAGGTCATATTAAGGAATGCTTTGCTGATGGTGGCAATTAAGGTTACTTTAGTGAATGAATGGCCAACAGTGTAGACTCAGATCAGACTATGCAGATGCTGTGCACTCTGTAGTCGATTTCATCAAAATTGCAAAGTATACTTTTGTAGCAAAGTATACTTTGAGGGAGTAATCATTTATTTTTCCGAAATGCATTATTTCATGTAGAATCTAACGCACTACTGCATATATTTGATGATTAATAAAAGTATGCAGAATCATTATACTGAATTTATTACATTATCACAGCCAAAATGGCTGTGATAATGTAATAAATTCAGTATAAAAAAACAATAATAAATTTAATCCTTAATTGAAAATTTTCCTTTCTCCCTCAAATATACTTTGCTAGATAAATATACTTTGTAGTAGTGTTGATGAAATAGCTACAGATCTAAGATGTACAGGTGGTAATGTATTAGAGATGTAATCACTGGCAGCCCATACATGTGACTATAACTGGAAACTGAAAAATGGGCCAATCATGAATCCCTGTCCTTAACAAACATTCTTATCTCCATAATAACCCTAAATATTGGGACAACACAGAAAAACCATTATTTTGGGGAAACACATACAAATATATGGTTTCCCCACAGCAGTGAGCGTGCCAATATTTAGGGTTAGTATGGCAGTAGTGGTCTAATCACAACAACAATGTATTTGGATACAATTTGTTTTGGGAAACCCCTATTTAAAAGGGGTTTCCCAAAGCAAATTGTGTCTGAATATTTAGGGTTAATATGGTATTCAGGCTGCAGAAATATGCAAGCCAAACTGAAGCTAGTAGAGCCACAAATGTCATAAGTCCCAGTTCTCCAGTCACAGTATCATATATACATGTACACACAATATACTGATTACATAATCACACAGAATACATGGCAGACACTAGCAAGTAAACACGTTGTTAATTTGCACAGACACGACATATAAAGCAGATTTATAGACGTTACAACTAAACATCTCCGGTGACAGAAAATGTATCGTGTCTCATATTCACCACACTTAAATTGAAACTTAAAATCTTTGCGTTAACAAAATACAGATATGCATAACTTAATAATAACGGTCCGAGATGATTTCTCCAAGTTTCAACCCACAAAAATTTGTCTTAAAATTATTCATATCCTATCAATTTTAACTAAACTATTTCAAGCGTTACAGACATTTCCTGGAACAGGAGACCTGGTAATATTTCACCAGTATAACAATGGTAAATAATTGCAAACCCAAAGGTATTTTCAAGAATTATAAAATCTGTAAAAAAGAGAAAAAGGGCAGCCTACTTGACAGGTTCAGTGGAAGAAGGGGAATAACTCACTCATAGAGTTAGCCACCTTCTTCCCCTTCAAATCATACGCACATGTACAAATAAGAAAACAAATGTGAGAAACATCAAACCTCGAGATTAGTTAATGAATCATAGGGATCAGTGGAATAGTGAGTGAGTGAGTGAGTGAATAGGGTTTAACGTCCGCTTTTCTGACATAGAGGTACAAGCCTCAGGGAGTCTACACGCAGACGGGTCAACGGGGTCGAGTCCCGTATCCACCTGTCCGAGGGGGGTAAATCCCAACTTCAGAACTCAATATTTACAATCAAAATATATATTCAGTCCTGAAATTAGAACAACCTGATCTGGTGCCAGGCCCTCGCCACACCAGCATCATTTATCCCATCCCCTAAAAGTAATAGGATTAGCGCTAATCTTACTTTTATATATGGGGCATAGCCTGACTCAACTCTCACATCCAAGAAAGCCAAAAATGTACATGAGGGCCAAATCCGGTATAGTGGGTTTCGGAAAGTATGAACCCAATCGTTAAGCCAGTTTAGTCGCCTTTTACGACAAGCAATGGCTACTGCAGCACTATTCTCAGGATCAGTTGATCCCGCCCCGGTGCCTGCACGGGGCGATCAGTGGAATAAGGGGGCTAACTGCATCATGGAGTTAGTTCCCTTCTTCCACTGATCCTTTCAAGTCTACAAACTTGTAATTCAGAAAAGAAATGTGAAAAATATCTAAACCCTAGAGAAAAGCTAGTGACACATGAAACGACTACCACATACTGGCTCATGTACGGTACCTAGATATATATGCATGCCAACGTTGGTTGAAATATTGTTAATAATACAGAAGATTTATCCCTTAGACCGCTGCGCACAACAATTGTCATCTACCGTTGCTTTTATATCTTGCCTTATTTCTCAATAAAAACATGGTTTGACAGAACTTCAGAATCATTTCCAATGGAAATGATTCTGAAGTGCTGTCAAAGCATGTTTTTTTTATGATAAAAATGGAAAATAGAAAATAAACAGCGGACAACAAAAAATTAAGATAGCGGTGTAAGGGCTAACATGACAAAAACATGAAATAATTGTTGTAATACAGTCCCCATACAGTAGAGTTGAGAGAATGCATGGTTGTAATGTCTATTTAATGACGTACAGTAATTACAACTGATTGTGTAGCCAATCCCTGTTACTTGCCATTTACAAGCAGGATTGATCAGACTGATTTTGATTTTATGTCCATTCAACAAGGTCATATAGACGAGATGGTGTACCTTTCTGGGGTACTGCACAGTCACTACTAGCCACTTGTAGCAAGTAAGCCAGGGGCTCTAAGATACCCCCGACTGCCACCTGGATTAACAAACAAAAACTTTTGAAATGTTATATTTATGTGTTACTGACGAACGAATGAACGGACGGACGGACGGACGACCGGACGGAAAGGAGAAAAGTATAATATATCCTTCGGCATATTTTGTAAGTTGGGGGTATTAAATATAAAACCTAGCACAGCGACCTGGGGCCTGTTTCACTAAACTTTGTGCAATAAAAATGTTATTACGAAACATTTTATGAACTGGTTCCTGACATTAATGCGAGTCACTGATCCACCTACGTGTATACATAATTAAATGTGAACACATCCACAAAATATTTGTCAGCATCAGTTGTAAGTGCAAATGTTATTGTAAATTTCAATTTTGCACTTACAAACTAAAATCTTAGTCGTAAAAAAGTTTAGTGAAACGGGTTTCACTAAACTCTGTACGACTAAAATGTTCGTAAGTGCAAATTTAGGATCGTCTGGAAATTTAAATTGGTGGATTTACATTTATTGAGCATAGGCTGCATGTGACTTTTTTTTTACTTCTTCTCAAAAGCATATGTTGTGACCACTCATTGAAACCGTCTCGCCGAGACGGTTCCAATGAGTGGTAACAACATATACTTCTGTCAATAATTAATATAATTATTTTCATATTTCATCGGAAAAACAATGTAACTTGAGCACATGAACACATGAATGTCAGTAAGTCACGGGACTTAACCTGGGGGCCGTTTCACTAAACTTCGTATTAAGACTAAAAGTGCAACTTTAGGATTGTCTGGAAATTTCAATTGATGGATTTACATTTATTGAGCATAGGCTGTAAATGTAAATCCAATAATTGTTTTCAAGAAAACATTGTTAATGTGAAATTTACAGACTATCATAATTTTGCACTTACGAACATTTTAGTCGTACAAAGTTTAGTGAAACGGCCCCCAGAAGTATAAATTGTGGTCATCTCACAGAATATTTAGTAGAATTAGTAAATCTGTAGTCTGTAATCAAAAATATAGTCACATTCAGTAGTAATAAATACAGCTATGAAATAAATTCACAAAACATAACATATTTTTTGTTAACCCTTTCACCCCTAAATAGCTGACATTGACTACTCCACGCTAATTTTCAGACTATTCTATTAATACACGAAAAGGGGTATTATTTTTTAAAAAATTGAAAATAATAGTAACTGCAGATCCACATATTAAAGACGGTATGTAACGAACATGTTACTATAATGACGAACAACAACGCTTCCAGCTCTGGTGGAACACGACCTCATATCGTAACAAATTCCGCAATTTTATTAACGCTATTAAATGTAAATATTTTGGTGGAAAGTGCACATGTTCATTTGATAAGTATCTTGCTGAAATAGTATAGTTAGAACATAATTATGCAAAGAATATCCATTTATAGCTGGTTTTCCTAGGTTGGAAACAACCTCATATCGGATCAAATGCGGAATACTGTGTTTAATGCATGAACATCAATATAATTCACATGTTCATTTGACAATTATATATATCCTGCGGCAATACATAGAATTCACAAAAAAACTACCAATTTAAACAAGTTATTTTGTTACAATACAAGCTTGTGTCCAACCACAAGCTACAAACCTTACCTTGCTTACCATAAATAAGAACAAAGCAAATGGCGCTACGTTTATCTCAAGGGAAGTAATCATTGTAATTTATACAGCATTACCATGCTGGTCATATATAGCAATAATTCCAGCACAAAAATATTTACACAATTCCTTAACATTTGATTGGCCCGTAGCAAGTCTCCGTCCAAAATTTATATCCCAGTAAACTCCCACGCTGAACTACTTTCCGTAACCGTGAGGCGCAGTTAAAATAATTCTTAAGAAAACGGAAAATAAACATGGCCTTTTTGTGGAATTTATCGGGGTATAAACTTGGAAAAGTCGCGGGAATACTGGACGAGGCCTTAAAAAATTAAAATTTTCGAAAAAAAATCAAAAAATCTTTTTTTTTTTATTTTGTTTCGAAAATTGTAATTTTTTATCGCTTCGTCCAGTATTCCCGCGACTTTTCCAAGTTTATACCCCGATAAATTCCACAAAAAGGCCATTCATTCCTATAGTAACAACGAAAGCCGAAACATGAAGTATGATTGTTTGCTGGATCTACAGATTTTGCAAATGTTGGCCTTAGGGTTGAAAGGGTTAATAAAGTATAGACTTGAGAAAACTGAACACACATATACGGTACTAGTAGTAGAGAATAACAAATATGATGGAGAAATAATACCTTGGACGACAGCGGTTTCAGCTGTAACTCCTAGATAAATACAAATAACACCAAGGGGATACAATCAAAGGGCGTTTATCAGGTAACAAACTTTGTATTGACTGAATACGTACTGACTAATAATACAATGTTGTATAAGGTCAATGTTGGGTTACAACAAATTAAAACAAGAAATGCGTCTGTCGAACGCGGATGCCACCTGCAGCATATTTGAGAAACTGTGACAAAGTGGTTAACCGAAAAGTGTGACGGATGGACGGACGGACGGACGGACGGTCCAAACACTATATGCCACCCGTTTCTTCGAAACCCGGTGGCATAAAAATTGATGTTTCATTGGCCGAACGGCGTCACATATGATACATACTGATTGTTAACCCTTACACTGCTATCTTAATTTTTTGTCGTCTGCTGTTTATTTTCTATTTTCCATTTCTATCATCAAAAACATGCTTTGACAGCATTTTAGAATAATTTACAACATGCTTGACAGCACTTTAGAATCATTTCCATTGGAAATGATTGTGAAGTGCTGTCAAACCATGTTTTTAAGATATAAAAGCAACAGCAGACAACAATTGTTGTGTGTAGCGGTCTAAGGGTTAGTACAATGTAGTCTTCATTATTTTCAACAAAAACTATTTTATATTTCACCATCGGCTAGAGTAAAACGTTACCTGATAAATAGAATACCAGCGTAGTGTCTGTTGATATCAAGTTTATCTCGGTAATCCTCGGAATTCCTACATATTTCCTAGCCTTGCCTGATAAACGTCATATCAAAAGACACCAGCATAGTGTTCGCTATTCAATGTCAAGGTCATACACACGGCAGGGGCATACAGGGGAGACAATCCCAGATATATTGATACATTAACTACTCGCCCTTGTATCCTTTTTCAATTTTAGATGCTGAAAAAAAGTTATTTAATCTCTGAACCTTTATATACCTGGGGAACGTTTCACTAAACTTCGTATGACTAAAATGTTCGTAAGTGCAGTTATGATAGTCTGTAAATGTCATATTAACAATTTTTCTTGAAAACAATTATTGGATTTAAATTTATTGGATTTTAAATTGAAATTTCCAGACGATCCACCCTAAATTTGCTCTTAAGAACATTTTAGCCGTACGAAGTTTAGTGAAACGGCCCCCGGTGTTATAAATAGGTTACCGAACTTGTAAAATCACAAGTAAGTTGTCTCATTGTACTTCTAGGGGGATCATCAGCACCAGAGTTGGCAGAATTTGTCAGTTTGACGGTCAAGTTTCTTACGTTTAAGGACCCATTCAACCCCTAATCATCACCTGTAGTAGTTGATCTGTCAAATTCTGAATGGAATGGTGCTTAACGGCCCACCAGCAAAAAAGAGTATCATTTAGGGCCAAGGAATTTAGATGAAGAAGAAAATAATAGTAAAATAATATGTTAGATGTGGTAGGCAAATTCTGAGTTGTCTGTGTCAAACGCTACAAGACGTGAAACTGTCCATCCAGATGGCAACCCAACACACAGTATACGAAGAAGAAAAGGGTCAGAAATACTTTATACAAATATTCAATCACATTTACGAAGCTATTATATTTGAAACTAATGATGATCTATAAAGTCAGTCCTGAAACTACGCAACGTGACAACAAATCGACAAATTCCGCCAATTATAACATCAAGAATGTTGTTATGCATATAGGGAATACCAATCTAGCGTCATTTGATAGCAACTTTATTAGGCAAGGCTAGGAAACACGTAGGAATTCCGAGGCTCACCGAGGAATTCCTACTGTTTTCTAGCCTTGCTTGATAAACTTGATATCAAAAGATACCAGATATCAGGTAATGACCTGCAAGTTGTTCAAAGTGAACTTACTCATAATTTTACAAGTGCAGTAACGTATTTAGATGGCTTGTATATTCATTGTGTGCTTTTACTTTCCTAGACCTGTTTGGAATGGGCTCAGGATTGTAGGGAGTCTACTGTGTGTAATACAAGTGAAATATGTCATTCAACAGCCAAGCAAAAATCTACATTATAACAACATAAATGTGGCTGTGACTGGAGAAATGGGGTTTATGGGTTTTGCGACCAGTGTAGATCCAGATCAGCCTGTGCATTCGCACAGTCTGATAAGGATCTACACTGTTCGCCATTCCATCAATTAAACACCTGTCATGCTTCTAACAATCAATGTAGATCGTTATCAAGGTACAGGATTGTGCTAGTTGATCAGGAGCGGCAATGGTCACAAATCCCATAAGCCCCATTTCTCCAATCACCGCCACAAATGTGCAGAGTACAACATCGTTCATAACAGTGTCAGGGATTCTGCTGGAGAAAATAAAAAAATTACCACTTCAAAATAAAAAGCAATTGGCGATAAAAAATTACAAAATCAAATTTTTTTTCTTTTTTTTTCGAAAATTGTAATTTTTTATCGCCAATTGTTTATTTTTATCGCGGCGATCGCCAGCGGAATCCCTGAGTGTGCTACCTTCGATGACACTGGGGTTACACGTTCCTGAAAAACAAGGTGGGAGATGATAATGGAACATACACGTCAACTTTCAAGTAAATTCTTCATGCAGCTGCAACAAATAAAACAAATAGATAATTTTTTCTTATTTCAATGTAAAATTGCGAACTGGAAATTGGTGACCGTTGAACCGTACGCTCCTGAAAATCAAGATGGGAGATGAAAATGGATCATACATACAGATGAAATTTCAAGTAAATCCTTCATGGGTTGGAAATAAATCAAGCATGATTTAAAATGTTTAACTGGAAATTGGTGAACGCTGAATTTCATATGTTTGATGTGGAGAAGCAGAGTTGAAGCAATTTAGCACTAGTATTTTCTTTCTTTCTTTTTTATTAATCTTTAATGCTCTTTGTTACATGTACATGTACACATAGTTGACATGGTCAAAATAATATATTGTATACATGTATGCGTAAAGAATAAAAAAGACCGTGATCTGACGAACAGAAAAACAAATACGTATTTGTTAGAGCATGGTCGCATTCCATAATTGTGCAGGCATGAAACAATGAGTTTTAATTTTTTTAAAAGGGTCTATATAGGATTTTCAGGTCTCACAAAGACATGCACATAGTCATATATGCGATGATACCTTTTTTGAAACTTTAGTTATCTGAAACCGTGAATGCAGGCTGACACAAATATCTGTAGAGGAAGACAGACGTCAGACGAAAGACATTTCCATCACTATATATATCAAGGTGTATGATCATGTGGTTACAACAACAACAACAACAAGTACTGAAACTTTCAGAAGCTCTCCAATTCAAAGTACATATTCTTTTATTTTGTCCTTATTATGTAACGGATTTTGATGAAATATGGCGCATCAAACAGGTCTTGTTAAACTGCATTTGGTGGCCTCGGTACTTTGGCCCAAACTTTTGTTGCTTTTGCGAAGAATCGATTTCCGTGTCTACAGACGGAGAAATCGATTCTTCGCAAAAACGACGTGAGTATGTACCGAACTCCCGGGACAACCAAATGCAGCTCATGAAGACGTGTTTGCTGCGCCATATTTCATAAAAATCTGTTGCCTATTAAGGAAAATATCAAATAATACTTACTTTGGAGCTTTCAACTCTTTCAGCCATTGTTGTTGTTTCTGTAACCACATGATCATGCACATTGTATATGTCGCATTTGCAAGAGCAGTGAGATAGAAATGCTATGAAAGTATTTTGTTCATGTCTAAGATGGGAATTGAACTGATGATCTATGATCCATGCAATCCTCTGCCACTGGAATACCAAGCCATGACCTGGCACAAGAAAATACAGGGTATATCGAGTTACTGACCAGTGTAGCGTGCGCACGAGTTAGCACGCTCATAAATATGCGCAGATGCGCAGGCTGGGGCTACACCAGTAACAAAAGCAGTAAGGCCATATTGGTCATGACTCATGACAGGTGAAATATTTTTTAATCCATTGAAGACCGGATACAATTATAGTAGTACAAAATTATTTAGGGGCAAAACTCATATTTTCTTTATTTCAACTCGAAAGTATATGTTGTTACCATTTATGAACCGTTAAAATGACTGGTAACTACGTATACCTTTATGGAGAAATAAACAAAATAATGAGATTTTTTCAACAAAAATTATCGTATCCTTAGACTGAAATGGGTTGGTATTAGTGGTGAATCAGTAAAAAAACAACGAAAACAGTCATAACAGTCATAACAAGTGCCAATAAACTAGTCTGTTTCACGAAAGCTACCCAAATTTTACGGCTATATAGACAATTCAAAAACAATATTATTTTTGATAATATTAAATTAAAGGAAAATTTAAGAATGAGCCTTCTTTTTATTTCGTGAAATTCGGTCAAATATTGATTTTATTACGAAAAATTGATTTGTCTATGGGAATTTAACATGGGGGAAAAAGTGGTAAGGAAGTGTGGGAGGAGTAAAGAAACGAAACAATTTGGAAATTGACTCCGAAACCTGACTAGATAGCTTGGATATGATCTAACTAAGAAAACAAAAGTTAAATTTTAAAAATCGCTCCAGTATTTCTAAAATTAAAAAAAAATTCCCCATGTTAAATATCCCCATAGACATCTTCACTCCATGGGATTTAACATGGGGAAATTGTTTTTTTGCAATAAAATCAATATTTGACCAAATTTCACGAAATAAAAAGAAGGCTCATTCTTAATTTTTCCTTTAATTTAATATTATCAAAAGAAATCTTGTTTTTGAATTGTTTATATAGCATTAAAATTTGGGCAGCTTTCGTGAAACAGAGAGTACGGTAACTTTTTTTACAAAAAGAAAAAGAAACAATAGTTTAGTGTCAATTGAAACGTATGTAGAAATTGTCGCAATATTAATTACCACGAATGCAGAAATAGAAAGGTGAAAGGTTACAAGGTTTAACGTCTCAGCAACAGGTATGAGAGGCAGGGCTGGGAACAGTTCCATATGCCAAATCCTGAAAATCGCTAAACATATTTTTTTGCAACACAAATGCATAAAAATGTGCTTCCCATGTTGAAATGTTAGTATTTCTCTGCAATCAGCAGGATATATCCTGAAAAATACCACCCTTGGAGATGGACCTCGATTTCAAGTCTCACCTGGAAGATCAGTTACTGTCTGTTCCACGTTTTGCTGCCGACAAACTTTTGGCCATTAAGCACATTAAATCTAAACAAGAATTCCGCCACGGAAGCGGTGTGGCACCTACCGAGGCATTTGACAGTGAACATTACAAGTAAATAAATTACCTTGACCTTCAGAATTTGGATGTGGGGGTGTGCGTAATGAAGCATCATCCGTAGACAAACATTGATGTGAAATATTATCAATGTCTGGAAAGGGGTTAAAGAGATATTGTGAAAAAACAATAACTTTAACGCATTTCTGTTACAAATCCGGTGAACATTACAAGTAAATAAATGACCTTGACCTTCAAAATTTGGATGTGGGGGTGTGCGTAATGAAGCATCATTCCTAGACAAATATTGATGTGAAATATTATCAAAGTCTGGCAAGGGGTTAAAGAGATACATGTATTGTGAAAAAACAATAACTTTAACGCATTTCCGTTACAAAACCGTCGGTGAACATACAAGTAAATAAATGACCCTTGACCTTCAGAATTTGGATAATGGGGGAGTGTGCGTAATGAAGCACCATCCCTAGACAAACATTGATATGAAATATTATCAATGTCTGGCAAGGGGTTAAAGAGATATTGTGAAAAAACAATAACTTTAACGCATTTCTGTTACAAAACCGGTGCACTTTATAAGTAAATAAATGACTTGACCTTGAGAATTTGGATGTGAGGGTGTGCGTAATGAAGCATCATCCCTAGACAAACATTGATGTGAAATATTATCAAAGTGTGGCAAGGGGTTAAAGAGATATTGTGAAAAAACAATAACTTTAAGTATTTCTGTTACAAAACCGGTGAAAATTACAAGTAAATAAATGACCTTGACCTTGATAATTTGGATGTGGGGGTGTGTGTAATGAAGTATCATCCCTAGACAAACATTGATGTGAAATATTATCAATGTCTGGCAAGGGGTTAAAGAGATATTGTGAAAAAACAATAACTTTAACGCATTTCTGTTACAAAACCGGTGAACATTACAAGGAAATAAATGACCTTGACCTTCAAAATTTGGATGTGGGGGTGTGCGTAATGAAGCATCATTCCTAGACAAACATTGATGTGAAATATTATCAAAGTCTGGCAAGGGGTTAAAGAGATATTGTGAAAAAACAATAACTTTTAACGCATTTCTGTTACAAATCCGGTGAACATTACAAGTAAATAAATGACCTTGACCTTCAAAATTTGGATGTGGGGGTTTGCGTATTGAAGCATCATTCCTAGACAAACATTGTTGTGAAATATTATCAAAGTGTGGCAAGGGGTTAAAGAGATATTGTGAAAAAACAATAACTTTAACGCATTTCTGTTACAAAACCGGTGAACATTACAGGGAAATAAATGACCTTGACCTTCAGACTTTGGATGTGGGGGTGTGCGTAATGAAGCATCATCCCTAGACAAACATTGATGTGAAATATTATCAAAGTGTGGCAACGGGTTAAAGAGATATTGTGAGAAAACCATAACTAACATATTTCTGTTACAAAAACGGTGAACATGACAAGTAAATAAATAACCTTGACCTTGATAATTTGGATGTGGGGGTGTGCGTAATGAAGCATCATCCCTAGACAAACATTGATGTGCAATATTATCAATGTCTGGCAAGGGGTTAAAGAGATATTGTGAAAAAACAATAACTTTAACGCATTTGCCTTACAAAAAAACCGGACGACGCGGATGACGACAACGCGGACGACGACGACGACGGAAAATACGACGACTATAGTTGCGCCTCTGCTAAAGCAGGCGCAACAAAAATATTTAAAAGTAAGTACTTAATTTTCATCAATAACAAAAAAGTCACCCTCCCCAAATTTGTTTGTTTGATGAAATTCCATCAAATATTGATTTTATTGCGAACAAAAAAATTTCCTATGGGAATTTAACGTGGGGAGTCAATTTCCAAATTTTTGGAAATTGACTCCGAAACCTGGCATGATTTAATGTGTTTAATAGCCAAAAGTTTGTCGGCAGCAAAACGTGGAACAGACAGTAGATGGGATTACTATGTAATTATTTGTTCATGCTTAGGAGAGATAGAAATGGCGATCTTTTGTATAGAGTCCAAGGCTCTACCATTACGCTATCAAGCTATCTCTCTTGGAAATAGAATCTTCTTTGTGTTACAGTACGTAATGTATCATTATATAAAGTCTACACTTATTGTGTGGACATATTGATTTGATTTAATGGTGTTTAACAGCCTTTAAACAGCTAAGGTCATTTTAGACCAGGTTAGCGGGGTCGATTTCCACGTTACCTGGCGTTATGGGGAGTATTCCCAAAATCAGAACTTTTACAGAAAATATATAAATTCAGCCCTAAAATTAGAATAACCTGACCTGGTACCGGTAGCCTATTTCATCAACATTGCAAAGTATACTTTACTAGCAAAGTATACTTTGAGGGAGTAATCATTTATTTTTCCTGAAATGCATTATTTCATATAGAACTAACAAATGCATATATTTCATGATTAAAAGTATGCAGAATTATTATACTGAATTTATTACATTATCACAGCCAAATTGGCTGTGATAATGTAATAAATTCAGTATAATAAAAATTAATAAATTTATCATAAAATTGAAAATTTCTCCCTCAAAGTATTTGCTAGAAAAGTATACTTTGCAATGTTGATGAAATAGGCTACAGGTCCTCACCACACCAGAGTCACTTAGCTTCATTCCCTCCAACTATAGGATTAGCACTACTGTCTGTTTCACGAAAGCTGCCCAAATTTTACGGCCATATAAACAATTCAAAAACAAGATTTCTTTTGATAATATTAAATTAAAGGAAAAATTAAGAATGAGCCTTCTTTTTATTTCATGAAATTCGGTCAAATATTGATTTTATTACGAAAAATTGATTTGTCTATGGGAATTTAACATGGGGGAAAAAGTGGCAAGGAAGTGTGGGAGGAGTCAAAAAACGAAAAATATTGGAAATTGACTCCTAACCTGACTAGATAGCTTGGATATGATCCAACTAAGAAAACAAAAGTTAAATTTTAAAAATCGGTCCAGTACAGTCGAACCTGCGAACAACAACCATCAACGGGAAGTGGCCAAAGTGGTCGTTGTTCCAAGGGTCCAACATTTTCCCGGTTTCACAACAAAGTCGGCCATGTATTAGCATTCTATTGTAATATATATGCATGCATAGAAAGCGTCTTAGCTGTACACTTCCACCTGACGATTCGCTATATCACGATCGTGGAGTGTATCTGCTTTTTATCAATTAAAAATTGCATGAAAATGGCAAAAATAGTCAATTAAATTTATTGAGTAATGCCATCTTGTTGTTATTGTTCTGAACCCAGCCTCGCTTTGTAAATTATATACAAAGGGGAGTAATTATCTTCATGATAAGTACATCCCGCGGCTTGCTTTGGTGCACCATTTAATAGCTTGTCGTGTAAGCGGTTTAATTAGCATGACCATTAGCATTTTGTTTTCTTATTCTCAATTTCACACCATCAGTTGAAATGAATAACGGTCATATAGTCTTTATTAAAACGATAGCCTATGCGGCGCGGCCTGTGAAAACCACGATTTTCTTGTGGAACAAAAATATTTCTTTGAATGTGTCAAGTTGAGTAACCCACGCGAGATAGCTAGGTGTCCAAATCGGCAGAGAACACCAGGCTTGTTTGCTTTCTGTCCAATGTATAATATCCTGATCAAGCCCAAATATTTAAGCAACCTATGACGAATTGGCAATCTCCACTGACGTAATTACTGACGTTTTTAATTAGAGATTGGCGACCATTGTAAACCATGGGCAGACTACGCGATTCCACTGCCTGGTCTGGCCGCTAATGCAATAAGCCGGGATTTGTCGGAGATCGAGACCCAATTCACATAAACACGTTTGTCGTGTCACTTTAGACTGGTTCCCGGTAGTATTGTTTCACTCGGCTCCGCATCCGACAGGGTACCAGTCTAGTGTCGACTACGTCACTGACATCAGCAACCGTCTGTATTGATCTTTGATATGGCCTTGTGCCCCGCGGTGTGAAATTTACACTTGACAAGCGCGGTGTGTTTGAAGTCTTAGTCTTGTCACTGTAGACGAATCAGCATCGTGTAAACACAGTGGAGATGGAGTTTTATGACTTACACGGAATTGCATTATGCCTATTGGAATACACGACACGGAGTACATATCGGGAATTACCGTTAATGGCGTTTTGCAATATTTTTCATGGAAAATGTTTAATGTCGTCAAAATGACACCGACCATATCGGGCAAGGTAAATGTTTTCAAAAGAGCGTTCTGCCAATGTATGAGAATGTAATCGATGACTAATTGGATACAACCAGTTGCAATTCAAATGATAGCTGCCAGATTGTGATGAAAGGAAAAGAGTTATTGTGGTGCTATTTTTTTTAAAAAAATTGCCGACAAAAACATGACATGGCTGCTGTTCACATACAAAAATGCCGTGTGGGAATGAAAATAGCTGGTCGCTGGTCGCAGTTCGGAGGTGGTCGTTATTCCAAGGTCTTATAACGAACAAAATTGGACGGGGGGATTTTTAGCTGGTCGTTGTGGACGGGTGGTCGCTATTCCCAGGTGGTCGTTAACACAGGTTTGACTGTATTTCTAAAATTCAAAAAAATTTCCCCATGTTAAATCCGTGAAGATGTCTATGAGGATTTAACATGGGGAAATTTTGTTTTCGCAATAAAATCAATATTTGACCAAATTTCACGAAATAAAAAGAAGGCTCATTCTTAAATTATCCTTTAATTTAATATTATCGAAAAAAATATGGTTTTTGAATTGTTTATATGGCCGTAAAAGTTGGGCAGCTTTCGTGAAACAGACAGTAATCTTATTACTTTTATAATGGGTATAACCGGACTCAACTCTCACATACCAGAAAGCCAAAGTTGTACCCGAGGGTCAAACCAGGGATATCGGGATTCCGTTAAGAATGAAACCGATCGTTAAATGTACCCTTCGCATGCAGATTGATCGATTGATGGTGTTGTTTTTTTTACATCTGTTCAACAGAAGAACACATGATTGATTGATTGCTTGATTGCTTGCTTGATTGCTTGATTGCTTGCTTGCTTGCTTGATTGATTGATCAATCAATCGATTGATTGATTGATTCAGGTACATTGCTAGAAAAGAGGTAATAAGTAAAATATGTGGTACAAAAGAGGAAACGCATTCACCATCTCCACAAAAGTATAATTTTTGGGCAGTGTTAAAAAAGAGGAAATCCTGTTAAAAGTTTCACTAAAACTTCGCACAACTAAAATGTTTGTAAGTGCAAACTTGTGATAGTCTGTAAATTTCACATTAACAATGTTTCCTTGTAAACAATTATTGAATTTACATTTATTGAGCATAGGCTGCACGAACATTTTAGTTGTAAGACGTTTAGTGAAATGGTCCCCTGTTGATTGATTGATTGGTGTTTTATGTCTTCCCATTTTCTAGGTCATACACAGACTGTTCCTATATGGGCGAGTACCATATATCTGGCACTGAAATTACAATTAAAATGTCAAGGACACGGTTCAAATGAGTGGTCACAAAATATACTTTCGTTGAGAAATGCGAAAAATAGAAAGGAAAACATTTAAAATTTTCATATTCATAAAAGAGTATTCTCAAACAATGTGTTAAACATGATCAATCACTCAGAGATGGTATTAATAAG
The DNA here is from genome assembly GCA_029237695.1 of Conchocele bisecta. NCBI lineage: Eukaryota > Metazoa > Mollusca > Bivalvia > Lucinida > Thyasiridae > Conchocele > Conchocele bisecta. The sequence continues at coordinate 9,933,120 of CM055278.1, forward strand.
CTTGTCAAGCCTTAGACCGCTACACACAACAATTGTCGTCTGCTGTTGCTTTTATATCTAGCCTTATTTCTCAATAAAACATGTTTTGACAGCACTTCAGAATCATTTCCAATGGAAATGATTCTCAAGTGCTGTCAAAGCATGTTGTAAATTATTCTAAATTGCTGTCAAAGCATGTTTTTGATGATAAAAATGGGAAATATAAAATAAACAGCATCGACAAAACAATTAAGATAGCGCTGTAAGGGTTAATAACACAGCACAAATCATATTAGAAGAAGGAGTCAAAGTCTGTATGGTATGTAGCCCCCTTCTTCCACTAGCCCTTCATTTGTTATCAAAGCAAGCTGATACAAAATCAAGGTGCATGATCATGTGGTTACAACAACAATTACTGAAACTTTCAGAAGCTATTCATTTATATTGTCCTCATTATATAATTGATTTTCATGAAATATGAATCATCAAATTGCATTTGGTGGTCTCGGTACTTTGGCCCAAATGTCTGTCGATTTTACTGACACGGAAATCGATTCTTTGCAAAAACGACATAATTATGTTTATCCCGTCAACACAGTGCGTATGTGCCGTGAAACACGGTGCCGTGAAACATTTTTGATATCCAGTCAATACTATTTTTGCATTTTACAGCCATTTGTAGGTGTTGACGGGATAAATAGAATAGTAGGTTAGTGCCGTGAATGGGAAAACATATCTGGCGCGGCACAGAAAGGGATGCATGTGCTCGGCAGAGCCTCACCCATCCCGTTTCCTGAGCCTTGCCAGATATTTTTTCCCATTCACGGCACTAACCTACTATTCTCTATACCAAAGTCCCGAGACCACCAAATGCAGGTCATGAAGACGCGTTTGTTGTGTCATATTTCTTCAAAATCTGTTGCATATTAAAGGTACATGCCCACGCAACAGGTTATAATATAGGGTTTGATTATTCTGTAGATGACATTTTCTGGCAAACTAAACATTCATTATCGATTACCCCACGTATCGATTGGCAGTATTATACATTATATATCAGAAGAAAGTTTAACACTGATATCAAGGGAGATAACCATGTTTCCTTAAAATGTTAACAGACATTACTATTTATTCTCTGTATTTATTCTCTGTATTTATTCTCTGTATTTATTCTCTGTATTTATTGTTCGATGTGCAATGAATGATTATACTTTATAATCTCTCAAAAATATTATTTTTTCAGGTGAAACATTTAATTAGTATCAATAATTAAAAAATATCATGCCTGATTTGCATATGAATTAGCCTGATACCACCGTTCATCACTATCAGTAAAATAAATATTACTAAATGATTATATCTGTATAGCGGGCACTTGGAATTTTTAAAATTGGTGGACTAGCGACATAATTATACACTTATTGAATTTATATAAAGAACATTCTGTGCCTACTGAGTGGGCATGTACCTTTAAGGAAACTTTCAAATAATACTTATTTTGGAGTGGGCGCACTTTCAACACTGTCAGCCATTGTTGTTGTTGTTGTAACCACGTGATCATGCACCTTGAAAATGTATGTTGGTGTACAAAAAAGCAGACACTCTTATTAAGACACTCTTACACAGATTAAAGCTGCATATTATGAAAGCCTATTTATAAATTAGCAATTTCGGCACATACATGTGGTCCCTTACAATACGACTTATTGATTTCGTAATCAGTGTAGACCAAGATCACCATGCGCGTTCTAATGGTCTGATCAGGGACTACAAAGTTGGCAATGTCAAACTTGGCAGTCCCAAGTGTGTGACCAGCATAGACTCAGACGAGCCTGCACATCTGCACAGTCTAACCAGAGCCTACACTGGTCACCATTCAGACAATCTCTATGGAGAACATTACAAAGATCTTCTCTAACAGCTGGAGCCTGATTTGTGGCTGTGGCTGGAGAAATGGGGCCTACAGGATTTGTGACCAGTGTAGCTCCTGATCAAATAGCACACTCATGTAGCCTGATAACGATATATATTGATTGTTAGAAGCATGACAGGCGTTTCAATGATGGAATGGCGAACAGTGCAGATCCTGATCAGACTGCGGATGCACAGTCTGATCTGGATCTACACTGGTCGAAAAACCCATACGCCCCATTTCTCCAGTCACAGCCACATATACAATAGGCAGACTATCTTCGACAAATACAGCATTATCTCATAGTTGGCTGTGCAGATACAGCTAATATGTACCTTGGGTAAGTTTGATTGCTGGTTCGTATCTTCCTCGTGGATGTTGGGATTTTCTTCCGTGAGGCAGCGAATCAGGATACCGATGGCTCGCTTCAGTTGGTACACCTGCCGATAGACATGAGGACTTAAATGTTACCTGCAGATAGACACATGACATGGAAATTACCTGTGGACAGACACTATAAAGAGAGACATGTTACCAGCAGATAGACACCAGGACATGATAAATGCACACTGCGAATATACACCGTGTGAGAATTACCTGTGGATAAACACTAAAGACAGGAGAAATGTTACCTGCAGATAGACACCAGGATTTGAGAAATATTTCCTGCAGATAGACACCAATAAATTATGTTAGAAATGTTAACGGCGGAATTGCACCAGGGATGCGGATAGACACCAAGAACATGAAGATTACCTGTGGATAGTCACCAAAGACAGTAATATTACCTGCAGATACACAACAGTGGGCTGAATTATACATGAATACACAGGGCCGTAACTACACTGAGGCATCGTTTGTTGGCGTCATTTGTTTTCATCGTCAAATATTGGCCTAGCATAATCACTCGCTCCGCTCCGACAATCGATTGTTTCGTCTCCTCATTTTTGGCTGCCTGGTTACGGCACTGATACAGACCATATTTACCCAAAGGGAATGTGAAGTGTATGTGGGCGAATGCTATATATGTGACTGACTGTGACTGTAGAAATGTGCTTTGTGACCGGGGTAGATCTAGGATTTCATCAGGATCTGCACTGTTCGCCATTCCATTAATGAAACACACGTCATGCTTCTAACAAGCAACATAGATCATTATCAGGTTACACGAGTGTGCTATATGATATTTGATCAGGAGTAACACAGGTCTAAAATTCTCCAGTCACAGCCACATATTAGCCAGAATATAGCGACAAAACGTTTGCTAGCAGAAAAGATGACCCTAGCTTGGTCATTAGGGCAGTGTGATCATGTGATCATGGTCCGCATCAATCAAACAGCAGATTGTACTTACCTGTTCAGCAGAGCAGTCCTTATACACCCCGACCCGCAGTATGTGGTTGATGTAATCACAGATCTTGTTGTCAAACACCACCGCCTGGTTGATGCCGTTACCCTGGGAACAAGTGACACAGTGACTGACCATTTACCGTAAAAAAAAAAATATTCGGACACAATTTATTCTGGGAAACATACATTAATATATGGTTTCTCACAGGGTTATTACCAGATTACAGTGACTCAATTTAGTTTGTTTGCTTGATGGTGTTTAACAGCCTCTCACCAGCTACGGCCATTTTTGGCTGGGTTTAACTGGCCTTTCTTACACTTTTTTTTGTTCTCACTTAAACCTTGCAATTCTGGGGCCCGTTTCACTAAACTTTGTACAACTAAAATGTTCGTAAGTGCAAATTTAGGATTGTCCGGCAATTTCAATTAATGTATTTACATTTATTGAGCATAGGCTGAATATGCAAAAGATACTGCCCACAAGATACAAACAAAACAAAGAGTTAGCTATTTCAAATTCAGAATGGGACAAAAAAGTGAAAGTGAATGAATGACGGGTGTTTTATTGATGGAATGGCAAACAGTCCAGATCCTGATCAGATTGTGATCAGGCTGATCTGGATCTACACTGGTCGTAAAAAGTGTAAATGAATGGGTTGTATACGGACATAATACCCTCCCCCCTCCCCAACAAAACACACCCCAGTATTTTTATCTCAGGTGGACAAATCCCCCCACCCCCGCCCCTTACCAAATTTGCTGCCTGGACACCCCCCCCCCCCCAGTGGGATGGAAACACTACAAAGTATATCATGAAAGGTGGCCTTTTTGTGGAATTTATCGGGGTATAAACTTGGAAAAGTCGCGGGAATACTGGACGAAGGCCGGAAGGCCTCGTCCAGTATTCCCGCGACTTTTCCAAGTTTATATCCCCGATAAATTCAACAAAAATGCCATTCATTCCTTATAATTCCAGCATGGGTTTAAACCTACAACCTAAGGAATACTTCAAAGTATTTGTGTATGCCCAAGGCATGATTTGAACCCACAACCTTCAGATTGAAAGTCACAACCCATCCCATATAATTGTATAAATAACACATTTTGAACTTAATTTTCAAAACGAAAACTAGAAAAAGTCGATGGCGCGCCATCGCAATATACCCACTTTCCCCAAATGCTAAGTCCGAAAGGGGGAAGTAATCCATGATGGAGGGTCGGATAAAAAATCCGAATTCACTTTGCGCATGTGCACATGATAACGAAGCTACATAGCAAATATGAGGCGCGTAGGTATGAAGGTGAAAAAGTCTTTCGAGTTACAAGGAAAAAGGAAAAAATGGGAAATTCTGAGTCGGAAAGGGGGAGGTAATCGATGATGGAGGGTCGGATCAAAAAATGGGAATTCACTTTGCGCATCTGCACATAACGAAGGTACATACTAAATATTTCAGGCGCGTAGGTATGAAGGTGAAAAAGTGTTTCGAGTTACAGGGAAAAAGGGTAAGGGAAATTCTGAGTCCGAAAGGGGGAGATAATCCATGATGGAGGGTCGATCAAAAATCCCAAATTCACTTTGCGCATCTGCACATGATAACGAAGCTACATACAAATATCAGGCGCGTAGGTATGAAGGTGAAAAAAGTTTTTCGAGGTTACGAGGAGAAAATGGGAAATTCTGATCCGAAAGGGGGAGAATAAATCCATGATGAGGTCGATCAAAAATCCCAAATTCATTTGGCGCATCTGAGAAATGAATAACGAAGGCTACATACCAAATAAAAAAAAAAAAATCCGGCTTCGAGGTTATAAGGTGAAAAACGTTTTTCGAGTTACGAGGAAAAAATGGAAATTCTGAGTCCCGAAAGGGGGGGGGGGAGAAATTCCATGATGGAGGGTCGGAACAAAAATCCAAATTCACTTTAAGCATCTGCACATGATAACGAAGCTACACCAAATATCAGCGCGTAGGTATGAAGGTGAAAAAGTTTTTCGACGTTTACGAGGAAAAACAAAATGGGAAATTCTTGAGTCCGAAAGGGGAGATAATCCATGATGGAGGGTCGGATCAAAAATCCAAATTCACTTTGCGCATTTTCTGCACCTGATAACGAAGCTACATACCAAATATCCAGGCGCGTAGGTATGAAGGTGAAAAAAGTTTTTTCGAGTTACAAGAAACGTGACGACGTACGGCCACGGACGTACGACGTCGGACGTACGGACGTACGGACGGACGGACACCCGGACGAAAACAATATACCCGTTTTTTTTTACAAAAAAGTGGGTATAATAAATGATAATAACATAAACACTGGCACATACTGGCACTGGCGGCGTAGTATAAGGTGAAAAAGTGTTTTCGAGTTACGAGGGAAAATGGAAATTCTGAATCCCGTAGGGGAATAATCCAGATGAGGGTCGGATCAAAAATCCAAATTCACTTTGCGCAACAGCCACATGATAACGAAGCTACAATACCAAATTTTATCGGCGCGTAGGTATAAGGTGGAAAAAGTTTTTCGAGTTACGAGGAGAAAAGTGGGAAATTCTGAAGTGAGATAATCCATGATGGAGGGTCGGATCAAAATCCAAATTCACTTTGCGCATCTGCACATGATAACGAAGCTACATACCAATATCAGGCGCGGGTAGGTATGAAGGTGAAAAGTTTTTCCGAGTACGACGAAAAAATGGGAAATTCCTGAGTCCGAAAGGGGGAGATAATCCATGATGAGGGTCGGAATCAAAAAGCCAAATTCACTTTGCGCATCTGCACAGATAACCGAAGGGGGCTACATACCAAATATCAGGGCGCGTAGGTAGAAGGATGAAAAAAGGTTTTTCGAGTTCAAGAAACTGACGGACGTACGAACGGAAACCGTACGGACGTACGGACGGACGGAACGGAACCCCCTGACAAAACAATATACCCGTTTTTTTAACAAAAAAAAGAAAAAGGGTGGGTAAAAATAAAGAAATAAATACATACACTGGCACATTTATACTGGCACAGGCGCGTAGTAAGAAGTAAAAAGTGTTTTCGAGTTACAGGGAAAAATGGGAAGGTTCCTGAGTCCAAAGGGGAGAATAATCCATGATGGAGGGTCCGATTCAAAAATCCAAATTCACTTTGGCGCATCTCACATGATAACGAAGCTACAAACCAAATATCAGGCGCGGTAAGGTAAAAAGGTGAGTTTTTTTTTTTTTTTTTTTTTTTTCGAGATTCGAGGAGAAAAATGGGAAATTCGATCCGAAAGGGGGAGATAATCCATGATGGGAGGGTCGGATCAAAAATCCAAATTTCACTTTGCGCAATCTGCACAGATAACGAGCTACATACCAAAATCAGGCGCGAAGGTAAGAAGGTAAAAAGTTTTCGAGTTACAGGAAAAAATGGGAAATTCGAGTCCGAGAATTATCCATTATGGAAAAGGGTCTGTCCAAAAATCCAAATTCCCACTTTTGCGCATCTGGCACATGAAACGAAGCTACTACCAAATATCCAGGGCGTAGGAATGAAGGTGGGAAAAAGTTTTTCGATTACAAAGAAACGTGACGGACGTACGACGAACTAAACGGACTACGACGTACGGACGGAAGACTGACACCCGTGACGAAAACAATATACCCGTTTTTTTTTACAAAAAAAAGTGGGTATAATAAATGAGTTATCATACACTGGCACATTTATAACTGGCACTGGCGCGTAGGTATGAAGGTGAAAAAGTGTTTTTCGAGTTACGAGGGAAAAATGGGAAATTCTGAGTCCGAAAAGGGGGAGATAATCAATGATGGAGGGTCGGATCAAAAATCCAAATTCACTTTGCGCATCTGCACATGATAACGAAGCTACTACCAAATATCGGCGCGTAGGTATGAAGGTGAAAAAGTTTTTCGAGTTACGAGGAGAAATGGGAAAATTCTGAGTCCCGAAAGGGGGAGATAATCCATGAATGGAGGGTCGGATCAAAAATCCAAATTCACTTTGCGCATCTGCACATGTTAACGAAGCTTACATACCAAATATCAGGCGCGTAGGTATGAAGGTGAAAAAAAGTTTTTTTTTCGAGTTTACGAGGAAAAAATGGGAAATTCTGAGTCCGAAAGGGGGAGATAATCCATGATGGAGGGGTCGATCAAAAATCCAAATTCACTTTGCGCATCTGCACATGATAACGAAGCTACATACCAAATATCAGGACGCGTAGGTATGAAGGTGAAAAAGTTTTTTCGAGTTAACAGGAGAAAATGGGAAATTCCTAGTCCGAAAGGGGGAGATAATCCATGATGGAGGGTCGGATCAAAAGAAAATCCAAATTCACTTTGCGCATCTGCACATGATAAACGAGCTACATACCAAATATCAGGCGCGTAGGTATGAAGGTGAAAAAGTTTTTTGTTTTTCGAGTTACAAGAAACGTGACGGACGTACGGACGGACGTACGGACGTAGGACGTCGGGACTAGCGGACGGACGGGGACACCCCCGTGACGAAAACAATATACCGTTTTTTTTTACAAAAAAAGTGGGTAATAAAAATGAGATAATATCATACACTGGCACATTTATACTGGCACTGGCGCGTAGGTATGAAGGTGAAAAAGTGTTTCGAGTTACGAGGGAAGGGAAAAATGGGAAATTCTAGTCCGAAAGGGGGAGATAAATCCATGATGGAGGGTCGGATCAAAAATCAAATTCACTTGCGCATCTGCACATGATAACGAAGCTACATACCAAATATCAAGGCGCGTAGGTATGAAGGTGAAAAAAGTTTTTCGAGTTACGAGGAAAAAAATGGGAAATTTCTGAGTCGAAAGGGGGAGATAATCCATGATGGAGGGTCGGATCAAAAAATCCAAATTCACTTTGCGCATCTGCACATGATAACGAAGCTACATACCAAACTATCAGGCGCGTAGGTATGAAGGTGAAAACGTTTTTCGAGTTACAAGAAACGTGACGGAGTACGGACGGACCGTACGGACGTACGGACGTACGGAAGGACGACACCCCGTGACGAAAAAACAATATACCCGTTTTTTTTTACAAAAAAAGTGGGGTAATAAATGAGATAATACATACACTGGCACATTTATATACTGGCACAAGGGCGCGTAGGGTATGAAGGTGAAAAAGTGTTTCGAGTTACGAGGAAAAAATGGGAAATTCTGAGTCCGAAAGGGGGAGATAATCCATGATGGAGGGTCGGTATCAAAAATCCAAATTCACTTTGCGCATCTGCACATGATAAGAAGCTACATACCAAAAATATCAGGCGCGTAGGTATGAAGGTGAAAAAAGTTTTTCGAGTTACGAGGAGAAAAATGAAAATGAAATTCTGAGTCCGAAAGGGGGAGATAAAGCCATGATGGGAGGGTCGGTTCAAAAAGCCAAATTCTTCTTTGCGCATCTGCACATGATAACGAAGCTACATACCAAATATCAGCGCGTAGGTATGAAGGTGAAAAAAGTTTTTCGAGTTACGAGGAAAAAATGGGAAAATTCTGAAGGGTCCGAAAGGGGGAGATAATCCATGATGGAGGGTCGGATCAAAAATCCAAATTCACTTTGCGCATCTGCACATGATAACGAAGCTACATACCAAATATCAGGCGCGTAGGTATGAAGGTGAAAAAGTTTTTCGAGTTACAAGAAACGTGACGGACGTACGGACGGACGTAACGGACGTACGGACGTACGGACGGACGGACACCCGTGACGAAAACAATATACCCGTTTTTTTTTTACAAAAAAAGTGGGTATAATAAATGAGATAATATCATACACTGGCACATTTATACTGGCACTGGCGCGTAGGTATGAAGGTGAAAAAGTGTTTCGAGTTACGAGGGAAAAATGGGAACTTTCTGAGTCCGAAAGGGGGAGATAATCCATGATGGATGGGTCGGATCAAAAATCCAAATTCACTTTGCGCATCTGCACATGATAACGAAGCTACATACCAAATATCAGGCGCGTAGGTATGAAGGTGAAAAAGTTTTTTCGAGTTACGAGGAGAAATGGGAAAATTCTGAGTCCGAAAGGGGGAGATAATCCATGATGGAGGGTCGGATCAAAAATCCAAATTCACTTGCGCATCTGCACAATTGATAACGAAGCTACATACCAAATATCAGGCGCGTAGGTATGAAGGTGAAAAAGTTATTTTCGAGTTACGAGGAAAAAAAATGGGAAATTCTGAGTCCGAAAGGGGGAGATAATCCCAATCATGGAGGTTCGGATCAAAAATCCAAAAATTCATTCTTCTTTGCGCATCTGCACATGATAACGAAGCTACATACCAAATATCAGGCGCGTAGGTATGAAGGTGAAAAACAAAAAGTTTTTCGAGTTACAAGAAACGTGACGGACGTACGGACGGACGTACGGACGTACGGACGTACGTACGGACGTACGGACGGACGGACACCCGTGACGAAAACAATATACCGTTTTTTTTTTTTACAAAAAAAGTGGGTATAATAAATGAGATAATATCATACACTGGCACATTTATACTGGCACTGGCGCGTAGGTATGAAGGTGAAAAAGTGTTTCGAGTTTACGAGGGAAAAATGGGAAATTCTGAGTCCGAAAGGGGGAGATAATCCATGATGGAGGGTCGGATTTCAAAAATCCAAATAAACACTTTGCGCATCTGCACATGATAACGAAGCTACATACAAATATCAGGGCGCGTAGGTATGAAGGTGAAAAAGTTTTTTCGAGTTACGAGGAGAAAAATGGGAAAATTTTCTGAGTCCAAAAAAAAAAAGGGGGAGATAATCCATGATGAGGGTCGGATCAAAAATCCAAATTCACTTTGCGCATCTGCACATGATAACGAAGCTACATACCAAATATCAGGCGGCCGTAGGTATGAAGTGAAAAAGTTTTTTCGAGTTACGAGGAAAAATGGGAAAAATTCGGAGTCCGAAAGGGGGAGATAATCCCATGATGGAGGGTCGGATCAAAAATCCAATTAAATTCACTTTGCGCATTCTGCACATGTTAACGAAGCAACTACCCCAAATATCCGGCGAGTAAGGTAAGAGGTGCAAAAGGTTTTTTCGAGTTACAAGTAAACTGACTGGACGGTAACGACGACTACGACAAAAAGTAACGGACGTACGGACCGACGTCGGACGGACACCACCCGTGACGAAAACAATATACCCGTTTTTTTTTTTTTACAAAAAAATTGGGTATAATTAAATGAGATAATACAAATACACTGGCACATTTATACGGCACGGCCCGTAGGATTGAATGAAAAATGTTTCGATTACGAGGGAAAAATGGGAAATTCTGAGTCCGAAAGGGATATAATCCATGATGAGGGTCCGGATCAAAAAAAATCCAAATTCACTTTGCGACATCGCCCATGATAACGAAGCTACACCCAAATAGCAGGCGCGTAGGTATGAAGGTGAAAAAGTTTTTCGAGTTACGAGGGGAGAAAATGGAAATTCTGAGTCCGAAAGGGGGAGAATAATCCCATGATGGAGGGTCGGATCAAAAATCCAAATTCACTTTGCGCATCTGCACATGATAACGAAGCTACATACCAAATATCAGGCGCTAGTAGAGGTGATTTTCGAGTTAGAGGAAAAAATGGGAAATTCTAGTCCGGGGAAAGAGATAACCATGTGGAGGGTCGGATCAAAAATCCAAATTCACCTTTGCGCATCGCACATGATAACACGCTACATACCAAATAACAGCGTAGGTATGAAGGTGAAAAAGATTTTTTCGAGTACGGAAAAACTGGACGGACGTACGGAACGGACGTACGTACGTACGGACACGGACTACGGACGGACGGAACACCCGTGACGAAAACAATAAACCACTTTTTTTTTTTAAAAAAACAAAAAAAATGGGTATAATAAATGAGATAATATCATACACTGGCACATTTATACCTGGCACTGGCGCGTAGGTTATGAAGGTGAAAAAGTTTGCGAGTTACGAGGGAAAAATGGAATTCTGAGTCCGAAACGGGGAGATAATCCATGATGGAGGGTCGATCAAAAATCCAAATTCACTTTGCGGCATCTGCACATGATAACGAAGCTCCATACCAAATATCAGGCGCGTAGGGTATGAAGGTGAAAAAGTTTTTCGAGTTACGAGGAGAAAATGGGGAAAATTCTGAGTCCGAAAGGGGGAGATAATCCATGATGAAGGGTCGGATCAAAAAACCAAAAAATTCACTTGCGCATCTGCACATGATAACGAAGCTACATACCAAATATCCAGGCGCGTAGGGTATGAGGTGAAAAAGTTTTTTCGAGTTTACGAGAAAAAAATGGGGGAAATTCTGAGTCCGAAAGGGGGAGATAATCCATGATGGAGGGTCGGATCAAAAATCCAAATTCAATTTGCGCATCTGCACATGATAAACGAAGCTACATACCAAATATCAGGCGCCGTAGTATGAAGGTGAAAAAAGTTTTTAGAGTTACGAGGAGAAAATGGGAAAAATTCTGAGTCCGGGGGAAAGGGGGAGATAATCCATATGGAGGGTCGGATCTAAAAACCAAATTCACTTTGCGCATCTGCACATGATAACGAAGCTACATACCAAATATCAGGCGCGTAGGTATGAAGGTGAAAAAGTTTTTCGAGTTACAAGAAACGTGACGGACGTACGGACGGACGTACGGACGTACGGACGGACGGACACCCGTGACGAAAACAATATACCCGTTTTTTTTTACAAAAAAAGTGGGTATAATAACGCCATACATGCATACAAATGGACAAGTCAAAACTTACAGAAGTATATTCGACGAGCATATCGAAGACTTGGGTTATAAGAGCTAAGACCGGTGTTCTAACCCCTAGGCCTCAACCCATCCCATATAACAAGAACAATAACAAACTTAATTTTCAAAACAAAAAAATAACGTCACACATGCATACAAATGTACAAGTCAAAACTTACGGAAGTATATTCGACGAGCGTGTCGAAGACTTGTGTTATAAGAGCCACAGAGCTGCTATTGATGTTGGAGTAGAGGATATTGAGGAACTTGGTCGTCTCGGCAACCAGGTTCACAGACTTGATATTGTCGGGCTGTTCTCGCAGGTAGTTCTGGAACAGGAGATTCCGGAGACAGTGTAATTGCACATGTAATCTCCACAAATTGTTGTTATGAAACAAATATATGTGAATGAAAAGCGAAAGTTATAGAGAATAGTAGGCTAGTGCCGTAAATGGGAAAAAAATATCTGGCAAGGCTTAGGAAACGGGATCGGTGAGGCTCTGCCGGGCCTATCCCATTTCCGTGCCGCGCTAGATATTTTTCCCATTCACGGCACTAACCTACTATTCTATTTATCCCGTCAACACCTACAAATAGCTTTAAAATGCAAAAAATGACCCCAGCCGCATCCTCAAAATCGGATAATGGACTCGTATGTCAACCGCACATATTCATACACAGTGATTAGGTCATATTGACATGATATCAAAAGTGTTACACGACACCGTGTTTCACAGCACATACGCACTGTGTTGACGGGATAAAATGGGTTTAATGTCCCAGCAACAGCTACGGTCATATAGACGGGCCATCGGTTTAAAGTATCACCCAACAGACCAGTGGGATGGAAATACTATGTAGAGTTGTTTTCAAGCATCAGGTGAAGATTGAACTCACAACCTCTAGTATTGAAGTCAAATACCATATCCCCTAGTCCACAACCATCCTTAGGTTAGTTCTGAACCAAGAGATCGAGTGATTAATTGGGGTTTTACGTCCGTTCAACGGCAAGGTCACATCCAGACGGCAATGTACCTGTATGGGCGAACAATTAATTGGGGTCATATGTAGTTGACTGACTGGAGAAATAGGGCTTATGGGATTTGTGACCAGTGTAGCTCCAGATCAAATAGCATACTCCTGTAACCTGACAGCACTCTATATTGCTTGTTAGAAGCATGACGGGTGTTTCATTGACGGATTGGCGAACCGTGCAGATCCTGATCAGACTGATCCGGATCTACACTGGTCACAAAACCCATAAGCCCAATTTCTCCATCACAGCAAATATATTGATGAAAATGAATCTGTATAAGGAATGCTGAAACGAGAGATGATATCACATGTATCAGGAAACAAGAGATGATATCACATGTATCAGGAAACAAGAGATGATATCACATGTATCCAGGAAACAAGAGTTGATTATCACATGTATAGGAAACCAAGATGATCACATGTATAAGGAAACAAAGATGATATCACATGTATCAGGAAACAAGAGATGATATCACATGTATCAGGAAACAAGAGATGATTATCACATGTATCAGGAAACAAGAGATGATTATCACATGTTATAAGGAAAAAAAAGATTTTATTTTCATGTATCAGGAAAACAAGAGATTGATTATCAACTGTATCAGAACGAGAGATGTATCACATGTATCAGGAAACAAGAAGATGATTATCACATGTATCAGGAAAAGAGATGAATTATATGTTCAGGAAACAGATGATGATCACATGTATCAGGATCGAGAGATGATATCAAATGTATCAGAAACAAGAGATGATTATCACTGTATCAGGAAACAAGAGATGATATCACATGTATCAGGAAACAAGAGGATGATTATCAAATGTATCAGGAAACAAGAGATGTATAACATGGTAAATCAGGAGAGATGATATCACATGTATCAGGAAACGAAGAGATGATATCACATGTATCAGGAAACAAGAGATGATATCACATGTATCAGGAAACAAGAGTGATATCACATGGGTTAAACAAGAAACAAGGATGATTATCACATGTATCAGGAAATGAGAGATGATATCACATGTATCAGGAAACAAGAGATGATATCACATGTATCAGGAAACAAGAGATGATTATCACATGTATCAGGAAACAAGAGATGATATCACATGTATCAGGAAACAAGAGATGATTATCACATGTATCAGGAAACGAGAGATGATTATCACATGTATCAGGAAACGAGAGATGATTATCACATGTATCGGGAAACGAGAGATGATTATCACATGTATCAGGAAACAAGAGATGATATCACATGTATCAGGAAACAAGAGATGATATCACATGTATCAGGAAACAAGAGATGATTATCACATGTATCAGGAAACGAGAGATGATTATCACATGTATCAGGAAACGAGAGATGATTATCACATGTATCAGGAAACGAGAGATGATTATCACATGTATCAGGAAACGAGAGATGATTATCACATGTATCAGGAAACAAGAGATGATTATCACATGTATCAGGAAACAAGAGATGATATCACATGTATCAGGAAACAAGAGATGATATCACATGTATCAGGAAACGAGAGATGATTATCACATGTATCAGGAAACGAGAGATGATTATCACATGTATCAGGAAACAAGAGATGATATCACATGTATCGGGAAACAAGAGATGATATCACATGTATCAGGAAACAAGAGATGATATCACATGTATCAGGAAACAAGAGATGATATCACATGTATCAGGAAACAAGAGATGATATCACATGTATCAGGAAACAAGTTTGGCCTTGGCCTAATACAGTGGATCCTCTCTGAAGTGGACACCCTGTCAACCCATTGTGTTTAATTTAGATGGGTTTCACTGTCATTTATGTCATTATCGTGTCTGTTCATGATTGAAAATGACAAAAACTGTTTATGGAGATCTCAATTACAGTGGAACCTCTCTAAACCGGACACCCTGGGGACCTCCCAGGGTGTCCGGTTTAGAGAGGTTCCACTGGGGACCTCCCAGGGTGTCCAGTTTAGAGGTTTCACTGGGGACCTCCCAGGGTGACCAGTTTAGAGAGGTTCCATTGGGGACCTCCCAGGGTGTCCGGTTTAGAGAGGCTCCAGTGGGGACCTCCCAGGGTGTCCGGTTTACAGAGGTTCCACTGGGGACCTCCCAGGGTGTCCGGTTTAGAGAGGCTCCACTGGGGACCTCCCAGGGTGTCCGGTTTACAGAGGTTCCACTGGGGACCTCCCAGGGTGTCCGGTGCACGGACTACTCATATCATGTTTTATTGATCGAATAACGTCACATGATGTTACAGAATGACGTAATGATGCAAACTAAACAAGTTTGTATCAATTTCAATGAAAACAAAGACGGTACAAACGAAATAAACAAGTCTAAAACACATTTTTAACAAAAAACACACTATATTTGCTGAATCAGAATTGACAATATTACCTGAGAGCAGAATATCATGCACAGGGATCAAAATCTACTTTAACTCTTTGCATGCTGGGAAATTTGTGGGCTATAAATAGTTCAAAAATAGCAGATGACAATTCACTATATTTTCTTTTATATCTCCTTATAAATGTCAGGAATATGTCTTGGAATTTCATTAGAATTGTGTCCGGAGGACACTTTTCTAATGAAATTTCAAGACATATTTACAGAGAGAAATAAAACATATACTCCTAATTCATTTGGCTGATATTTTCACCGCTAGCATGCAAATTAAACAACACCGTTTTATGAGCCAACTCTTTGTTGATTTTGAATAATAGAGCAAGTGGGCAGAGGCTCGGCCCAGACTCATGGATATCCCCGGCCACAGCCTGGACAGACAAACAAAAACTGGATGGATGGACGAACGAAAGGACATGCTAAAACTATATACCCCCCGACATACTAGATAGACTATACTCCAGTGGCCTATTTCACCAACATTGCAAAGTATACTTATCTAGCAAAGTATACTTTGAGGGAGAAATTTTCAATTTAAGAATAAATTTATTAATTTTTATTATACTGAATTTATTACATTATCACAGCCATTTTGGCTGTGATAATGTAATAAATTCAGTATAATAGTTCTGCATACTTGTAATCATCAAATGTATGCAGTGGTTAGTTCTATATGAAATAATGCATTTTGGGAAATTAAATGATTACTCCCTCAAAGTATACTTTGCTAGATAAGTATACTTTGCAATTTTTATGAAATCGGCTACCGGTGTAATGGTCAGTAATCCCCCCCGAGGACTTTGGTCTAGCCTGAAATCCCCCCGGGGGGACTTTGGGCCGGCCTGAACTCCCCCCCCCCCCGGGGGGACTTTCAACTAGTCAACTCCCCCCCCCCCCCCCCATCTGAACTTGTAAAAATTGAATACAAATCAGCTGCAAGATAAGAAATTGGGTGGGGGGGGGGGGGGGTGACATTTGGGCCGACCCATATTCCCCCCCTCTCCAACTGGTTACCACGCACACAAATCAGCTACACAATAAGTATTAGGGGGGGGGGGTGGGGGGGGGGGGGGGGGGGACTTTGGGCCGGCCCATATTCCCCCCCCCCCCCCCCCCTCTCAACTGGTTACCACCGCACACAAATCAGCTGCACAATAAGTATTAGGGGTGGGGGGGGGGGACTTTGGGACGGCCCATATTCTCTCCTCTCAACTCATTACCACGCACACAAATCAGATGCACAATAAGTATTAGGGGTGGGGGGGGGGGACTTTGGGCCAGCCCATATTCTCCCCTCTCAACTCATTACCATGCACAAAAATCAGATGCACAATAAGTATTAGGGGTGGGGGGGGGGGGGACTTTGGGCCAGCCCATATTCTCCCCTCTCAATCATTACCATGCACACAAATCAGATGCACATAGTATTAGGTGGGGGGGGGGGACTTTGGGCTGCCCATATTCTCCCCTCTCAACTCATTACCATGCACACAAATCAGATGCACAATAATTATTAAGTGGTGGTGGGGGGGGGGGGGGGATTTCTTGAAAAATAAATCGGGTTGGGGGGGGATTTCTGATTGGCTGGGGGGGGGGGGGGGGAAGTTGACTAGTTGAAAATCCCCCCGGGGGGATTTTGGACTGGTCAAAACTCCCCCCGGGGGGATTTCTGACTGGGAGGGAAAGTGGCCTGTTACACCGGTGTAATATGGACGTACCTGTAGCCCTTCGTGCTGGTTATCGCACATCAATCCCAGAATCCTGAGCACCAGCTCGATGTAACCATCGTCCTTGAACTCCAGATCCTTGGGAATATCGACTTGCATCTGTGACAGCATTTCTAGCTCTTCTTCGTCAATGTTCTAGACAGAATAAAATAAATATTTTGTTTAATATTGAACTCGATATGTGGCCTGTCGGCACATGAAAGCCCCCGCTGGCAGCCAAAGAAAAAAAGGTACATTTGAAAACACAGCGGGCCAGATAAGTGTGAATTTGTCACAGCATGAAAGCAGACCATCAGAGTAATATGGGTGTTGGAAATATCAAGCAGATACATGCAAGAAAACAGACATTATAAGACATTTAATTTACCCGAGTTTCGAATACACCAAGTATGTGACCTTGACCCTGTGCTAAGAGGGGGTGGGATGATTGTGGATTTATCACAGGGCAGTAGGACCATTAGAGCAATACGTGTGTGAAATATCAAGCAGATCCAAGCAAGGAAACAGAAATTGTAAGACATTTACTCGAGTGTTAAGGTTTAGTGACGGTCAGACGGACGGATGGACGGACAACCCGACTCCAGTATGAGTTTCAACGACATATACTTTCAAGGAGAAATATGGAAATATTTTTTATGGAATTTCCATGCAGCTCGACATAACAATCAACATAGAAGTCAAGGGCCCTGAGAATATTGGCTTGCATCTGTGACAGCATTTCTAGCTCTTCCTCATCAATGTTTAGGTTTAGCCCTTAGACCGCTATCTTAATTTTTTTGTCGTCTGCTGTTATTTTCTATTTTCCATTTTTATCATCAAAAACATGCTTGACAGCACTTTAGAAAAATTTGCAACATGCTTTGACAGCACTTCAGAATCATTTCCATTGCAAATGATTCTGAAGTGCTGTCAAAACTTGTTTTTATTGAGAAATAAGGCAAGATATAAAAACAACAGCAGACGACAATTGTTGTGAGTAGCAGTCTAAGGGTTAATTTTGTTACAAAGAATAAAATTTGAACCACCTCGTTTCAAATGAGTGCTGACAATATAAACCTGTGAGAAGAATAAGGAAAACAGCAGGGAAAATGAATATTTTGCATATTACTCAACAAAAGTATATATTTCTACCACTTTTGAGACGATACATACAAGAAGAAAACAAACTTCGGGGGAAAAATAATGATTATTATCCCGTCAACACAGTGCGTATGTGCCGTGAAACATGTTTGATATCCTGTCAATACGACCTAATCACTGTGTATGAATATGTGCGGTGGCTGGGGTTATTTTATTTGCATTTTAAAGCCATTTGTAGGGATTGACGGGATAAATAGTATAGTATGTTAGTGCCGTGAATGGAAAAAATATCTGGCGCGGCATGTAAACGGGATTTGCTCGGCAGAGCCTCGCCCATCCCGTTTCCTCAGCCTTGCCAGATATTTTTTCCCATTCACGGCATTGACCTACTATTCTCTATTTTAGGGTTTGGGTGGCAGGGGAAATGAATATAACCATACCTCGATATCAATTTCGGGTAGGGGGGCCACCTTGTTTTTCCCCCCGCGCCCGTGGGGGCCACTCATGTGACTGCCGAAGCTCATCTTGCTGCCCTTAATCCCCTTCATCTCGATGCCATTGATGAGAGGCGACATCCCCGGCACCGTCAGCCGGTTACCCCCGGGCGGTAGCAGAGGCGTTGCCCCGTGCTGGTGAATATAGAAAACATTTTACCATAATAATATTACCATAATAATTCTAAATATACCTATGGACCGTTTCCTGCTATACTGTATTCTATGATTAAAGCTTGAATGTTCAACATACCCTTGCACCAGTGGACAATTTCCCGCCAAAATAAGTGAGTGAGTGAGTGAATAGGGTTTAACGTCCGCTTTTCTGACGTAGAGGTACAAGCCTCAGGGAGTCTACACGCAGACGGGTCAACGGGGTCGTGTCCCGTATCCACCTGTCCGAGGGGGGTAAATCCCAACTTCAGAACTCAATATTTACAATCAAAATATATATTCAGTCCTGAAATTAGAACAACCTGATCTGGTGCCAGGCCCTCGCCACACCAGCATCATTTATCCCATCCCCTAAAAGTAATAGGATTAGCGCTAATCTTACTTTTATATATGGGGCATAGCCCGACTCAACTCTCACATACAAGAAAGCCAAAAATGTACATGAGGGCCAAATCCGGTATAGTGGGTTCCGGAAAGTATGAACCCAATCGTTAAGCCAGTTTAGTCGCCTTTTACGACAAGCAATGGCTACTGCAGCACTATTCTCAGGATCAGTTGATCCCGCCCCGCTGCCTGCACGGGGCCGCCAAAATGAACTTGAATGTTTAACATACTATGAACCAGCGTACCCGTGGTCTAGCAGACCGTTTCCTGCCATACTGCATGCTGACTATAATTAAAGCATTAATGTTTAACATACCCGTAGTCTAGCAGACCGTTTCCTATCGTACTTGCTAACTATGATTCAAGCTTCAATGTTTAACGTACCCGTGGTCTACCAGACCGTCTCCTGCGATGCGCACTGCCTCCACTTCCGGTTGATTGCAGACTCGCGAGTGAGTGCCGCATCGAGGACAGAGATGCCAGCGTATTCCTGTTGACCATTCGAACAGCCTGAAAACAACGTAAATATGCGAGTTATGGGGCTTTATTTATACACTGGCTGATCAGGGTCTGCACTGCTCGAAATTATGTCAATAAAATACATAACATTGGCGAATGTACAATTGCGATCAGGATCAGAACAGGAGGGAAAGAGTGCCGAAGGTCACAATATACGCCCAGTCAACAAGGGGAGATAACTCACAGAAAACCAATAGGCTTCTTTGTCTTGCTGTGATAAACATGTATACTGAATTTGGTTACGATCCGTCAAGTAGAACTTGAGTTATTGCATGAACAAGGATACAGAGTGCGAAAATTAAAATGGCCTCCCAGGGCAGATAAGTCATTGGAAAATTTTGAAAATCAATAGGCTTCTTCGTCTTGCTGTGATAAACATATTTGTATATCGAATTTGGTTACAATCGGTCAAGTAAAAAATGGCCGCCAAAATAGATAAATCAACAGAAATTTTTGAAAATCAATATGCTTCTTCGTCTTGCCGTGATATGGATAACAAATTTGGTTACAATTAGTAGAACTCGAGTTATTGCGTGTACAAGGATACAGAGTGCGAAAAATAAAAATGGCTGCCAAGGGAAGATAAGTCATCGGAAATTTTTAAAATCAATAGGCTTCTTCGTCTTGTCGTGTTAAATATGTACACCGAATTTGGTTATGATCGGTCAAGTAGAATTTGAGTTATTGCGTGGACAAGGATACAAAGTGCAAAAAAAAAAAATGGCCGTCAAGTGGAGAATAGGCTTCTTCATCTTGACATAATTAACATAAACCCGAATTTGGTTACGATCCGTCAAGTAGTATTTTGTGGCCAAGCTCTGCACTTCTGTGTCCACCAGCCCACACGTACAAGGTGAATACATAATATGTCCAGTTTTTTTTCAAACAGGAGTATAAAAAGTGAAAGAGAATGGGTTGAACGTCCCAGCAAACAGCTATGGTAATATAGAGATGAGTACGGTAAATGATATCACATCTACACAATAAGGTGTACTGTCTGTTCCACGTGTTGCTGCCGATGAACATTCAGCTATTAAACACATGAAATCTAAAAAATATTTAAAAGTAAGTACTTTTTCATCAAAAAACAAAAAATAACCGTCCCCAAAAAAAATTATTTTATGAAACTCCATCAAATACTGATTTTATTGCGAAAAAAATATTTTCCTAAAGCAAAACGTGGAACAGACAGTAGTGGTTTCTCATGAATTACAATTTGACAGTCCTTCAAGTGCAATTGTTTTAACCCTTAACCCTTTCCCTGATAGAGACGACTTTTCACGCCTCTGCAGAAGATGTCTTTTGAAAACATTGTGGGAAAAGGAGAAATTGTTTGTAACAAGCAATTTCTCCTTTTCCCACAATGTTTTCTACTCTATCAGATAATTTAACCATCATTTGACCCAGCATTTGATTCTTTTATTCAGATGTTTTGCATTTGAATGAGTCGAAAAATCGCAAAACAGGGAAAGGGTTAAGACCGCTACACACAACAATTGTCGTCTGCTCTGCTTTTATATCTTACCTTATTTCTCAATAAAACATGCTTTGACAGCACTTCAGAATAATTTCCATGGAAATGATTCTGAAGTGCTGTCAAAGCATGTTGTAAATTATTCTAAAGTGCTGTCAAAGCATGTTTTTCGGATGATAAAAATGAAAATAGAAAATAAACAACACACGACAAAAAATTAAGATAGCGGTGTAAGGGTTAAACAATATTTATTTTCATACAGTACATCAATCAAGTTCATCAATTCTGAGATGTCAACCAGCGGCACATGCATTAATGCAATACTGGCGCAGACTTAAAAGTACATGGCTTAGACAGAATTTTGCTATTTCGATTTTTAAAGTTGGTAATTAATATAATTTTTCATACACATACACATACACTTTCCAGATCAGGCATACTCATTTCTGAATATGTACACCTTCTATAAATTCATAATGTAAACGCCCATTTGACGTATTGCGTTTATATCCGAATACAATACATTAAACCCACGTGACGTCACGCAACGTTGTTGAGGAGTTCATTTGACGTCATTAATTTCCACAAGGTTGACAATAACCGACGGCACGCTATTGACTGGCAAAGTATCTGTTCCAGGAATTGCGACAAAATTACATAAACGAGAGAATTCTTAACCATTACAGCGCTATCTTATTTTTTGTTATTTCTCAATGAAAGTATATGTTGTGACCATATATTTAAATATTTTATTTTTGTTATTTCTCAATGAAAGTATATGTTGTGACCACTCATTTGAACCGTCTCATCGAGCACGTTTAGACAATATTTACAGATCTATGTAAGCTGTAGGTCAGCTTTTATTAACCCATACACCGCTATCTTATTTGTTTTGTCGTGTGCTGTTTATTTTCTATTTTCCATTTTTATCATCAAAAACATGCTTTGACAGCACTTTAGAATAATTTACAACATGCTTTGACAGCACTTTAGAAGCTGGAAATGATTCTAAAGTGCTGTCAAACCATGTTTTTATTGAGAAATAAGGCAAGATATAAAAGCAACAGCAGGCGACAATTGTTGTGAGTAGCGGTCTAAGTGTTAATTTTAACGCCATATTTGGTTACTTACATTTTTGAAACTATCATAAAATGTAGTGTAAATATAAGGAATAAAACCATGGACTGTTGCGTTTACTGTGGTGCATAATACATTTGGTCTGTTTAAAGTTTGCGAGGACACGCACTTTAAACTGACCAAATGTATTACATACCGCAGTAAACGCAACAGTCCATGGTTTTATTCTTTAATTACAACTAGAGAAAGTAAGCAGGGGCTCACAGATACTGGTCGACCAACAAATATTTTCTACGTCATTTTGTATTGACATCAGGCTATAATTAGGAATAAAACCATGGACTGTTGCATTTACTGGGGTGTATAATACATTTGGTATGTTTAAAGTTTGTGGGGTCCAAAGGAATCCTCGCAAACTTTAAACAGACCCAATGTATTGTGAATCACAGTAAACGCCCATGGTTTTATTACTTGTATTTACACTGCATTTTCTGATAGATTCAAAAATGTAAATAAGCAAATATGGCGTTAAAATTAAGAATAATCTTGTTTTACGTCCTTTTCTCGCAATTGCTGGAACAACAACGTTGCAGCGTGACGTTATTTACAACGACGATGAAAGTCATGTATTTTAATGACGTCAAACAAACTTTAACGAATCAACAAAGTCGCGCGACATCACAATCACATGAGACTAATGTAATGTATAATGCAATACACTGAATGGGCGTTCACCGCCATTTTGATTTAATCCATATTGACGGCCTTGACAGATAATATGGGCTCAAGCTGACCAATCAAAATGCGATACATTGATCTATTTATATGTGGTATGACAATACTGATTATTCAATAGTTAACCCATTGCAGACGCGATACCATTACAGTAGTATGAAATTTTCTTTAAAAAATCCATATTTTCCTCATTTCTTCTCGATATTATATGTTGTCACCACTCATTTGAACCGTCTCTGTGAGACGATTCAAATGAGCGGTGACAATATATACTTTTACTAAGAAATAAACTAAAAAATCAGATTGTTTAAAAATGTAGATTGTTGTCCACTTACATCAGACAGACTGGGGATCAGTGTAGGCCCTGATCAGACTGAGGATGTGCATGAGGTGTGCAAGTTAGTGTTAATTGCCCTATCTCTGATGATATTGTATGTTCATGATCACAAAGCACACACACGAGTCTTGAGGTAGTCATCTGCCTGTTTTAAAGTGGGCCATCCCCAGTTTAGAGAGGTTCCACTGTATTTACAAATATTCCAATCTATATAATTTAAAATGTATTAGGTACATTGTGTGTCTATATATGCCTTTACCACCCAATATATCCATCATGTGGTAGTATATATAATGCCAGTACATGGGGGCCGTTAACTAAACTTTGTACAAATAAAATGTTTGTAAGTGCAAATTTAGGATCGCCTGGAAATTTCAATTGATGGATTTACATTTATTGAGCATAGGCTGCATATGCAGCGTATGCTCAATAAATGTAAATCCAATAATCGTGTACAAGAA
Source organism: Conchocele bisecta (assembly GCA_029237695.1). NCBI lineage: Eukaryota > Metazoa > Mollusca > Bivalvia > Lucinida > Thyasiridae > Conchocele > Conchocele bisecta. The sequence continues at coordinate 9,957,070 of CM055278.1, forward strand.
AACAGTGTTAATGTGACATTTACAGACTATCACAAGTTTGCACTTACAAACATTTTAGTCATCCCCAGGGATTTAGTTTCATAAATCCCCAGGGATTTAGTTTCTCAAACAATTATAATGCCTCCAAAAAGAATAGTAGATTTATACCATGCTGCATACAATTGCATACTACACTGGTCAAACACATAACCCTTAGACCGCTACACACAACTATTGTCGTCTGCTGTTGCTTTTATATCTTGCTTTATTTCTCAATAAAAACATGGTTTGACAGCATGTTGTAAATTATTCTAAAGTGCTGTCAAAGCATGTTGTAAATTATTGTAGTAAAATGCTGTCAAAGCATTTTTTTGATGATAAAAATGGAAAATAGAAAATAAACAGCAGACGGTAAAAAATTAAGATAGCGCAGTAAGGGTTAATTTTCCACTCGTCCAGACTGGATGTCAACTCAAACATTCCGATATATTTTAACCCTTACACTGCTGAATTAAATTGTGTCGTCTGCTGTTTATTTTATATTTTCCATTTTCTCCATAAAAACATGTTTTGACAGCACTTTAGAACCATTTCCAATGGAAATGGTTCTAAAATGCTGTCATACCATGTTTTTGATGATAAAAATGGAAAATAGAAAATAAACAGCAGACAACAAAAAATTAAGATAGCGGTGTAAGGATTACTAAGCCCCCTTTTGTCATGATGGGTCATATTTATTTGGGACCCAGACTAATCAGACCAGTTCCAAATGCTGAATCCTGAAAATGGCTAAACTAACATATTTTTGCACCCACAAATGAGTAAAAATGTGCTTCCCATGTTGAAACATTAGTATTTTTCTGCAATTTTCAGGAACCTCAAATCCTGAAAAGTCCCACCCCTGAAGTCTAATGAAATGTACATTTTTGATCAGGGTAGCTCCCATTTAATTGCACATCAAAGTTTTGTCGCAATAAATGTGCCTTTGATTAAATGCTGGACCATGTAGGTCCAGAAGCCTATTTCACCAACATTGCAAAGTATACTTTTCTAGCAAAGTATACTTTGAGGGAGAAATTTTCAATTTTAGGATAAATTTATTAATTTTTATTATACTGAATTTATTACATTATCACAGCCATTTTGGCTGTGATAATGTAATAAATTCAGTATAATAATTCTGTATACTTTTAATCATCAAATATATGTAGTCGTTAGTTCTATATGAAATAATGCATTTCGGGAAAAATAAATGATTACTCCCTCAAAGTATACTTTGCTAGAAAAGTATACTTTGCAATGTTGGTGAAATAGGCTACAGATCTTTTGGGATTTATGACCAGTGTAGCACCTGATCAAATGCTGGACCATGTAGGTTCAGATCTGACTGTGTAGACTGCTGTTTGGTGGCTATTATGGATGCAGATGTGAAGATTTTAATGTGTGTAAAATCCAAAAGAAACAAGAAATGGCATCGTTAAACGAAGCTTATCCCTTCGCTGACAGCCTTGATAATAATTAAATACAAAAAAAACACAAGTCCTCAGTGACATTGACTTTGGGCGGTCGAACGTGGGTCATACTGGCAGCCTTGATAATAAAAAAAAAGTCCTCAGTGACCTTGACCTTGGGCGGTCGGACGTGGGTCGTATGCAAAACAAAGCACCATCCCTAGACTCACATTGTGGCCAAATATTATCAAAAACTGTTAAGTTGTTCATGAGTTATTGAAAGAAATAAACATTTTTGCCTTACAAATTTGCCATACAAACAAGGCATAAGTCCTCAGTGACCTGGACCTCGGGCGGTGGGTTGTATGCACAACAAAGCACCAGCCCTAGACACACATTGTGGCAGAATATTATCAAAATCGGTGAAACGGTTGATGAGTTATTGAAAAATGAAACGTGTCACGAATGTACGTATGTACATGGATTAACGCTGTAGGCAAGGACCAAGGACCTTGCCTACAGCGTTAATCCATGTACATACGTACATTGAAGGTAATAACAATAAGTTTGTATCATTATGGACGAGGGGATTCTCAGAATTAGATCTGTGTCTAATTCCCGAGGGTGGCAGCAGTGTTCCCATAGAGAGGACAGTATGGGCAGACTCATGAACATTTAATACCCCCTCCCATTGATTGTTTGGCTGTCAAATTCCCAACGCCGTCTTGCGGTCTAATTCGTTGAATATCTTTTCTTTACCTTTATAATGCTGAATTAAATGTTGTCGTCTGATGTTTTTTTTGTGTTTTTTTTCATTAAAAACATGGTTTGGCAGTATTTTTTAATCATTTCCATTGGAAATGATTCTAAAATACTGTCAAACCATGTTTTATTGAGAGAAATGACAAAATATGAAACAACAGCAGACGACAATTTTTGTTGCTCCGCATTCTAAGTGTTAACTAATTTTGTTATGAAGCAACCAACCTCTGTGTCGCCCATATGGTCTGCTATTTGGAACTTTGGATTCAGGAAATCAAATGTAGCACAACCTTACTATAACATTTTGTGGCAAAATTTAAGCCTAAAAGTAATTGTTTGTTTCGGGTAACGCCTCGGCAAAAGTTAGGTAGGGTAGGGGCATTTTACATTTTTTTTTAATTTCTTTTTTATTCAATTTGTTGTTTTTTTAGTAACTTATATTGCATAAAACATGACTGATTTTATTATTTTCCCAGAAACGTCTAAAAAGATGTAGGGTCGGTTTTTTATCAATAAAAATGTCAGGTAAGGTCGGGTTACCCGATACAAACACTTTTTTTAGGCCTTACCATTAACCCTTCCTCTGCCGATTTAAATTTTTTATTTTCCCTTTTTCTGATCAAAAACATGATATGACAAAACTTTAGAATTGTCAAATCATGTTTTATTGATAAAGAAGACAAAATATTGAATAACAGCATACAACAATTTACGTTTCCCGCCTTCTAAGGGTTAATATTTTACTTACAGAATCCGATGATGAATCTGACTCGGCAATGGATTCCTACGATGTAATTATTACACACCCAACTGAGATAATCTTGCCTTATTGGTCAGTGATTATGAGCATGTACGAAAAATCTTAATATTCGACATCAAACAGCTTCATTGGTTGAGCCTGAGCTGTGCTCTTGCTCCGCCTCTCAAGGTGTTTGATTTTGAGGTGACATTTCAATGATCAGAATGTTTCATAAATACTGACCTGTAGCAATATTAATACCAAAATTTGTTGATGGTTTTAAACATACACTGGATTTTTGTATTGGTGTTTAACAGCCTATCAACAGCTAAGGTCATTTAAGTCCGGGCCAATGGGTTCGAAACCGCATTTAATCTTCTGCATTGGGGGGAAAATCCCAAAATCATAACGGAATATTTACATTGAAAAAATATATAAAATTCAGCCCTGAAATTAAAATAACCTGACCTGGAGCCAGGTTCATACCACACGAAAGTCACTTGGCCCCTTCCCATAAAAGTAATAGGATTAGGAATAAATTACCAAAACTAGATGGCCGCGGCCTGCATGTCGCGCCTTGTGGCGAGGCATGGACACTAAAAAAAAAGATATAGTATAACGAAAAACTTTAACCAAAAACTTTAACCAAAAACTTCAAAGTAATTTGACCTTGACATTGGGCACAGGGGCCGCACGGGAGGGGGGTAGAATGAAAATATAGATGATGATAAACACCCATGTGAAGTTTCAAGGTAATGGGCAAAGCAGTTGCAGAGATATAGTATAACAAAAAACTTTAACCAAAAAACTTAACCAAAATACTTAACCAAAAACTTTAACCACAAAACTTAACCAAAAAACTTTAACCAAAAACTTTAACCCAAAAACATAACCAAAAACTTCAAAGTAATTTGACCTTGACATTGGGCACAGGGGCCGCACGGGAGGGGGTAGAATGAAAATATAGATGATGATAAACACCCATGTGAAGTTTCAAGGTAATGGGCAAAGCAGTTGCAGAGATATAGTATAACAAAAAACTTTAACCAAAAAACTTAACCAAAATACTTAACCAAAAACTTTAACCACAAAACTTAACCAAAAACTTTAACCAAAAAACTTAACCAAAAACTTCAAAGTAATTTGACCTTGACATTGGGCACAGGGGCCGCACGGAAGGGGGGTAGAATGAAAATATAGATGATGATAAACACCCATGTGAAGTGTCAAGGTAATGAGCAAAGCAGTTGCAGAGATATAGTATAACGAAAATCTTTAACCAAAAACATTAACCAAAAAACTTAACCAAAAAACTTAACCAAAAACTTTAACCAAAGAACTTAACCAAAAACTTCAAAGTAATTTGACCTTGACATTGGGCACAGGGGCCGCACAGGAGGGGGTAGAATGAAAATATAGATGATGATAAACACCCATATGAAGTTTCAAGGTAATGGGCAAAGCAGTTGCAGAGATGTATTATAACGAAAAACTTTAACCAAAAAACTTAAGCAAAAAACTTAACCAAAAACTTTAACCAAAAAACTTAACCAAAAACTTCAAAGTAATTTGACCTTGACATTGGGCACAGGGGCCGCACGGGAGGGGGGTAGAATGAAAATATAGATGATGATAAACACCCATGTGAAGTGTCAAGATAATGGGCAAAGCAGTTGCAGAGATATAGTATAACGAAAAACTTAACCAAAAACTTTAACCAAAGAACTTAACCAAAAACTTCAAAGCAATTTGACCTTGACATTGGGCACAGGGGCCGCACAGGAGGCGGTAGAATGAAAATATAGATGATGATAAACACCCATATGAAGTTTCAAGGTAATGGGCAAAGCAGTTGCAGAGATGTAGTATAACGAAAAACTTTAACCAAAAAACTTAAGCAAAAAACTTAACCAAAAACTTTAACCAAAAAACTTAACCAAAAACTTCAAAGTAATTTGACCTTGACATTGGGCACAGGGGCCGCACGGGAGGGGGGTAGAATGAAAATATAGATGATGATAAACACCCATGTGAAGTTTCAAGGTAATGGGCAAAGCAGTTGCAGAGATATAGTATAACAAAACACTTTAACGAAAAACTTTAGCCAAAATACTTAACCAAAAAACTTGACCAAAAAACTTAACCAAAAACTTTAACCAAATAACTTAACCAAAAACTTTAACCAAAAAACTTAACCAAACAACTTAACCAAAAAAATTAACCAAAAACTTTAACCAAAGAACTTAACCAAAAACTTTAACCAAAAAACTTAACCAAACAACTTAACCAAACAACTGAACCAAACAACTTAACCAAAAACTTTAACCGGACACACGTACGTACGTACGTACGTACGTACGTACGTACGTACTAACGTACGCCAAACGGCCGACTATATCGCGCTATCCGCAAGCGACAAAAAACATGCACTAGAAACATGTCTAGATATGAATCAATTTGATTACAAGCAAACTGTTTGATTTTGAGTTTACAGTTCAAATAAATGCTGAGAAAGGCTTATAAAGACAGACCTTTGTCAAGATTAATGGCAGCTGAAAGTGTATCCAACTCTTTCTGACCATTAATTGTATTCTCTGATCAGAGAGCTGGTTGAGATGGGGTTCTCTGATCAGAGAATACACTTCAACACTATATGTGGCTGTGACTGGAGAAATAGGGCTTATGCAATTTGTGACCGGTGTAGCTTCTGATCAAATAGCACACTCATGTTGTTTTTGTTAGAAGCATTATGGTTGTTTTATTGATGGAATGAGGAACAGTGCAGATCCTGATCAGACTGTGCGGAAGCACAGGCTGAACTTGATCTACACTGGTCGCAAAACCCCTAAGCCCCATTACTTCCGTCACAACCGCATATAACACTATTTTGATACAACATGATTAAATTGGAGAGCATTTACCCTTGTTATTTATGACTTCCAAATACAAACAAGAAAATGTGGCCTACCTGCACATAAATTCCCCAGGTGGCAGATTGGAGAAACTCTGGCAAACCTCTTAAGCAGCCCCATGTACACACACATGGACAGACTCACAGACTGATACATGGTCCAAACACTTATGGCTTATTGATATTGTGACCAGCGTAGACCCAGATCAGCCTGTCCATCCGCAGTCTGGTCAGGATCTGTAGTATTCGTCATTCCATTAATGCAACACCCATTATGCTTCTCACAAGCAATATACTTCCAAATACAAACAAGAAAATGTGGCCTACCTGCACATAAATTCCCCAGGTGGCAGATTGGAGAAACTCTGGCAAACCTCTTAAGCAGCCCCATGTACACACACATGGACAGACTCACAGACTGATACATGGTCCAAACACTTATGGCTTATTGATTTTGTGACCAGCGTAGACCCAGATCAGCCTGTCCATCCGCAGTCTGGTCAGGATCTGTAGTATTCGTCATTCCATTAATGCAACACCCATCATGCTTCTCACAAGCAATATAGATCAATACCAGGCTACATGGGTGGGTTATTTGATCAAGAGCAACACTGGTCACAAATCCCATAAGCGCCATTTCTCCAGTCACAGCCATGTACCGTATTTATTCTAATAGTAGCCCCCTCTCTAATAGTAGCTACCCCCGCCTCCCATATTTTCATTCAAAATATGTTACTTCCACATACAAAAGCCATTTTTTTTAAAATGGCTTTTGTATGTGAAAATAACATATTATATTATTTTCCCTGGGGTATTTATTACAATAAATAGTATTTATTACAATAAATAGTATTTATTACGGGGTATTTATTACAATAAATAGTATTTATTACAATAAATAGTATTTATTACAATATTATTTATTACAATAAATAGTATTTATTACAATAGTATTTATTACAATAGTATTTATTACAATAAATACAGTACATCTTCTTATAAAACAAAATCTACTAACCGTCTGGGCCATCTTTCCTGTCTTCATGGCTTTCTGCAGAGCCTTAACCTCAGCCACTGTCTCGTCAATCTTGGCTTGGTGCATTGCCTGGAGCACGCGCCTGCAAACATGGAGCCAGAATCTGTCAACACCAGTTGCCCAGGTCGTGTACAAGTTAAATTGGCAGATTTATATTTTGTTTATTTATTGGTGTTTAACGGCCTATCAACAGGTAAGGTCATTTAAGGCCAGGCCATCGGGTTCATCCCGCATTTAACCTGCGCTGCATTGGGGATAAAATCCCAAAATCAGAACAGAAAATTTACATTGAGATAAATATATAGTCAGTTCTGAAATGAGAATAACCTGACCTGGTGTCAGGTCCATACCACACCAAAGTCACTCGGCCCCTTCCCCTAAAAGTAATAGGATTATGAATAATTGTAATACTCTTTTAAGGGGAATAACCAGATTCAACTGTCACATACAAGAATGCCAACGACGTACATGAGGGCCAAACCAGGTCTCCGGTCGGGATTCCAGTAAGGAAGAACCACGATCGTTAAACTACCCATCATGAGCTCCCACCTCCACCCACTCCAGATGGAGAGACAAACAGCCAGTGATATGCCATAATATGAAGTAATTTTTTCAAAAGGAAAAAAATCCAATATTTGGGCATGGTACAGACACATGAAAGCACATACAAATATTGGACATTGGCATACAGCAATAAAACATGAAGTATTTAGTATAGGAATGAATGGCCTTTTTGTGGAATTTATCGGGTTATAAACTTGGAAAAGTCGCGGGAATACTGGACGAAGGCCGGAAGGCCTCGTCCAGTATTCCCGCGACTTTTCCAAGTTTATATCCCGATAAATTCCACAAAAAGGCCATTCATTCTTTATAATTCCAGCATTTGAAATAAATTCATCAAGAAAATGTGTTTATTTTCCGTTTTCTTAAGAATTATTTTAACTGCGCCTCACGGTTACGGAAAGTAGTTCGGCATGGGAGTTTACTGGGATATAAATTTTGGACAGAGACTTGCTACGGACCAATCAAATGTCAGGGAATTGTGTAAATATTTTTGTGCTGGAATTATTATATTAGGCAACCGATTCGCATGGTCATCAGTACATAGATATTTTAATTTATGTTGACAGTTATTCTTGAATTTTAAACCTTAGACTGCTACACACAACAACTGTCGCTGCTGTTGCTTTTATATCTTGCCTTATTTCTCATCTGAAGTGCTGTCAAAGCATGTTGTGTTATAAATTATTCTAAAGTGCTGTCAATTAAAGCATGTTTTTAATGATAAAAATGGAAAATAGAAAATAAACAGCAGACGACAAAAAATTAAGATAGCAGTGTAAGGGTTAACCCTTAGAGTGAGTGAACCGAAAATAGTCGTCTGCTGCTGTGTCATATTTTGTCTCTTCTCTCAGTAAAAACATGGTTGGTCAGCATTTTACAATCATTTCCATTGGAAATGATTCTAAAGTGCTGTCAAACCATGTTTTTGATGAGAAAAATGGAAAATAAAAAATAAACAGCAGACGACAAATTTTAATTCAGCATTGTAAGGGTTAATGCTGTTGATGATAATGGTGCTTACTATGTGTAAGCAATGAAAGGGCAGTCAAAACATACTTGCAAACATAAACAGGGGAAAGCTAGCTTCACCAATACAGAGTAAACTCAGGATGACCAGGGATAAATACACAGGTAACCATATATATAGGATATTCATATTTTTGCAACGAATATGACATATATGTTCATCGAGTGGTGTGGAATGTCTATATTTGAGTGAAATATGGACATTTCACACCACGAGATGAACATATATGTCATATTCGGTGCAAAAATTGTGAATATTCTATTTATTATATACCGCTCCATGGAAATTAGCAGTTTTTTTAGACTGTATACGGTAATGAATGTGTATTTGCAGCCTATTTGCAGTCCGGCACTGCAGGTGCGCGTTATGAATATAGATCGAGGAAGTAGTCGTATTTTCACCGGAAGTTGTTTATTTCATCGATGAGAACATATGACTTTTATTTACATCGTATAGCTATGTATTTCATGGGTAGGTATATAATAAATATGTATATATTTCACACAAGGAAGATATAAATAATCAAAGTGGTGCATTATTTTGTGCAACAGCCAGACAATGTTTCAATGTTTCAACCACAAAGGCTAATAATATGAATATACATGAATGAAAACATTTTTTTGTCAGTAATTTTCTGATGATTAAATATCAATCTTTGTGATTAACGGAACCGTCTGAAATGTTCATCTGGGCTGATGCCATATTTTCTGAGCATGTACTCAATGCTCATGCTTGAAATCATGAAGTATGATTGGTCGAGGCTGAGCTTCGCTCAGGTGAGCTAATAATATACACACAACAGCAAACATAAATGCTCCATAGGGTGTTTCATCTAACTACGGGGCATTATGAAATTTACATAACTATAAAACTTCGCCGTACTAAAATGTTCCTAAGTGCAAATTTAGGATCGTCTGGAAATTTGAATTGATAAATTTACATGTATTGAGCATAGACTGCATATGCAGCCTATGCTCAATAAATGTAAATCTTCTAATTGTTTACAAGAAAACATTATTAATGTGAAATTTACAGACTATCATAAATTTGCACTTACGAACATTTTATTCGCACAAAGTTTAGTGAAATGGGCCACTGATCCTTAAACACAGTGGCAGAGACTGTTCTAATGTTGTGCATTAAGAGTGCTTTAAACGCAACTTAGATGGAATAGAGACCAACGTAGGCCCTGATCAGAATGCGCAGGTGCACTGAATAATCTGGATCTATGTTGGTCGCACATGTAGTAAAACATGCTTTGACAGCACTTCAGAATCATTTCCATTGGAAATGATTCTGAAGTGCTGTCAAACCATGTTTTTAAGCTTCAGTTACATCACCTACAGCGAAGGTTTGTTGAAGGTTCCCAAATGAAATAAATGCAAAACAACGTGAAAATAATCATTTTCTAAAACAACATGCATTGAAACGATAAACCTTTTTTTTTTGTATGCGAAAACGATACTTCCGTTTAAATACACCGTTTAAATACACCGTTTTCAACTATTTCAATGTCTGTCGTTTCTTTCAACACATGTTGTGATTATTTTTCAGTGCATGTTGTGTCGTTTACATCGTTGTAACTTTTTTAATTAGAAAATTATCTTTTCATTGTTTAAACATGGCACAGGATGTTTAAACCAATACAAATATCTTTTCCTAATTATAAAAACGAAAAATGTTGTTAATTATTCTAAAGTGCTGTCAAAGCATGTTTTTGATGATAAAAATGGAAAGTAGAAAATAAACAGCAGACGACAAAAAAAATAAGATTGTGTGTGAACATAATGGAGAATACACAAAATCAAATTGTAATAAGCGATGCTTTGTCACATGGTCACCACAATTTGGATAATCAAATTAAATATTCAAACACAACTACATATTTTAGTGCCTGTTTTAGGAATTTTTATGTATTTGTGCTATTGACAGTTACTTGTTTAGTGCAGCTTAAAACAATTAAACTAGTGCCTAGTATATAGTAAAAACCTCTATGCATGCATAGCAAATGAGTTACTCATTTGCTATGCATGCATAGAGGTTTTTACTATATACATAGTATTATGCCGTAAACAGTGTTAAAGGTACATGCCCACTCAGTAGGCACAAAATGTTCTTTATATCAGAGACATCATCTGAGACATTTTCTGGCAAAATAAACATTCATTCACCATTACCCCACAGATTGATTGGCATTATTATACATTTTATATCATACGTAAATTTCGACAGTGACATCAGGGGCGATAACCGTGTTTCCTTAAAGTTTTAACGGACATAACTATTTATTTATTTATTCTCTGTGTATATTTTTTGATGTGCAATGATCATACTTTGTAATCTGTTGAAAATATATTTTTTCAGGTGACACATTTAATTACAGTAGAATATCGATCTCTCGAACCGGTCTCTGTCGAACACTCTGGAAAATTTGAACTTGTCCCAATGTCCTGGGATCCCGACAAATTACCCTATATAAATCATATATTTTTTTACCTAAAATTCAAACAAAATCAAACTCTTGAACAAAAGTCACGGTCCCTTGGTCAGTCAATCAACGTAAAGCGCTATTGATAGCTCGCACAGGTACCACCGTCGCCAGCTGATCTGTTTGCCTAACGAGGTGTGATTATCACGATTAGCGGTCTCTTTGATTTGTTTCACTTGACAGGTGGTGATATTAAATCACAAACAAAAAATTTAATTTAATTTAACGGCGTTTATTCACGTCAAGATGATTAATTAATTTGAACAAAATTCGCTTTAAATATTTAATTGAATTTTATAAACTGTCACATCAGTGAATTATGAGTGATGAACTATTTCACACCCGTTATCCGGAGATACGCAACTAGGGGAGGAGAACATGGAAAGGGGAATGCACAAACTAGTGGGAATTTGGAGGGTTTGTAAAATTAGCTAAAACAATATATTTTATGCATGATCAGAACAATGTGAGCTTGCAACGTTGAGGAAGAATGATTGAAGCACATGTAGCAAAAATATTGAGCTCGAACGCCGTCGTAAAAGTTGAAAATTTATAAATTCAATATAGGATTTTATTTTTTTTTGTCATTTTTGTTTAAAAAATCGTCTTTCCTGCACCAATCGTATGCTTTTCAGCACTATCAGGCATACAGTTATGTTTGCTGATCATTTACACTGATACCTTGAAAGCGACAGCGACCAGGATCTACTGAGAAAAAAAATGGCGGCCGTTTTATGCACCGTGGTATAGCGCAAAATGGTGCACAAAAACTATGGGACTGGAGGACACAAATTGGGGGACGAGTGCACACAAACTGTGGAACGCGCTGCACAGAAAATGCCAATATACGTGGGTTTTAAGTTGCAAATTCACGTATGTATTTACAAAAATATTATATTTGCAGACGAGGATCCACGAATATTTACGCAGGGGCCGGTCCAAATGTGTCTGTAAGGAATTTATGCAAGTTTTTAATCAATATTCACCACAATTATGCATTGTTTTAGTAAGTTCGCTGTTCAATGCAGGCTTCTTTAGCAGCGCTCGTTTATTAATGGGCGAGCAGAGCCTCATTTCGTATGCAATCAGTAAACCCGTTTAATACATATCACACATTAAACCATAGGTCACCACCTAAACTCGCACCACACTTCGTTTATAACTTGAAGCACGGGGTTTGGGAGAATCAACCATGCGGAACTGAGTTAACCATGCTAATCGATGACCAGGCGAAGTAGTGCAGCCAAGGTCAGGGCCGGATCCTGGATTTGGAGAAAGGGGGGGGTGCGTGGGTGAGGGGGGTATGGGGGTCCTCCCCTAGAAAATTTAGAACATTTGAGTGTCTCCGATGCATTTTCCTGGCATTTGAGAACAGAATACTGATAGCCTTTTCTAATCTGAATAAAAAAAATCATTGCTTCGTCAAAAATAGGGGGGGGGGGGGGGGGGAGGGGGGCGTACGCCTCTCACGCCCCCACCCCCCTGGATCCGGGCCTGAAGGTGCAACTCAATCTTATTATCATTGGCGTTAGCAAGACGTTTGGCAATGATAACCATAATGAGAGTGTCCTGTGTATTCTCGAGGCAGATAGCGACACATTCCAGTCGGAATTATCCCGGAATAAGGACCGACTCTCATTGCAATTGAGATACTGCACAGTCCGTCAGCGGGCTGCAAAACACACATAGAGCACCCACCGCCACAAGTTTAAGAACTTTCCACCGGTAAAGACAGTGATGCTGGAGCGAGAGTGGCCTAGGGTGTAGCGAGATGGACTGTGGATCGGAGGTCCCCGAACTGCGCAGGTTCGAGACGCGGTCGGAGCCGGCGTGTTGTGTCCTTGAGCAAGACACTTTGTGGTGGTGATCGTGTAAATATTTGACACACATGTAATACATGCATGGTGACTGTCTAGATGGTACAATGTACACAGATAAGACGTACCGCAGTTACCCTTGGTGATGGGAAATAAAGAGATATCTCGCTAGGACGAGGGTGCTCGAGGACACCGGAGGAATATATATACATACAATACAATTGCAGTGTTACTTAGTATAAGTATGGTGTTTATATGTTGTATATACACATCACGGTGCTCTCCGACAAACAGTGGGTGCTACAGAAACAACAACGATTGCGTCACAAACATTCTATGATGGACGGAATGGTCGTAGGACGAACGAATGCACTTGTGAATCGATGGATTGGTTATCGCGGACAAAACTTTATGGCGACCCCCCGAAATTCTGCGGATGAAATCATGTCGACTTGTCGTATGCCGTGCAAGCTTGCTGTGGTCTTTCTCCGGGTACTCCGGGTTTCCTCCGAGTTTAGGTGGTGACCTATGGTTTAATGTGTGATATGTATTAAACGGGTTTACTGATTGAAATACGAAATGAGGCTCTGCTCGCCATTAATAAACGAGCGCTGCTAAAGAAGCCTGCATTGAACAGCGAACTTACTAAAACAATGCATAATTGTGGTGAATATTGATTAAAAACTTGCATAAATTCCTTACAGACACATTTGGACCGGCCCCTGCGTAAATATTTGTGGATCCTCGTCTGCAAATATAATATTTTTGTAAATACATACGTGAATTTGCAACTTAAAACCCACGTATATTGGCATTTTCTGTGCAGCGCGTTCCACAGTTTGTGTGCACTCGTCCCCCAATTTGTGTCCTCCAGTCCCATAGTTTTTGTGCACCATTTTGCGCTATACCACGGTGCATAAAACGGCCGCCATTTTTTTCTCAGAAGATCCTGGTCGCTGTCGCTTTCAAGGTATCAGTGTAAATGATCAGCAAACATAACTGTATGCCTGATAGTGCTGAAAAGCATACGATTGGTGCAGGAAAGACGATTTTTTAAACAAAAATGACCAAAAAAAATAAAATCCTATATTGAATTTATAAATTTTCAACTTTTACGACGGCGTTCGAGCTCAATATTTTTGCTACATGTGCTTCAATCATTCTTCCTCAACGTTGCAAGCTCACATTGTTCTGATCATGCATAAAATATATTGTTTTAGCTAATTTTACAAACCCTCCAAATTCCCACTAGTTTGTGCGTTCCCCTTTCCATGTTCTCCTCCCCTAGTTGCGTATCTCCGGATAACGGGTGTGTATTTATAGACACATTCTTGGAATATGATGTTTTGCACCTGTCTTCTTTTGTTTATTGAACGTTATTTTACGCCGATCTTTAGCAAACACTTTACTGCTTGTTTATGCAAATGATCCGTGATAAAAAAACATTCACTAGCAATAAAAATGGCCCATGGTTGTGAAGTTGTGGTTGTCGAGCTTAATTATGGCATAGTAAAATAAACACGTTTACAATGGGAATGTTGCTCACGACAACTTCCGGGTTTCGATATGAAAAAACAAAACAAAGACGACACGGTGTGTAATATTCAGTTTAATTAACCGTTTATTTATTTACGTATGTATACATGTACATATTGAAATAAAATAATTAATTCATTATATTTGTTTATTTCCATATATATTTCTTCCAGACAGCCATACAAACATACCGTAAATCAATGGTGTCATTCCTAAATGGAACGAAATCACAGACTAGTATTGATTTTATTTCCCTTGAACTACGCCCGACTCGAACTTTTATTCGAGTCTGTTGCTGGTTCGAGAGATCAATGTTCTACTGTAGTATAAATAGTTAAAAAATATCATGCCTCATTTGCATATGAAAATAGCCCGATACCACCGTGTGTCACTATGAGTAAAATAAATATTACTAATTGATTATATCTGTATACTGGTAACTCATAATCTTTAGAGCTGGTGGAATAGTGACACAATTATACACTTATTTAATTCCTATAAAGAACATTTTGTACCTACTGAGTGGGCATGTACCTTTAACTGACACAGCTATGGTGGAAATCCATGATCAAATTATCTTCCCCGATTACAACAGACTGTGAAATATATAATTAGACACTCACTCCATGGAATTTGATCAAATAAAGTTAATTTAATATTGCCCATCATTTGCAGTCTAGAAAGTGTAAAACGACATGTTCAAAATCTGAACCAACATCACAAACAATCACATCAACATACTAGCAAGATTATAACATGCTTTCCAGCTTAAATTTTAATATGAAGCATATCCATAGCCTATAAGCGTGAGTGTACAAAATTCAGTATTAAAGTGTATACAACAGGATCCGTATACAGATATGCAGGTGCATATATAAGTCATTCTTACCGTTCCCGGGTTGCAATGGTCGACAATTCGACACGTTTTTTAATCGCAAAGAAAAAATCCTCTTCACGCGTACCCGTAAAGTACATAAATATACTCTCCTGTAAGAGGGGAGGGGGTAAAATAACACAGTGTAAACTCAACAATACATCAACCCATTCCATACTGAGGATACGCTATTTTGTATACGGAAAATTCTCAATATTTTTCTTATTTCTAATTAAAGGTATATCTTGTGACCACCATTTGAACCGTCTCGTTGAGACGGTTCAAAAGAGCGGTCACAACATTACTTTAGAGTAGAAATGAGAAAAACATTTTTATACATGTACCAGCGAATCGCTATCCCGCATGAAATGGGTTAACCAGTTTCATTATCACACATCCAGTTGATAAACTTTCATATCTGTGACCCGTCATCAGCCGAAACAATAGTGGGATGGGAAAAAAAAGAGTATCTTCATGCTTAAGTTTGGAAACGAAACAATGACCTCCGGTATTGAAGTCCAATGATCTACCATTAGACTGTAAACCCATCCAGTTTTCCTAAGAAAAAGAAAATTGTCCACCGAATGTGTGTCAAAATGAAACTGGTTATATCACTCTGTGAACTGCACCGAGATAATGAGGTTTATGTATACCAGTGATGTGACTTGTTCACCTACATGGCGGCAGTTGAAACTGTGTTGTAATTTTTTCTTGTTTGCTCACGCGAGACAACACTCATATAGAGAACAGAGATATTATTTAATTTCAATGTAATACATACTAAATGCAGCAGAGTAAATAATGGAACAAAAAAAAAAACAGTGAAAGGAATTCACAAGAGTTACCATGTAAAATTTGATTATCAAGCCCTCAGGCACCTTTATGTAACAACACATTATATTCGCACACCATTTATTCTGGGCAACACATCAGAGGCCCGTTTCACTAAACTTTGTACGACTAAAATGTTTATAAGTGCAAATTTAGGATCGTCAGGAAATTTCAATTGATGGATTTACATTTATTGAGCATAGGCTGCATATGCAGCCTATGCTCAATAAATGTAAATTCAGTAATTGTTTACAAGAAAACGTAGCTAATGTGAAATTTACAGACTATCATAATTTTGCACTTAAGAACATTTTAAGTCGTACGAAGTTTAATGAAACAGCCCACTGGCTCCCACAACTAACAATATTTATGGCTTGTATTGTTGTACTGGTTTATCACACTAACAGTGTATTTGGATACATTTTGTTTTCAAGCCATAAAAAAAAGTATTTTGGTTCTCAGATATCGCCGCGTCTGAATAATCCCTGCACGTCGAGCATTTTATCGTCATGGAGAAATAAAATTGTACTATAAATTCACCACATAATCAATAAAAAACACTACCATGTAAAAATATATTAAATCCAATCATGTCTGACGAAAATCTTGTGATTTTTTACGTCTAAACAGGTTATAGTAACTTTATATAGGACATATTACCTTTGTTTGAGACGTTCATCTCTGCTTTTTTTTTTTCAAGTTGCCAGATGTATGCATGCATCTGTAGCCCATTTCACCAACATTGCAAGGTATACTTTAGTAGCAAAGTATACTTTGAGGGAGAAATTTTCAATCTTAGGATACATTTATTAATTTTTATTATACTGAATTTATTACATTATCACAGCCGTGATAATGTAATAAATTCAGTATAATAATTCTGCATACTTTTAATCATGAAATATATGCATTTGTTAGTTCTATATGAAATAATGCATTTCGGGAAAAATAAATGATTACTCCTTCAAAGTATACTTTGCTAGTAAAGTATACTTTGCAATGTTGATGAAATAGGCTACAGGTAGTATGGCCAGTACAGGTAACTTGAAAACAATCAGAGACAAACATCTCAATTTTTTTTCACATTCTGCAAACCCCGCTTCACATTCTGCAAACCCCGCTTCACATTCTGCAAACCCCGCTTCACATTCCGCAAACCCCGCACCCCGCTTCATATTCTGCAAACCCCGCTTCACATTCCGCAAACCCCGCTTCACATTCTGCAAACCCCGCTTCACATTCTGCAAACCCCGCTTCACATTCTGCAAACCCCGCTTCACATTCTGCAAACCCCGCTTCACATTCTGCAAACCCCCTGTCTGATAACTAAAGAACTTATTTGTTATGGCCTTAAGGGTTTTCCAAAGCAAATGGTGTCCGAATATTTAGGGTTATTACTGTACATCTATCAATGTCTTCCCCAGTCACAATTGTCACATAGCTGGACATAAACAAACCTCGTTACCTTGACAACAGACAATAGACAACAACACCATTTTCAACCTAATCAATGTTTTTTGTTGTTACTGCTATTTAATTATTTTCACATCAACGTTCAAAATAGCAAAATAAATATATACATGTATTTATATATTTAACACTTACAATGATAAATTAAATTTTGCCTATGGTTTTATTTTGTATTTGTTTAGATGAAAACCTGTTTTGATAGTTCATAACAATAGTCTCCAATGGAGACGATTCTCATGCGATGCCAAAATGTTTTGTTTTTTCACTAAGGCATATGACAAATATGAATAAAAAAACAAAAACGGCAGACAATTTTCGGTTACTACGTGTCAATTTCTTTATTTCAAAATACTTGAATATTGTGCTTGAAATCAAGCAATTTGAATTGACTGAACCTGAGCTGTGCTACAGCTCAGGTTCAGCCAATTCAAATTGCTTGATTGTGAGTTGAGTTTGCCAAAATATGTTCATAAACATTGATAAACTGGGCAAGATTAACGCAGGCGGTTGTGTAGACAGTAATTAGGATGCAAATGGCATGGCGTCGACACATGGGGATCACGTAACACTAGTCTTGATCATTTACCTTTCACGCGTAGCAATGGATGACAGCATAATTCGGCTTTTGATTGAGAAGAAGAAAACTTCTTCGCGAGTCCCGGTGAAGTATATGTACATACTTGTCTGTGGTATTATAAATGTCAAGGTTATACGGTACATGTACGCAACAAATGGCAGGGAAAAGTGAAAGTGAATGGGTTTAACGTCCCAGCAACAGCGAAGGTCATATAGAGACGGGACCATTAACCAATTTCTCCAGTCACAGATCAGGAGCTAGACTGACCACACGTCATATAACCCATTTCTCCAGTCACAGATCAGGAGCTAAACTGGTCACCAATGTCATAACCTCCATTTATCCAGTCATGCCCATATTTGGGACTGGGACAGTGTAGATCCAGATCAGCCGGTGCATCCGCACAGTCTGAATAGGACCTGCACTGTTTGGCATTTCATCAATGAAATACCTGTCATTCTTTCCACAAGCAATATATCTGGCTATTAGGCTACAGGACTGTGCTATTTGATCAGGAGCTAGACTTGCAACAAATGTCATACACCACATTTCTCCAGTCATGCACTTATTTGTGGCTGTGACTGGAGAAATGGGGCTGATGGGGTTTGCGACCAGTGTAGATCCAGATCAGACTGTGCATCCGCACAGTCTGATCAGGAGCTGCACTGTTCGCCATTCCATCAATGAAACACATATTGTGATAACAACAAGCAATACATGTGATTATCAGGCTTAAGGAGTGCTAGACTTGTCATCAAATGCCATACACACCATTACCCCCGTCACACCCGTATTTCACGCTTACAACCTCCAGTTACCATGGTGACATACCACTCGAATACGAACCTGAACTTTCTCGTTGCCGTTGAAGAGAAGACTGGCGAGGAAGGCCAGTAACTCCTGCACGATGCTGTCCTGGGGCCGTGACAGGTGCTCCAGGGTGCCTTGGATCACATTGTAGTGGTTCAACGCATTCTGGCAATCCTCGATCAGCTTCAATTGTCTGAAATTGGTTGATTGGTTGGTTGATTGAGGTATCGATTAATTGAATGAATGGTTGGTTGGTTGGTTGGTTTGATTGATTGGTGTATTGATTGGTGTATTGATTGATTGGTGCAATTATTTAGTGTTTGGATGAATGAATGGTTGGTTGATTGGTTGGTTGGTTGGTTGAGGTATTGATTAATTGAATGAATGGTTGGTTAGTGGGTTTGATTGATTGATGAATTGATTGGTGTATTGATTGATTGATGCAATGATGTATTGTTTGGATGAATGAATGGTTGATTGGTTGATTGGTTGGTTGATTGGTTGGTTGGTTGGTTGGTTGGTTGGTTGGTTGGTTGGTTGGTTGGTTGGTTGGTTGGGGTTGGTTGGTTGGTTGGTTGGTTGGTTGGTTGGTTGGTTGGTTGGTTGGTTGGTTGGTTGGTTGGTTGGTTGGTTGGTTGGTTGGTTGGTTGGTTGGTTGGTTGGTTGGTTGGATTGGTTGGTTGGTTGGTTGGTTGGTTGGTTGGTTGGTTGGTTGGTTGGTTGGTTGGTTGGTAGATGTACTGAGTGGATGAATGAATGGTTGGGTGGCTGGTTGGTTGGGTGGTTGGTCGGTCTGTCTGTCAGTTAATTTGTTGATTGATTGAAGTTTTCCAAGAGCTTCTAAAATTGGAATCAATTGATTGATTGGATGCACATACATCAAGTGTCACTATGTCATGCTTTCCACCAGTGGGCTCAACAGAAATATTGTAATTATTTCATAGTCCACCAGACAGTCACTCACTTTTTACATCCTTTAACATCGTTCTCGAAGTCGTCGGGCAGTTTGACGATCTCGTTGTGCAGCATGCCGCGCAGTAGCTGCATACACTTAATGTCAAGGTCAACCTGTTCAATTTTCTCTTTCTCATTGAGATTCGTCAACGTCGTCGATATTCTGCGACACGGAAATAACATCACATTAGAAGACAAAATTCACTCCGAGCCAGCGTAAAATGTTCTATGTTGAAATACACGCCGGATTCCTGACGAATTGCCATTCAGCCACATGTAGAAGATACTGCATAAACACATTTTTCATCTAGTAACCGGCGCAAATTTCTTGCGCCGGTTACTAGATGAAAAATGTGTTTATGCGAGCCGAGTGGCATCTTGTTAGGAAAAGGGTGCTTTGTTGGCGTGAAACATTCTACGCTATCTTTCCTTGTCATTGAGGTTCGTCAAGGTCATCTAGATTCTGTGAGACGGAAATCACATAAAAACAATTATTTATACAACTGGACCGACAAATACAAACTAGAAATGTGGCCTGTCGGCACACGAATACTCCCACTGGCAGCCAAAGAAAATGAGGCATTTTTTATTATAAGCCATTTAGCCGAGCGTTAAGGTTTCAAACGCATCAGGTCTGTGACCTTGACCCTGGGCATAGTGTGATAATCCATGCATCGGTGTAGAAGATATAGAGCGGAAGGGAATTTCAATAGGTTTGACCTTTGACCTTCAACTGTGACCTTGTCCTTGGACGTAGGTGCGTGGTTATTGATCGCGACACACCTTCTCATCATGAGAAACATTTCTGCCAAGCCATTTGATAATCCATGCATCGGTGTAGAAGATATAGAGCGGAAGGGAATTTCAATAGGTTTGACCTTTAACTGTGACCTTGACCTTGGACGTAGGTGCATGGTTATTGATCGCGACACACCTTCTCATCATGAGAAACATTTCTGCCAAGCCATTTGATAATCCATGCATCGGTGTAGAAGATATAGAGCAGAAGGGAATTTCAATAGGTTTGACCTTTGACCTTCAACTATGACCTTGACCTTGGACGTAGGTGCGTGGTTATTGATCGCGACACACCTTCTCATCATGAGAAACATTTGTGCCAAGCCATTTGATAATCCATGCATCGGTGTAGAAGATATAGAGCGGAAGGGAATTTCAATAGGTTTGACCTTTGACCTTCAACTGTGACCTTGACCTTGGATGTAGGTGCGTGGTTATTGATAGCGACACACCTTCTCATCATGAGAAACATTTGTGCCAAACCATTTGATAATCCATGCATCGGTGTAGAATATATACAGCGGAAGGGAATTTCAATAGGTTTGACCTTTGATCTTCAACTGTGACCTTGACCTTGGACATAGGTGCGTGGTTATTGATCGTGACACACCTTCTCATCATGAGAAACATTTGTGCCAAGCCATTTGATAATCCATGCATGGGTGTAGAAGATATAGAGCGGAAGGGAATTTCCATCAGACCGACCGACCGACGGACCGACATGTGGACTCCTATATACCCCCTCAAACTTTTTTTGAAAGGGTATAAGTTTGTGGGGGTATAATTATAATGTAGACGGACAGACGGATGGACGGAAGGACGGAATTACAAAGACTATATACCCCTCGACATACCTCAAATGCCGAGGGAAAAATAAGTGAGCAAGGCTCGTGGATACACCCGACCCCAGGCTAATGTAAGATAGTGAGACAACTTACGCGAGGGTATTAACCTTCTGTGCCATCATATATTTCTCTATGCCGGTGCATAATAAGCATATAATCTGTTGTGATATGTTAAGATTAGCGAGACAACTTACGCGAGGGCCTTGATGACCTTCTGTGCCATCATGTATTTGTTAATGCCAGTGCGGCCCGCGGGATTGATGAAGCAGTTCATGTGAGCCTGGAACTCAGGTCCAAGGGGAAGCTCCTCGTCCCCATCCACCTCCGAATACACTGTAATACGTAGAGGATCTTACATGAGACTCTGTGCATTCTGGGAAACCAGTGGGCTATAAATAGTTCAAAACTAGCGAACAAAAATTCATCATATTTTCTTTTATTTCTCCTTGTAAATATCATGAATATGTCTTGGAATTTCATTAGAATTGAGTCCTGAGGACTCAATTCTAATGAAATTCCAAGACATATTTACAGAGAGAAATAAAACATATACATTTGTACTCCTAATTCGTTTGGCGGATATTTTCACTGCTAGCATGCAAAGAGTTAATATGATATGTATAACCCTTTCAACATTGTATCTACTTATTCTTGTTGTTATCCAGACTCTGGAGAAGAATTCATATAAGCTTTTAGAAAGCTTGTTTTCTAATCCTGTGTATGTATCCTACTATCATGTTACGTATGTATGCATGTTCATCTACATGATGAAATGAAATAAAATATTGTTTAAATTAACACCACAGGCCTGTATAGTGGTATTTGCAAACAGTGTAGATCTAGATGAGTCTCATCAGGATCTGCACTTTTTGCCAGCAATTTTCATATTTTCGAGGACAAAAACACCCCCTTTTCATAAATGGACTAGTCTTAAAATCATTTTGTGATTGGTTGCAAAAAATAACATATCAAAATCCATTCCAGTTACTTAGGGGTAAAAGGGCTAAACGAGTTCATAAAAACCGAGGCCGCTGCAGGTACAAGGGCAGTGTGACAGCTATCTGCTGGGTACGGTTATTATGTAAATATTGGCCAAACATTTTTGGGTAAAACAACATGTTCATGTACCGTATTTGCTGGGGTATCCGATCTGTGTCTGGACATCGTTCACACCACCATACGCGACTTTCATGTTCACGGCGAAGATGTTCAGCTGTCTATTGATTTCTTCCTCACCCTCAAAGTAATCTTCATACCCCTGGGAAATAAGAAATAGAGATATATGCCAAGGAGACCAAAGAGTCCGCAAAACATGGTATGGGTACAACATTTGTTGCAGTCTTCAACAAGAAAAAAAATGCCCTCCATAATCAGAACTGTCTGGTCCCCAAAAGAAATTATAGAAATAATTATAGAAATTATAGCATTATAGAAAACAAATATAGTGTCCCAACAAGACCCAACCACCTATGATTTATATAACATGGCCCTAAATTAGTTTGGATTTTGCTCCAAGAAAACACAGAGAGTATTTTACTGTTTATTACAAGTAACTATTTGGAGAAATCTGCGACAAAATTTGTCATTTTCAGTGTCAATACTGTGTGGTGGGTGTCTATTAGAGCATGGGCTTATAGTATCCCAGGTTACCTTGCGGCCCTCACTGCGGACGTCCTGCGCCTTTACACCCTGTCCGTACGTGTCATTGAACTCCTCCATCTCCTCAATGGACAGGGTGGACGAGGAGAACAGCACACTCATACATGAGATCAGGTTCTTCATCTGTCGCTCTATGCTCACTAGGGGTGCCACTACCTCCAGGAACTCCTGATAATTAATAGAGATTATACATTAATTGATAGGTTAATTGACTGATTGATTGATTGATTGATTGGTGATTGATTGATTGATTGTGTGAGTGATTAATTGTATACTCCTGTAGCCGATTTCACCAAAATTGCAAAGTATACTTATCTTGCTAAGTAAACTTACATTTTCATTTGAAAGATCAATTTATTATTTGTTCTTATACTGAATTTATTACATTATCACAGCCATTCTG
This sequence comes from Conchocele bisecta, assembly GCA_029237695.1. Taxonomy (NCBI): domain Eukaryota; kingdom Metazoa; phylum Mollusca; class Bivalvia; order Lucinida; family Thyasiridae; genus Conchocele; species Conchocele bisecta. The sequence continues at coordinate 9,980,601 of CM055278.1, forward strand.
CATACTTGTTATATCAAATATATGCAGTCGTTACTTCTATATGAAATAATGCATTTCGGGAAAAATAAATGATTACTCCATCAAAGTACACTTTGCTAGATAAGTATGCTTTGCATTTTTGGTGAAATAGGCTACAGGTTCTTCGTCTGTCGCTTCAGGTTGCCACAACCTCCAGGAACTCCTGGCAATAAATGAAAAGAGAAAAATGGTTGATTATTTAATTGTGGCTGTGACTGGAGAACTGGGACTTATGGGATTCGTGACCAGTGTGTCTCCTGATCAAATAGCACAAGCCTGAAGCCTGATAAGGATCTATATTGCATGTTAAAAGCATGCTGAAATGCGAACAGTGCAGATCCTGATCAGCCTGTGCTGATGCACAGGCTGATCTGGATCTACACTGGTCGCTAAAACCTGCAAGTCACATTTCTCCAATCAGTCACAATTGATCGATTGATTAACTGAAGATCAGGTTTTCATTTGTCACAATGTTCACCAGTGGTGCTACGACTATCAGTAATTCCTGGGAATCAAAATATAGAGAAAAAATAGAGAGATTGATTGATTGATTTATTGATGCATTGATTGAATACATCAGGTTCTTGAGCTGTCACTCTAAGCTCACGAGGTGGCACCACAAAAGCGAGGAAGTGAGAAAACAAGTTGATTGATTGGTTGATTAATTGGTTGGTTAATTGATTGATTGTTTCCTGATTGATTGACTGATTAACTGGTAATCAGGTTCTTCATCTGTCTATGCTTCCTACTTCCAGGAACCCCTGGCAATGAATTGAGAATAATTGAATAATTGATTGATTGGCTGATTGACTGATCGATTAACTGGAGATCAGGCTTTTCAGTTGACTTGTCAATGAAAGGAACAAAGAAAATGTGTTGATTGATCAATTGGTTGGATGGTTGGTTGGTTGGTTTCTTGATTGGTTGATTGATTGCTTGACGGACTAGTTGATTGATTAGTTGATTGACTGACTAGTTAATTGATTGGTTGATTGACTGACTGCTTGATTGCTGATTATTGATTGATTGTATTGTACCTTGAAGCTCTTGGTGAGACTGTCCATGTCCTTAGGTTCCTCGGAATACAGGGCCGTGTCGATCTTGTAGTACGACTTACAGAACACCTGCAACAACATACCAGGAATAAATACAAGCTTAGTGCCTTATTCTAACTTCAGGAAGGAACATAACCCTTTCAACAGTACCTCTATAGTGGTATTGGCAAACAGTGTAGATCCAGATGAGCCGGCTCGTGACGAGCCGTCGCGTAAGGATTTGCACTTTTTGCAAGTAATTTTCATATTTTTGAAGAAAAAAAACACAACCTTTTCATAAATGGACTTGTCTCATCTGGTTCTACACTGTTTGCAAACACCACTATAGAGGGCTGGTTACAATAGCTACAATAATTCGCCTCCGATATGTTATCTACGGCTACAATTTGACCCGTTCAAAAAATGTGAGCAACCGAAGTGAATACCCAAACCTGTTGCAAGTAGGTGAAAATTTAGCAAAATGTATATTTTACACATTTAAACAAATAATGTTTGATGTAGAACTACATGTAGTAAATTGTCAAAAATAATAGAACAGGGAAATAATTTTCCAATGGAAGTTATCTTTTCTCTTGTTGTTGTTCAACATTCAACATAACGAAATGAAGCTTTCAAATGTACCAGATTTGCATGTAAATGTCAGATATACACCTTGACATGGTAAAATAACCAATTTCTGCATGTGAATGTTCTGAATTATTAATTTATTGATACAGCCAGATAACCGATTGCAAAAGTCACTCTTCCATGCGTTACATTAAAGAGATGTGGCTAAATTGCTATCCTTGCGAGTGGTATGGAGTGGGGTAGCAATTTTGTTACTAGCTGTAGTGTTGAAAGGGTTAAAAACAGTCACACAGCATTTAGAATATACATGTACCTGCAGAAAGGGCATCACGGCATCAAACAGGTAGTGTAGAGACCCACGTACCACATCTGTCCGGTCCACGCCTCGCTCACTGTAACATGGCAACACATTTCATCAGATAACTCGCTATACATTGAGCAAAACACTCGACTGGTAACACATTACCACATTATCACAGACATTATAAAACATTTATCAGGTAACTTATTAGATTTGCATTGACCTAATACACACTGACACATTAGGCCATACCATATCTTTTCTATGTTAAGCGTCCACCCAGTTGACCAAAACCTAGCTACATATCCGGTAAAAACAAACAAAGCCTTGGAGAAAAAAAACGAAGGTAAATTTAGCATACATTTAAATTTCAGCCAGTAAACTTTAAACAAGAGTTGTCAGAGGACAACGAAGCGCACCTGGTGGCAGCAAAGGAACCGAGGGCACATTTGAAAACGGAACGTGCTGGATAAGGGAAACAAAATTTATGAGCCATTTACCAGAGCGTGTTAAGTTTTCGAGCGTATAAAGTATTTGATCGTGACCCTGGGCTTAGCAGAGGTAGAGGACCCTTGGAGCAATGCGTGTGTGAAATATGAAGCAAATCCAAGAAAGGAAACAGAAAATATAGGCTATTTACCCGAGCGTTAAGGTTTCGGGATGCACAAAGTATGTGACCTTGACCCTGGGCTTAGAAGGGGCGGGACGGACGTGGATTTGCCACAGCGCAGTAGAGGACCCTTGGCGCAATGCGTGTGTGAAATATGAAGCAAATCTAAGCAAGGCAACAGAAAATAATATAGGCTATTTACCTGAGCGTTAAGGTTTCGGGATGCACAAAGTATGTGACCTTGACCCTGGGCTTAGAAGGGGGGGGGGGGGCACGGACATGGATTTGCAACAGCGCAGTAGAGGACCCTTGGAGCAATGTGTGTGTGAAATATGATGCAAATCCAAGCAAGGAAGCAGAAAATATAGGCCATTTACCCGAGCGTCCGAGCGTCCGAGTGTCCGAGCGTTAAGGTTTTGAGACCCTGGGCTTAGAAGGGGCGGCACGAACGTGAACGTGGATTTGCCACAGCGCAGTAGAGGACCGTTGGAGCAATGCGTGTGTGAAATATGAAGCAAATCCAAGCAAGGAAACAGAAAATATAGGCCATTATAAGTTTTGAAGAAAGACAGACGGACGGACGGACGGACAGACGGACGCCTACGACGCCGAGGGTATGCCATAAGCACTTCTTCCTTCAGAATGCACGCTAAAAAGGAAGAAAATAGTCTTATTAAAGTTATTAAGAGGACATTCGTGAACGGATTAAATACTTGGACAAGTCCCCCAATCAGTTTTCATATTACTTCACCAGTAAATAGTGTAAAATAACATACACATTTTGTTTGTTTTTTCACATAACCACTTTCAAAACCTACCCGCACGTGGACGCTTAACAGAGAAAGAACTTGCTATGGCCTTATAATATTATCACGGACATTATAAATAGAGGATCTTAAATGATATTTATTAAACAAGTTTACTGATTCATAAGAAACAAGGCTATGTCGATTTTATACAATGAAATATTTTGTAAGGCTTTGCATTGACCGAATACACACTAACTGATACACAGTCACTGACATCATAAACTTAAAACATTTTATCATGTAATGAGCTTTGCATTAACGGAATACATACTGACTGATAACAAAGAGCTGTATTAACAATATCAGGGGGCCGTTTCACTAAACTTCATACGACTAAAATGTTCTTAAGTGCAAATTTAGGATCGTCTGGAAATTTCAATTGATGGATTTACATTTATTCAGCATAGGCTGCATATGCAGCCTATGCTCAATAAATGTAAATCCAATAATTGTTTACAAGAAAACACTGTTAATGTGAAATTTACAGACGATCCTAATTTTGCACTTACAAACATTTTAGTCATACAAAGTTTAGTGAAACGAGCCCCGGCACTCTACTACTTTCACTGACGTTTCAGTGGTTTCTGATTGATGACAGTTTAAAAGAGAAAGTAAAAAATGAAAACACCCTTATATTTACTTATTTACTCGTACTGTATCATAAAATGTTACCTGATAAATATAATACCATGCTAGTGTCTTTTTTCAAAGTTTATCAGGCTTGGCCCGGAAATGCAGTCATTCCTTGGCAGGCCTCGGAATTATCGCGTTCCCTAGCCTTGCGTGATCACAGACAACAGCATGGTAGTCAAGGTCAAGGTCATATTAAGGAAAGCATGGATGTGTGGTATTTGTGTATAAGTATGATGTATTGAAATTGTATAGTGATCCTTCAAGGGATATAGAAGTTATGACAGAATTGAAAAACTCTGGCAAACTTCTTAATGTGTGTTTGTTTGTTTGTTTATTGGTGTTTAACGGCCTATCAACAGCTAAGGTCATGTCAGGCCGGGCAAACAGGTTCGATCCCGTTTTAACCTGCTGCATTGGGGGGAAAATCAGAACGGAATATTTACATCGAGATACAACATATTCAGCCCTGAAATTAGAATAACCTGACCTGGTGCCAGGTCCATACCGCACCAAAGTCACTTGGCCCCTTCCCCTATTTAAAAGTAATACCGGTAGGATTACTCTTATAAGGGGTATAACCAGATTCAACTGTCACATACAAAATGCCAAAGACGTATGTGAGGGCCAAACCAGGTCTCCAGTCGGGATTCCGGTAAGGATGAACCCCGATCATTAAATTACCCATCGCGTGCTCCCACCTGCCACCCACCCTCTTAATGTGTGAAAAAATTCAAAGTTGTGAAGGTCAAAAGGTCAAGGTCATATTAAGGGCAGCATGGATGTGTGACATTTTTCTACAAGTATGAAGTACTGATATATTGAGGTAATCCATCAAAGGATATAGAAGTTATGACAGATTCTTGAGAAACTCTGGCAAACTTCTTAATGTGTGAAAAGGTTCAAAGTTGTGAAGGTCAAAAGGAAAAGGTCAAAATTGTCAAGGTCATACATATTAAGGGCAACATAGATGTATGGAATTTGTCCACAAGTATGTTGTGTTGAAATATTTAAGTTATGACAGAGATCAGAAACTCCGGTAAACTGTATGAAATAGTTCAAAGTTGTGAAGGTCAAAATTTCAAGGTTATATTAAGGGTAGAATGGATGTGTGGCATTTGCCCACAGCTATGCTGTGTTTCAATATTTAAGCAATCCTTCAAGGGATATAGAAGTTATGACATAATTGAGAAACTCTGGCGAACTTCTTAATGTGCCGGAGACAAGGACGGTCTCACGCACACAGTCCAAACAATATATATGCCCCCTGCTCTAATGAGACCGGGGGCATAATATAAGGTCAATGTTAAATGTTAAAATGGTGGCACACAGAGAGTGGGTTGTTGTATAGATGGAGGTTCCACTGTATAAATGTATATTTCACTGATCTACATACAGAATTTTAAAGGGTGGAGCGATATGATGGATTTCTACATTACATCTATATTGAATGTTACACCGTTATGTGTTTGGGATAACTAAGATAGTTAGTTGGTATACTGGCACCCTATTTGTTTAATTGGTAGGTTGATTGATGGTCTGTCTATTGTGAATAATAAAATGGAGTGGTTGTCTATATGACTTACATAGTAACCAACTTATCACTTTTATGTGGAGCATTGCTGTAATAAATCAAAGTACTAGAAGTATAGAGCGAATGTTAAAATTATAAAATTGTAGAAAGAATTTTATTCGATCAATCAGTTGATCAACATATTGGATGACCGATTGACTGATTGCCTGTTTTTTTAGTCCTGCAATCTCATATAGAACGCTGGCTGACAAATGGGACCTTATGACATTGGCGACCAACATAGTCCCAGATCAGCCTGTGCATCCGCACAGTCTGATCAGGGCCTACATTGTTCGCTATTCAGTCACTGAAGTAACTTTGCTGTCATCAACAAAAGAACAACGGCATTATTATTATTATGTAGCTAATATCCTCACTAGCGGCCTTGATAAATTAACAAAACACACTTTAACGCATTTACCTTACAAACATGGTGGACAGTATTAACCCTTTGAACCCGAAAGCCCGCTAAAGCGGTTTATGCAAACAGTGCAGATCCAGATGAGCCGGCTCGTAACGAGCCGTCTCATCAGGATCTGCACTTTTTGCAAGTAATTTTCATATTTCTTAGAACAAAAACACCCCCTTTTCATAAATGGACGAATCTGAAAATCATTTTGTGACCATTGGATTGGTCGGAACATTAGCATATCACAGTCTATTCCAGTTCCTTAGGGTTGAAAGGGTTAAAGTCCTCAGTGACCTACATGTATACCTCGGGTCGTATCACAGGTGATGGGAACAACTACTGTCTGTTTCACGAAACCTGCCCAAATTTTACGGCCATATAAACAATGCAAAAACAATATTTTTTTCGATAATATTAAATTTTATCAAAATTTAAGAATGAGCCTTCTTTTTATTTCGTGAAATTCGGTCAAGTGAGTGAGTGAGTGAATAGGGTTTAACGTCCGCTTTTCTGACATAGAGGTACAAGCCTCAGGGAGTCTACACGCAGACGGGTCAACGGGGTCGAGTCCCGTATCCACCTGTCCAAGGGGGGTAAATCCCAACTTCAGAACTCAATATTTACAATCAAAATATATATTCAGTCCTGAAATTAGAACAACCTGATCTGGTGCCAGGCCCTCGCCACACCAGCATCATTTATCCCATCCCCTAAAAGTAATAGGATTAGCGCTAATCTTACTTTTATATATGGGGCATAGCCCGACTCAACTCTCACATACAAGAAAGCCAAACATGCACATGAGGGCCAAATCCGGTATAGTGGGTTCCGGAAAGTATGAACCCAATCGTTAAGCCAGTTTAGTCGCCTTTTACGACAAGCAATGGCTACTGCAGCACTATTCTCAGGATCGATCAGTTGATCCCGCCCCGGGAAATTCGGTCAAATATTGATTTTATTACGAAAAATTCATTTGTCTATGGGAATTTAACATGGGGGAAAAAGAGGTAGAGGAGTTGTGGGAGGAGTCAAACAACGAAAAAAATTGGAAATTGACTCCGAAACCTAGCTAGATAGCTTGGAAATGATCTAACTAAGAAAACAAAAGTTAAATTTTGAAAATCGGTCCAGTATTTCTGAAATTCTAAAAATTTCCCCATGTTAAATCCCCATAGACATCTTTTCTATGGGGATTTAACATAGGAAATTGTTTTTTCGCAAAATAAAATCAATATTTGAAAAAATTCACGAAATAAAAAGAAGGCTCATTCTTAAGTTTTCCTTCAATTTAATATTATCGAAAAAAATATTGTGTTTGAATTGTTTATATAGCCGTAAAACTTGGAAAGCTTTCGTGAAACAGACAGTAATCTGATAGTCTGTTGTTACTTGTATAGATCATGTAGATATAATATAAGAATGAATGGCCTTTTTGTGGAATTTATCGGGGTATAAACTTGGAAAAGTCGCGGGAATACTGGACGAAGGCCGGAAGGCCTCGTCCAGTATTCCCGCGACTTTTCCAAGTTTATATCCCTGATAAATTCAACAAAAAGGCCATTCATTCCTTATAATTCCAGCATTTGAAATAAATTCATCAAGAAAATGTGTTTATTTTCCGTTTTCTTAAGAATTATTTTAACTGCGCCTGACGGTTACGGAAAGTAGTTCGGCGTGGGAGTTTACTGGGATATAAATTTTGGACAGAGACTTGCTATGGGCCAATCAAATGTTAGGGAATTGTGTAAATATTTTTGTGCTGGAATTATACCGTCATGTGATTTTTTTCCCCGTCACCTGTGGGTCGTATGCAAAACAAAGCTATTGAAAAATGAAAGGTGTTACGTATGTACGTATGTACATGCGTGCACATGGACTAATGCTATATCACCTCTTGCGAGGGGATAATAATGTCAACCACCAAACAACCCAGATCCTTTTAAAAGATAGAAATTGCTGTGTTGATGCATTGTACAGTAAAAGGGGTATTATATATACATAAGCTACCACTGTTTGTGTGTATCGGTCTAAGGGTTAATAAACACAAAATATATATTCATGCAAGCTGTAAGTTGGAGAAATCTGTAGATAAACAGCTACTAAACACAGATTAATTGATTGATTGATTGATTGATTGATTAATTGACTGATGTGTTAACAAACAGGTCATACACAGTGGAGTGACTGGTTATAACAATACAACCAGTGAGGACCTGTAACATGGGCAATTGCCTATTAAACAAGAATATGATCTCGTGTTCGGGGCCCGTACCAAACTCAATGACCAGATGACATGCTTTCCCGTTGATATTGTCAGATAATATTAACCCTTAGACCGCTACTCACAATAAATGTCGTCTGCTGTTGCTTTTATATGTTGCCTTATTTCTCAATAAAAACATGGTTTGACAGCAATGGAAATGATTCTGAAGTGCTATCAAAGCATATTGAAAATGATTCTAAAGTGCTGTCAAAGCATGTTTTTGATGATAAAAATGGAAAATAGAAAATAAACAGCAGACAACAACAAAATTAAGATAGCGGTCTAAGGGTTAACTTGAAACAGATTATTTTGGTACAAGCTACCTCGTCTAACCCACAAGTTCTGTATTGAATGTGCTTCTCTTAACAACATGTATGATCACGTGGTTACAACAACAATAACAACAACAAGTACTGACACTTCCAGAAGCCCTCCGATTGAAAGTACGTATTCCTTTATTTTGTCCTTATTATGTAACGGATTTTGATGAAATATGGCGCATCAACCGCGTCTTGTTAAGCCGCATTTGGTGGTCTCGGTACTTTTGTCCAAACTAGCGTTTCTGTCATTTTTGCGAAGAATAAATTTCCGTGTCTTCGCAAAAACGATATGTGCCGAACTCCCAGAACCACCAAATGAATTTTGATGTAATATGGCGCATCAAACGCGTACATTAGAGGGCCTCAGGGAAGATTGGATTTACCAACTGATGTTTTACCCTCATTAAATAAAGTCATTATTATTATTATTATTATTATTGTTAAGCTGCATTTGGTGGTCTCTTTATTTTCGCCCAAACTTATGTCGTTTTTGCGAAGAATCGATTTCCGTGTCGGAGACATGGAAATCGATTCTTTGCAAAAACGACATAAGTCTGTGCCAAACTCCCTAGACCACCAAATGCAGCTCATGAAGACGCGTTTGCTGCACCATATTTCATCAAAATCCGTTGCCTATTAAGGAAAATATAAAGTAATACTTACTTTGGAGTGGGCACACTTTCAACACTTTCAGCCATTGTTGTTGTTGTTGTAACCACGTGATCATGCACCTTGCTTAAGGGGTTATTGGAAATGTCAAGTTTTAGAGAATTGTCATGATGTACACCCTATAAAGTACCGGTAAGCAGGATTGAAATGTTAGTGGGATCTATACGAAAGCTGTGACAGGCGACACATTTACACAAAAGGATATTGAAAGTCCATAAGCATGCAATATAACTATTGCTAAAATAAATATGTAGAATACTAGATAACTTTGATACAAGCTAGACCGTAAGTATATTGACATACAATTTTGCTAAATGTACAAGGTACCCAGTATACAAAATTCACAATGTGTATAAATATTTAACTCTTTGCATGCTGGGAAACTTGTGGGCTATGAATATAAGATGTAAGATGAATGTACAGAATCACACAAAGGGACTCAAAAATACACAATGTTAATGTTGAAGCGAATCCATTCTTCAATACTATGTGGTTAGTAAGGTAGAGATATCAATTATTAATTAACTAACCCATTTCAAGTGTGATACTGATTCAAAATCAAAATTTAACTTTTTTTCTAGTTTCTTTATTTTTCAAATAGAAATTTCCTTTTTTTTCTAGTTTCTTTATTTTTAATGAAAATATATGTTGTTACCACTTATTTGAACCATCTCAAAGAGATGGTTCAAATGAGTGGTAACAACATATACTTTTGGTGGGAAATAAGAAAATAAACAGTATTTTCTACGAGAAAAAATGTGTATCTTCATCATAGCTTCAGTATGAAATTAATTAAACCTAGACTTCCACACATGAGGATTGATTGATTAATTGGTTGATTGATTGGTTGATTGATTGGTTGGTTGATTGATTGAGTTATTGGTTGATTGATTGGTTGGTTGATTGATTGATTGACTGCTTGATTGATTGATTGATTGGTTGATTGATTGATCTGCACAATGTCTCTCACATTTTCAATTACTGGCATTAATCAATAGCATTAAATTGCATTATGTGTAAAGTTGATCTTATAATTCCTGAGATATATAACTAAAAAAATAATAATTAAGGTTCGACTCATTACAGTTATGTTAATACCGAATTTTAACCTCATATGTGGAACTCTATCGTTAATGATTATACCACAGACTCAATGCCCATGATTATGGAACTTTTGAGCATGTACTCAAACTGTTAGCAAATGCACTAGAAAGTTGAGTTTGATTTAAAAATATTTTAGATTGGTTGGACAATGTCTCGACCAATCAAACCACTTGATTTTGAGCATCACTTAAATATGTGGCTGTTACTGGAGAAATTGTGCTTATGAGATTTGTGACAAGGATATATTCCCTAATCAAATAGCACACTCTTGGAGCTTGATAACGATATATATGCTTGTGTGAAGCATGACAGGTGTCTCATTGATGGAATGGCAAACAGTGCAGATCCTGATCAGACTGTGCGGATGCACAGGCTGATCTGGATCTACACTGCTCACAAAACCCATAAGCCCCACTGATCCAGTCACAATCACAAATGTAACATGGTCTGAAAATTCCATAATCACAGGTCGACATTTATAGGGAAAAACTGGAATCAAACTGAATCAAAAATTTAACCTATTTCATGCTGTAGATAAAATATTTTCTGATTCGAAAATAAATTAAAATATTTTTAACCGCGACACACAACAATTGTCGTCTGCTGTTGCTTTTATATATTGCCTCATTTCTCAATAAAATCATGTTGTAAATTATTCTAAAGTGCTGTCAAAGCATGTTTTTGATGATAAAAAATGGAAAATAAACAGCAGACGACAAAAAATTAAGATAGCAGTCTAAGGGTTTACAGTTCTCCATGAAAGTATATGTTGTTACCACTTATCTGAACCGTCTCGTTGAGACGATTCAAGTGAGTGGTAACAACATATACTTTCGATGACAAATGAGACATATAGGGAAAAATTTCTGATAAAACCAGCATGTAATGAGTTAATTACCGTACCAAAGCGGACTAAAGAAACCCAGAGCCTTTGGATTCTCTTGCTGTTCTCTGTTCGGAAAATCAAAAGTATGTTCAGATTTGTTGACAATGTTTTAATTTGATTGAATGACTAACACATGGTAGTTACTAGTTAGGTATTGATCGGCGGAAGTTTTGTGAGAATCCAACTAACGTATCAGGAGATATAATCTACGGTAGATGTGAAATGGGTATTTATGAGCGAAGCAGGATTTTTGGGAAATACAAACCTTTTTGGTTGATTAATCATCTTTAGCGTGTCCTGAGTCAAATTCAAGATGGTGCCACATTGGTACCTTTGAGGAAAAAATTTCAGAGCCAAAAAAACAAAATGGCCGCTAAACATATTCAAAAGAACTTGCTAGAATATATAGAAGTGGAATGTTGGTGCCCATTGTTATGCTTTTATAGTCGGGGAACTTAATAAAACTGTAGGCTGGATGGTACCAAGTACTGATCTGTGCTAAATTAAAGATGGCCGCCATTTTGATTGCAAAATGCTGAAAATATCACATTGTGATATATATTTAACACTTAGCAATATATAGTATGTAGTCTTTACCTGAATACTAGCACTTCCAAAAGTGATTATATATGCATGCATACACTCCTTTGTTCATCAATCCTTGTTATTTGAGGTGACGATAAAAAGTAATTACGTGACTAGGATCAGTCACAGTCAACACTTACCTTGCTACATTCATGTAAATTTGATATAATAAATTATACCAGGTCCGATACTTTCTGTTCAGAATATAACTTATAAATTACTTTAATATATGTTGCCGATACTGGAGACATGGGGATTATGTTATGGGTGACCATAATTGTAGTTTCTGATATTCATTACTCATCTGCAACTTCATTAGGGGCTATATCGCGTTGGCCATATGCCCCATTTCACCATTCATCAAGGGAAAACATGTTATGCGGCACAATCCAGGAATTCTGAACGCATTCTGTAGCCTATTTCATCAACATTGCAAAGTATACTTTATTAGCAAAGTATACTTTGAGGGAGTAATCATTTATTTTTCCTGAAATGCATTATTTCATATAGAACTAACAAATGCATATATTTCATGATTAAAAGTATGCAGAATTATTATACTGAATGTATTACATTATCACAGCCAAATTGGCTGTGGTAATGTAATAAATTCAGTATAATAAAAATTAATAAATTTATCATAAAATTGAAAATTTCTCCCTCAAAGTATACTTTGCTACTAAAGTATACTTTGCAATGTTGATGAAATAGGCTACTGGTCAGACATCACATTGCTTGTCTCATATAAGTCCAGGACAACGACCAGTTAGAAATACAGCCTGCCAACACCAACATATCACCTCACACCACACATACACAAACCGCCACAAACACACCACTTAACTGGCCAAAATTAAAGAGAAAATTATATACTTGTAGTAACCAGTCACATACCATACAAGCCCAATTCTTAAATTACCTCTCTTATCATATCATCAGTTTGAGTTTGAAAAAAAATGCAATATTCTCAAACATTGATATTGAAAATTGACAACAAAATCAGAATTGAATTCCACATGAACTCTGATTTATTTGTCAATTTTATACATCATTTACATAAATCATGAACGACTTTATATGTTCGTAATCAATATCGGCGAAATACAGCAATACGATATGGGAGGTAACACCAGTAGCTGATTTCACCAAAATTGCAAAGCATACTTATCTCTCAAAGTATACTTTGAGGGAGTAATCATTTATTTTTATCAAATGCATTATTTAATACAGAACTAACGACTGCATATATTTGATGATTAAAAGTATGCATAGTTATTATACTGAATTTATTACATTATCACAGCCAAAATGGCTGTGATAATGTAATAAATTCAGTATAATAAAATTTAATAAATTTATTTAAATTGAAAATTTCTCCCTCAAAGTATAATACTTTGCTAGATAAGTAAACTTTGTAATGTTGGTGATGAGCTGGGCTCATATTTGATAAAAAAAAATAGAGAAATGGAACACAGCAGCTTTGTGTAAACTATGTGCACAAATAGCTGTGCAATTTTATGGAGCCCCACAGGAGACGTAGAATTCTTTTTTTTTTATTAATTCGTTCCCACGAAATAACAATTTGTTCCCTCAATTAAAAAATGTGTTCCCACAAATTAACAATGTTACCTCATTTTAACAATTTGTTCCCACAAATTAACAATTTGTTCCCACGAATTAACAATTTGTTCCCACGAATTAACAATTTGTTCCCACAGTTTAACAATTTGTTCACACAAACTAAATTGAGGGATCAAATTGTTAATTCGAGGGAACACATTGTTATATCGTGGGAACGAATTGTTAATTCGAGGGAACAAATTGTTAAATTGAGGGAACAAATTGTTATTTCATGGGAACGAATTAATACAAAAAATCCATGTCCCTTGCAGGGCTCCGTACAATTTGGTGTTGTAACAGAAACAAAAATCACAATCATGCAGACCCCTAGCTACTTGTGACCCAATAACTCACACAACACTCAAAGATCAAATATAACTGAACACATTTCTATAAAGAATTGTTTCTTATATCATCTAGAGCTAGAGCATATGCCTGATTTTGATTGATTGATTGATTGATTGATTGATTGATTGATTGATTGATTGATTGATTGATTGATTGATTGATTGATTGATTGATTGATTGATTGATTGATTGATTGATTGATTGTTATGTAATGAATTGATTGGCGACCGTCATCAATGTCATGTTTCAAATTGTATTTCCTATAAATGACAGAACAGAGATGGAAATATATCAGCATTTGTTCCCGATACACAAGACCAATGTTGGTGGAGAAATATATCCTAATGTTGTGAGCAACACATTAACTCTTTGCATGCTGGGAAACTTGTGGGCTATAAATAGTTAAAAAATAGCGGACAAAACTCATCATATTTTCTTGTATTTCTCCTTGTAAATATCATGAATATGCGACTCAATTCTAATGAAATTCCAAGACATATTTACAGAGAGAAATAAAAAATATACTCCTAATTTGTTTGTCGGATATTTTCACCGCTAGCATGCAGAGTTAATTCAAGACACTCACACATCAGGTTGCACCGTACAGTCATTGTATTATTTGTTCTTTAGGCCATTTTTTTTTTATTAGTTGGTTTACAGATCCGCTGACCCGATTTTTTGGCAATGTGGAAAAAAATTAAATTTTAAATTTCCGTTTTTTTTTTAGATTTTTTTACCGCCGATGGAAGAAAAAAAAAAATATTAATAAAGAAAAAAGAATTTGAACGCCCGTACATGAAGTACAACTTTACAAGAACAGACTATAATATCTACCGACGCCCACTGTTTTGGCGGGGAATTTCACAATCACATTTCTCGTTTTTTTATGTTCTAAGAAAACGGTTGCTTGCTGGTATAATCTATGGCGAGTCTTGTGGATTCGTGTCCTCAGAAGGACCCATTATTGCACTGATTCATTTTATTTAATTATTTTTATTTTACTTACTAAACCTAAACCAGATACTGTATTAATATGTACGCATTACGCAACCCATTCACAATGATCAACATTCAACAGTATGTGAATATTAAACTGAGTTGCTATGTAGAATATAAAGAACCTTGCTGAATCGACACCCTACATTAACCGACAAACTCTTGGTCCGAGACGATGCCGGTTAACACAAGTTTCACCGTATCACAATCACTGGCCTTTTTGTTTTTTTATCGACCGACAAACCGACTCAACCACGTGCCTAAAAAAAGTGATTTTTTTGTTTTTTTTTGTGTTTTTTTTTTACCGACCGACCCAACCCTGTGCCAAAAAAATAAATAAATTGAAAAACCTTTTTTTTATTTTTATTTTTTTCTGACCGACCGACCGACCGACCCGATCTCGCGGAAAAAAAATACGTAAACCAACAAATAAAAAACAAATGGCCTTAGGTAAGTAATTTAATTTATCTACACAATAGCTGTTCATTTTCAATTACCGGTGGTAGTAATTGCCATTAATATTAACATTCTATATAAAATCTTTCTTTTTTTTGTTGTCTGTTGTTCATTTTCTATTTTCCATTTTGATCATCAAAAACATGCTTTGACAGCACTTTAGAATCATTTACAACATGCTTTGACAGCACTTTAGAATCATTTCCATTGGAAATGATTCTGAAGTGCTGTCAAACCATGTTTTTATTGAGAAATAAGGCAAGATCTAAAAGCAACAGCAGACGAAAATTGTTGTGAGTAGCGGTCTAAGGGTTAAGAGTTATTATTGTAGTAATAATACATAGATAACAAACACATTTTATTTTCATACCGGACACATTTTATTTTCATACCGGGTGGAATCACTACATAACTATGTACTTGCTTATTGTCCATTACAGTAGTTTAAACCAATCTAAGGGAATCTTCCTTTAACAGATCGAATGACTCATTGAGAAATAACGAAACAACTATGGGAATTTTGTCAGCTAAATAAGTAAATATGAGTTACTAAACTTCTACATCTTTCACCACATTACAATAAAGATGACTCAGTAAAATGATTTTGGTAACTAGAGCAAGTGAGCAGGGGCTCACGGATACCCCGGCCGACGCCTTGTCCGACTAACAAATATTTTCATTTGGCCTTGATATTTGGCATGAAAGCCACATGGGTGGGATATAGAATGAAAATATGATGATGATAACAATGTATATGAAGCGTCAAGTCAATCTGACTTACAGTTGCAGAGCTAATGGATACCCAAAAACTTTAACGCAAATCTGACGGATGGACGGACGGAATGACTAAAACTATATACCCCTCGACATACTTTGTATGCCGGGGGTATAAATATGTGTACAATGATATATGGCTGTGACAGGAGAAATGGGGCTTATGGGATTTGTAGCCAGTGTAACACCTGATTGCACAGCACAAAATATCATGTAGCCCGATAATGATCTATATTGCTTGCTAGAGCTTGACTGGTTTGGCCAATAGATGTTTAGAAACATTGATAATCTGGGAAAGATTAACACAGGCAGATGTGTATATCTATTTTCACCGAGGAATAACTTTATTGTAATGTGGCTGTGTGTACACCACGTATGCATGGAACTATAGTCTACTAACAGTAAGTCTGTCGGCCTCGTTATATCCAACACTGTGACCTCCCTAGGCCTACAAAAACATTCCAACATTGTCAGTGGGTACAACGACATATATATGGTAATATATGATATAATTATACTATAGCAAGTGAGCAGAGGCTCATGGATACCCCCGGCCACCGCTTGAACCGACAAACAAAAACGTTATGCAAATCTTATGGACGGACGAAAGGGCGGAAATACAAAACCTATATACCCCTCCACATATACTTTGTATGTTGGGGGGTATAATGACAACATAAATCATGTTTGTTAGTTTGTAAATGGAGACAACATTGCGACTTGCCAGGACAAAATGAGGCATTTTCAGTTTGTCACCAGTACAGCCTTGGCCCAGATAAAAAAGAGCCTGTATTATCCATTGTCCACTCGAATTGTTTAAACATTCCCGATAGCTGAAGTGGGAAGTTTATATCTGTATCTGAGGCTGCATTAACCAATAGAATTCTGAAGACACACAATTCTGTTTTCAGGAAAATTTCAAATCTTTTATTTCTCATTCAACATATATAGTGTGACCACTCATTTGAACCGTCTCTTCGAGACGGTTCAAATGAGTGGTCACACCATATACTTTCATTCAGAAATAAGAAAAATAGAGAAAAAAAATAAAAACAATTGCATCCTCATAAAAGTGTTCTCCGAATGCAATGGTTAAAGGGTCAGCTCCTGGTAAATAACTCAATAAGCATCAGTTTACAGCAAAGAGGACCACTAGTAGCCTAGGAATTAATGATTTGACTATATAATAATTAAATCACAATCTGAATATGTTAATTATGTTAATTATGCAAAAATATAATCATTCTGAGACAAGACGCATATTCATATGACATCAACAAACACATTGCATGTAAATCCTTAGTCGGCAGATGTTATTGGAGAAGTCGGGTGTATAATATTTGTGGCCAATATAGTTCCAGATTGTGAGCGAACTCCTGCGGCCGGATACACAGGTGGAAGACTCAGACCAGTGACACAAAAAAAATGGCCATTACAAAAAATCCATTACCCCACCCACTTGGTCTCATACAGTACTATCTTCTTTTACCCCACCCACGTGGTCTCATACAGTACTATCTTCTTTAAGATAGTACTGTATGAGACCAAGTGGGTGGGGTAATGGATTTTTTGTAATGGTCATTTTTTTTTTGTGTCATAGGTCCGAGTCTTCTACCTGTGGCCTGATAAAGACCTACACTGATTGCTACATGAATGACGGGTGTTTCACAGGCTGAATAGTGAACAAGGGTATCAATATCACTAAGCTAATCCCCACGCTGGCAGCCTTAATAATAAAACATTTTTTTAAACATGTTTGCCTTACAAACATAAGTCCTCAGTGACCTTGACCGTGGGTAGTTTAATGTGAGTTGTA
This sequence comes from Conchocele bisecta, assembly GCA_029237695.1. NCBI lineage: Eukaryota > Metazoa > Mollusca > Bivalvia > Lucinida > Thyasiridae > Conchocele > Conchocele bisecta. The sequence continues at coordinate 9,998,410 of CM055278.1, forward strand.
AGCACCATCCCTAGACACACATTGTGGCCAAATATGATAAAAGTCGGTCAAGTGGTTCATAAGTTATTGAAAAATGTACGATGTTACTAATGCACATAAGCCCCATTTCAACAGTGACAGTAAAACAGGCAATATATCAAATTGTCATCAGGATACAAATCTTGTCTAGGCATGTCAATATGTGTGTACCGGTATGACCTCTGAACATGTTAACCCTTTCATCCCCGAATAATTGGAAAGGACTGGTCAATTTATGAAGTTTTTTTTTGTTCTAAAAGAATATGAAAATTACTTGCAAAAAGTGCAGGTCCTGATGAGACGGCTCGTCACGAGCCATCTCATCTGGTTCTCCACTGTTGGCAAACACCACTATAGAGGGCTGTAGTGTTGAAAAGGTTAACTGACATGGCACTGACCAATATGAACTCGCGAGACGTCAATATTGAATAAGGAAAAATATTGACGGCTTGCATTCCATTGTGTTTCAATGGGAAACGAAGGTACGTATATAACAAGGTCCAATACAGAGCAAGGTCAGTAATTTATCAAGCAACTAACTGCACATTGATCGATCACACGTCAACTAATTACATGAAACGTGACCTGATAAATAGAATACGTGTAGCCGATTTCATCAAAATTGCAAAGTATACTTTAAAACTTATCTAGCTAAGTATACTTTGAGGGAGTAATCATTTATTTTTCACGAAATGCATTATATCAAAAAGAACGACTGCATATATTTGATGATTAAAAGTATGCAGAATTATTATACTGAATGGATTACATTATCACAGCCAAAATGGTTTAATAGCCAAAAGTTTGTCGGCAGCAAAACGTGGAACAGACAGTAGTTCTCTCTATGTTAATAGAGCTGGCTTTCAATATTTAAGGTTGATGCTCAGAAAAGGTTATAATCGAATGACAATTACCGGTAAAGCATTAATAAAACCGCAACTGAAAATATAAGGCTGTATACTGACCTTATGGAGCTGGAAAGAAGACACAGAAAGCAAAAATAAGATTGAATGAAATAATTAAAACTTACAACGCTGAATTAAATTTTGTCATCTGTCTGTCGTCTGATGATTCTGATCTTGAACCAGAAGTGATGCAAGCAGCGCTGTTGTCGGGTATACATAGTTACTGATTGTGCTGTTTTATTGCTAGCAAAAAGCAGACGGAGTGCCTCAGACGAATGGGAATTTTATGCTGTAATAAACCAATCTATTTTTGATGTATATTATTTATTATTCCCATTTTTCTCATCAAAAACATGGTTTGACAGCACTTTAGAATCATTTCCAAGGGAAATGATTCTACAGTGCTGTCAAACCACAATTTTATTGAGAAAGAAAACAAAATATGAAACAACAGCAGACAAAAGCAGACAACATTTTTTGCTTCCCACATTCTAAGGGTTAAAGGTCCATAGAAACAGCATTGATAAGGTAATCAGTGATCTCCATGACTGGACATTATAAGTCAAAAGTCTGAATTTACTTGACTGAAAATACCAATTTATTTTGTTGTTAGAAAGAATACAGAAATAAATGTCAAAAAGTAATCTTCTTAAACATATATTGGTGCTTTAAAGTGTAAAAGAAGAATTGGAAGATATTAATTGTTATAAAATGTATTCCGTTCAAACATTTCAGCCTGAAAATTTGTTGGCCATTAAGTTAGTAAGAAGAAGGGACTTCAGCATAACGTCAAGTGGTTTTGTTTGTTTGTTTATTGGTGTTTAACAGCCTATCAGCAGCTAAGGTCATGAAAGGCCGGGCAAACGGGTTCGATACCGTTTTAACCTGCTGCATTGGGGGGGAAAATCCCAAAATCAGAATGGAATATTTACATCAAGAAAAAATATATTCAGTCCTGAAATTAGAATAACCTGACCTGGTGCCAGGTCCATACCACACCAAAACCACTTTGCCCCTTCCCCTAAAATATGATTATGAATAATCGTAATACTCACATAAGGGGTATAACCAGATTCAACTGTCACATACAAAATGCGAAAGACGTATGTGAGGGCCAAACCAGGTCTCCAGTCGGGATTCCGGTAAGGATGAATCCCGATTGTTAAATTACCCATTGCATGCTCGCACCTGCCACCCACAAAAGTCAAGTGGTAAGCCACCGCCTTTATGTAGTCATGGAGACCACTGGTAATACAAAGTGGTACGGAGTCCCGCAGGGGCCATGAATTTTTTTTATTAATTTGTACGAAATAACAATTTGTTTCCTCAATTTAACAATTTGTTCCCTCAAATTACAATTTGTTCCCACGATATAACAATTTATTACCTCGAATTAACAATTCATTCCCATAAAATGATAATTTGTTCCTTCAATTTAACAATTCGTTCCCTCGAATAAACAATTTGTTCCCACGATATAACAATTTGTTCCCACAAATTAACAATTTGTTCCCGTGGGAACAAATTGTTATTTTGTGGGAACGGATTGTTAAATTGAGGGAACAAATTGTTATTGCGTGGGAACGAATTAATAAAAAAAAGAATTCTACGTCCCCTGCGGGGCTCCGTAAAGTAGCGTACACGTACACAGAATTGAACAAATAAACTAGCAGAACTGATAGAGGTATACAGCACACATAAATGTAGGAGGGTTGGTTTGATCAAATGTCTAATCGTATATGTAATATTGGCACTGGGGTCACTAGAATGATTTATGATGCAAACTGTATGAACACATCATTAAATGTGCAGACATCAACAAACGATTTGCCAGCATCCACTGTCAGAGCAAATTGTAAATTTCAATTTTAAACTTACAAACACCTTACGAAGGTTTAAGTGAAATGGGCCCAAGGACACAATGGGTTTATATTGGCCATAGAAGTGATTTTATCGGAATAAAACATACTTATAGAATCAGAATTATGCTTTGATTTTAAAGATATTTTAAAGGTATTTCCGCACAAAAATACTATCTATAGTATGCATGTATGTTCTGGTAATTCAAGTATTAGCTTTAGCTCTGGCAACCAATTAAATGAGATTTTTTTTTATTTCAACATTTTATTTCTCGTCTATTTCACAATCATGATAATATACATTCACAAATAAATGCCACAATTATTAGTGTACTGGTGCAGAACTAATACATTGTATATCAGCTACCACAGAGTGAATAACAATTATATTATTTTATTAATTTGATCAACATACACTACTAGAATAAGATGAGCATGTTATTTAGTATCCATTTTTGAAACTTGCTACATGTCCAAATTTCCAATATACAGGTTCTACAAATGTGAAATAACCCTCACACTGCTCAATTAAATATTGTCTTCTGCTGTTTACTTTCTATTTTCAATTTTTCTCAGCAAAACATGATTTGACAGCACTTTAGAATCATTTCCAATGGAAATGATTCTAAAGTGCTGTCACACCATGTTTCTATTAAGAAAGAAGACAAAATACAAAACAACAGCAGACGACAATTTGTGTGGCCAGCAGTGTAAGGGTTAATGTACTCGTACATGAAATGTTTGAAAATGTCATGAATTAGTCAAGTATATGTAGCAACACATATGGGCCCAAATATGAAACGTTTCGAAGTTGATTTTGAAGATCATCACCATCTCAGAAAATTGCTTCAGAAGTTTAATATTCTTTGAGCATATGCAGAATTGAATTCTGTATGAATGCTGAATGTTTAATAAACTTTCAACATTATTTACAATGAACATCGAAAATCTTTCAAACCAATTTCAGAAAATAACCATATGTGTTGCAGCAAAAATGATATACACTGGCCCCAGTCTATGTAAGTAAAATGTACAACTACCTCACCATAAATATATGGTTATATGAAACATTATAATTAACTATAATTGTAAATAATTAACTGGAATTAAACAGGTTTTAGTTGGACAAACACAATCACAATACAATGAGAATATTGATAACACCTAATAGTATAAAGTATAAATACAAAAGATAGATTAACATCGACATCACCGAAGACACTCACAACAACTATAACGAGGAGAGAAAATTGAGCATTTCCAAGAAAATTGTCGAAGAAATTACCTTTTTCCTGGCGGCTTCTTCAACAGCTGTTTAACCGTGTCGCTGTTGTTACGAGAGAATTCCGTCACCATCGCCAGTGTTCCGCTCAGGCTGGTCAGATAGCCCCACATCGCACTGGCGAATAGAAGTATGTGGCGATTCATTCCAATACTCATGTAATATGTTTTTACTTTTACCAATATTTAACCCTTTCTATGCTCAATTAAATGTTGTCGTCTGCTGGAAATGTTTTATTATCAATATTTCTCAATAAAAACCTGTTTTGGCAGCGCATGAGAATCGTGTCCACTGTGAATGGGACAGGAAAATGTTATGCTATACTCTCCAGCACTTGATGGTTGGAATGAAGAGAATCGGTCAAAACTGTAGAAGTAGTTCGCCGGATAAGGAAAAAAAATATATTCCGAGTCGAAAAAGAGACATAACTGCGGATGGATCGGTGGGAGAGCGAAATGTTTACGCTACGCATTCCTGCTCTTGATGGTTGGGACGTTTACCGAGTATGAAGAGAATCGGTCAAAAACTGTAGAAGCAGTTTGCCGGACAAGGAAGAAAAATATTTCCAGATTCGAAAAAAAGGACAGAACTCTGGATGTATCAGTGGGACAGTGAAACCTTTTACTTTACACACTCCTGCACTTGATGGTAGGGTTTTATATCGAATATGAAGAAAGTCAGCCAAAAACTGTAGAAGTAGTTTGCCGGACAAGGACAAAATAATATTTTCAGAGTTGAAAAAGGGGCATAACTGTGAATGGATCAGTGGGCAAAATACACTAGCTTATTATTCTCTATATATATGAGGCTATGTATTCAACTACCAGACAGGATTATACATTTTTCACGCCTGTGATCAAAGAATCTTTCTTAGTTTACACACGAGGCAATACCAGTAGCCAATTACACCAAAATTGCTAAGCATACTTATATCTTGCTAAGTATACTTTGAGGGAGTAATCATTTATTTTTCCCCGAAATGCATTATTTCATAGAGAACTAACGACTGAATATATTTGATGATTAAAAGTATGCAGAATTATTATACTGAATTTATTACATTATCACAGCCTAATATAATCAATTCAGTATAATAACAAGAAACGAGGCAAAGCCACGAAGGCCAGGTTTTTTCCAAGCATAGACACTTGGATAACATAATTATACCCACTTTTTGTAGACTAGATGGCCGTGGCCTGCATGTCGCGCCTTGGGGCGAGGCATGGACACTAAAAAAATAGATATAGTAGATGGAAAAACTTTAACCAAAAAACTTTAACCGGACACACGGACGAACGGACGGACGTATGCTAAAATGCCGACGATATCGCACTTTCCGCAAGCAGGTGTGACAATGATGATAAACACCCATGTGAAGTATCAAGGTATTGGGTGAAGCAGTTGCAGAGATATAGTACACGAAAAAACTTTAACAAAAAAATTCAAAGTAATTTAAACTTGACATTGGGCACAGGATCGCGCTTTCCGCAAGCAGGTGCGACAATGATGATAAACACCCATGTGAAGTATCAAGGTATTGGGTGAAGCAGTTGCAGAGATATAGTACACAAAAAAACTTTAACAAAAAAATTCAAAGTAATTTGACCTTGACATTGGGCACAGGATCGCGCTTTCCACAAGCAGGTGCGAATGATGATAAACACCCATGTGAAGTATCAAGGTATTGGATGAAGCAGTTGCAGAGATATATACACGAAAAAACTTTAACAAAAAAATTCTAAGTAATTTGACCTTGACATTGGGCACAGGATCGCGCTTTCCGCAAGCAGGTGCGACAATGATGATAAACACCCATGTGAAGTATCAAGGTATTGGGTGAAGCAGTTGCAGAGATATAGTACACGAAAAAACTTTAACAAAAAAAATCAAAGTAATTTGACCTTGACATTGGGCACAGGGGCCGCACGGTTGGGGGTTAGAATGAAAATATGGATGATGACAAACACCCATGTGAAGTTTTAAGGTAATGCGAAGCAGTTGCAGAGATATAGTATAACAAAAAAGTTTTAACCAAAAAACTCTAACCAGACGTACGTTAAAAAGTTAACGTTGAAAATGGCTAAGTCAATTACGTAGAAATAATAGGTGAAGGTAAAAAAATGGTCACATGTTGGATAGTTGTATGTGGTAGGCACCCTTGGTTATGAAGCTGTGAAAGTTTGGTGGTCCTAGGTGGTACAGTACCAAAGAAAGAAATGGACTTAAACACGAAAACTTAACATTGTAACGCGAAAACTTAACATTGAAAATGGCTAAGTCGACTACGCGGGAAAAAATGGGTGAAGTTAAAAAAAAAGTAACATGTTGGATAGTGATATAGGTGGTGGGCACCCCTTGATTATGAAGCTGTGAAAGTTTGGTGGTCCTAGGTGGTACAGTAACAAAGAAATGGCCTCAAACACGAAAACTTAACATTGATTGTGGACGCCGCACGCCGCCCGCCCGCCGCCCGCCGCCCGCCGCCCGCCTAACCGCCCGGCTTTCGCCAATCCAATAGCCTGGATTTTTTTTCAAAAACCTGGCTAAAAATTAATAAATTTATCCTTAAATTGAAAATTTCTCCCTCAAAGTGTACTTAGCAAGACAAGTATACTTAGCAATTTTGGTGAAATAGCTAGCTAGGCTACAGATTTTACCTCCTAAATCGATCATACAGCTTACAGTTGCTTAACTATATACAGAATAAATGCAGTGTTTCTAACAGACAATACCAATAAGAAACAACTTTTGTGTCATATCCGACTTACGGGTCGTATGGAATGTCACCGGGGCCACTCTCAATCATTCCGCTGCTGTGACTTTACATCCGAAATGGATACACGCAGTTACGTGACAAGAAGTCCAGAATGTACTAGACAATACCATAGAAACTTCTTTCACTTACGGGTCGTGTGGTTTATTGCCGGCGCAAGGTGTTTTTTAGTTTGTTGACCTGCATCAAGATAGTGAGCATCAACACAGTCATCAATTTACTTTAAGCCTGTTGTAGGCGATACAATTGGCGATAAGAAATTACAATTTTCGAATAAAAAAAAACAACACTTTTTTTCTTTTTTTTTCGAAAATTATAATTTTTTATTGCCATTATACTCACGCGTTACATAAAGTCCATTAATGAGCGTATCAGCTAGTGATGGGACCCTATGAATTGTCTGTCACTTACGGGTCGTGCGGAATGTCTCCGGCCCCACTCTCAATCATGCCACTGGCCGTGTTCAGGTAGACCCAGTGGAAGAAGCGAAGGAACGGCCGCTTCAGATTGTCGTTGATGTTCGGATTGTTCAACACCTTAAACAGCTCCGGGATCTTGAAGATCGTCTGGCATATCGACTCAATGAACCGGTTCTCACCCTGCAAATAGATACAGGTTATCACATGGCTAGTTGGGAATCCTAGATAACTTGATATTAGCCCGAGACCAACTAATAAATGTTGATCGTCTGGAATATCTACTCAATGAACCGGTTCTCAATCTGCAAATAGAAACAGTGGCCCGTTTCACTAAATTTTGTATGACTAAAATGTTTGTAAGTGCAAAATTATGAGTCTGTAAATTTCACATTAACAATATTTTCTTGTAAACAATTATTGGATTTACATTTATTGAGCATAGGCTGCATATTACACCACTCGCCAGCAGTAGTTTACACCACTCTCGTGTTTACCATATATGGAGGCAATGATGTTTGCTTCAACCAATCAAATAATGTTCTCAGACACACCCTCTGAATCGCAAGACAGTCGTTGCCTTCACTACGGCCCGCCTCCAGAAATTAATTTGCATATATCTTTACCATATTTTACTCTAAATTCGCTTTGTTTTTATATTGAATCATGTGTGAAATGTAAGAAAATGTTTATTTAACCAGGTGAGTTGATTATCTTGAAATAATGCCCTCATGATTGGGTCCTACCGTTAAATAAACTTGGTTCGCTACGTGCACTAGTTTATTTAGCGTAAGGACCCAATCACTTGTACAGTGAAACCTCTCTAAACCAGACACCCGGCTTAAGAGAGGTTTCACTGTAAATCAGACATTTGATCATTCTGAGCTATAGTTGTCTGTTATGCGATCATGAACAGACATTATCACATGCGATGTGTTACCAAGAAACCTCTCAAAATGAGATAACATCTATTTGCTTGTTGTCAGGTTTAGAGAGGTTCCACTGTACATTATTTCACGATAATCAGTTCACCTGTTATGTATACAAACCTCTGCACAAGTTGCCAACAGATCCACGGTGGCTATCAGGTAGTTCAGTTCCAGAGAATTTCCTGTCGTCAAAACTGCCTCCCTGTAATAACATTCATTGATTGGTTGGTTGCACAGAGATTATAGAAATTGTATAGAAATAAGCATAGAAGACAAACAAGATAAAACATAAATACAAGCGAACATAAACACATGTTATGCATACAAATGGCTCAAACATGTTATAGTCTGTTTCACGAAAGCTGCCCAAATTTTACGGTCATATAAACAATTCAAAAACCATATTTTTTTCGATAATATTAAATTAATGAAAATTTAAGAATGAGCCTTCTTTTTATTTCGTGAAATTTGGTCAAATATTGATTTTATTGCGAAAACAAAATTTCCCCATGTTAAATCCCCATAGACATCTTCACGGAGTGAAGATGTCTATGTGGATTTAACATGGGGAAATTTTTTAGAATTTCAGAAATACTTGACCGATTTTTAAAATTTAACTTTTGTTTTCTTAGTTAGATCATTTCCAAGCTATCTAGTCAGGTTTCGGAGTCAATTTCCAAACTTTTTCGTTTTTTTACTCCTCCCACACTTCCAAACCACTTTTTCCCCCATGTTAAATTCCCATAGACAAATCAATTTTTCGTAGTAAAATCAATATTTGACCGAATTTCACGAAATAAAAAGAAGGCTCATTCTTAATTTTTCCTTTAATTTAATATTATCAAAAGAAATTGTTTTTGAATTGTTGATGTAGCCGTAAAATTTGGGCAGCTTTCGTGAAACAGACAGTAGTTTGAATGAAATTTTTATGAATTCTGCCGTGACCATGAGGTTAGTTTGAGGTAAGCAGTGCTGAAAATTTGATCATGTTCTAGCAAATGTGAGTCAACTGTATATAAAGATGTATATGTACCTAGAACCTCATTCTGGTCAACGACAAACGCGACATTGGACCTGAACTGAGGTTAGTTCGACGTAAGCAATGGTGACAAGTTTTACCCTGTTCTAGCAAATGGCAGTCAACTGTATATGTCTACATACCTGTTTTCATTAAGCAAAATGGAAAATATACAGCAGACGACAAAATTTTACTCTGATACGATCGATTACACACCGTGAAAATCTTGTTGGAACGTAAAAGTAAATTGTGACGTAGGCCATTTCAGTTTACCGCGTGTTATATCAGCTGTTATTCTAAGTACGTATGGTCGCTCGTTAGGAGCATTTCTTTCCTTCGTTTATAAGATATGGGTTGTGGCCTAGGGCTTAGAACACCGACTTCCAATGTGGAGGTTGTGGGTTCAAACATCGCCTTGGGAATCAAACATACCTTCATAGTATGTCCATCCCATTCAACTTAAATTCCATCGCTGAATAAACAGTATAAAGAACGAAGTACATACCGTGCCGCCTCGTTCTGGTCAATGACAAACGCAACATCCGACCGGAACTGCATGAAGTAGGTCATCACGAAGCCCTGGTTGCGTTTCAGGGGCAGATCGAGCTCCTCCACCTTGACGACGGCGTTCAGCAGGTCGAGGAACTGGGGCACGGCCGTCTTGTGTTGGGCCACAAGAGCCATGATCTTCTGGACCTGATGCTGGGCAATCTTCATGCACGTGTTCGCGTTACCCGTAAACACCTGGAATGGTGGGTTACTTAATGGTAGCTGGTTGATTTAGTTTTACATGTTTCACCCCTAAATAACTAGTCCATTTATAAGAAAGGAATCTTCTTTTTTTCTAAAAAAATATGAAACTTACTTGCAAAAAGTGCAGATCCAGATGAGACGGCTCGCTACGAGCCGGTGTCACAGAATATTGTCTCCCCCAGAATATTCTCCACCCCACCTCTCCTCTACACAACACTCATATAACAGAGGGTTTGGCTGACTGGGGGGCGGGGGGCAAATTATTCGCCGAATATTATCCCCCCACCTCTCCTCTACACCACACTCATATCACAGAGGGTTTGGCTGACCGGGGGGGGGGGGCGCAAAATATTCGCCGAACATTATCCCCCCCCCCACCTCTCCTCTACACCACACTCATATCACAGAGAGTTTGGGCTGACTGGGGGGGGGGGGCGGGGGCAAATTATTCGCCGAATATTATCCCCCCCCCACCTCTCCTCTACACCACACTCATATCACAGAGGGTTTGGCTGACTGGGGGGCGGGGGGGGGGGGGCAAATTATTCGCCGAATATTATCCCCCCCCCCCACCTCTCCTCTACACCACACTCATATCACAGACGGTTTGGCTGACTGGGGGGCGGGGGGCAAATTATTCGCCGAATATTATCCCCCCCCACTCCTCTACACAACACTCATATCACAGAGGGTTTGGCTGACTGGGGGTGGCGAGGGTCAAATTATTCGCTGAATTATTATCCCCCCCCACTCCTCTACACAACACCTCATATCACAGAGGGTTTGGCGGACTGGGGGGCGGGGGGCGGGGGGCGCGCAAATTATTCGCCGAATATTATCCCCCCCACCTCTCCTCTATACAACACTCATGACACATATCACAAGACGCACCCCCCCCCCCCCCCCCCCCCCCCCACATCATCACAGAGGGTTTGGCGGAGCGCAAATTATTCGCCGAATATTATTCCCCCACAGTAACAGTAATAAAAGTCAGGAAAAAGGGGGGGGGGGAGAATATTCCGGGTGGAGGGCAAAATATTCGGCGAACATTCTAAATATTCATAATGAGGGCAGATTTATTCGGCCGGGGGGGGGGGGGGGAGATTATTCGGGGGGGCCTGGGGGGGGGGGGAGAGAATATGGCGAACATTCTGCCCCTGGGGGGGGAAATATTCTGGGGGGAAAATATTCGTTTACACCGGCTCATCTGAATCTACACTGTTTGCAGACACTTCTAAAGAGGTACATTGGAGGGTGGGGGGAGTATGTGAAGGGTATTTTATTGATGGCATTCATCTCTGATGCTGAACGATTTCCATGCATGTGTTAGCAATACCCGTAAACACCTGGAATGGTGGGTTACTCATTGGTTAGCTAGTTGATTTAGTGGCTATATCACCTGCAGTATCAGGTACAGCAAAGATTTGTCGAAGGTTCCCAAACAAAACAGAATTGAGAACGAAGCGAAAACAATCATTTTGTAGAAAGATATACATAGAAACAGACATCTTCTTTGGAATTTATTGACAGTAGACTTTTGCATGCTACGCTATTTACCTCTGTAAGGGCCTCCGCTAGTTCCGATGCTGCTCCTTGTTTGCAGAGCAAGAGGTCGAGTCTGTCAAACAGTCTTTGCTGTACCACCTGGTTGTTCCGTGCCAGCATCATGAGCAGAGTGAATGTCTTTTGGAACACCTGCCGTAGGCCTGTGTACTGTTCCTGGTGACGTAATCATCGCAGTTAATATTAGTGGTCATCAATTTGATCCATTAACTAACAAACGTGCCGAAGGTCAAAATACCAATAAGAAGGAAACATGCTATCGGGACTCGATTTCCACCTCGACATAACCGAAATATCAACATTTCCGATATCGATTTATCAGGAGTAAAATATAAAATCTATATAGGGAATTCGGCCGGGACTTCGGATGTATATCGAGATAAGCAGGTATATCGAGATAAGCGATATCGAGATAAAGAGAATCAGCTGTATACTTATCTTGCCAAGTATACTTTGAGGGAGAAATTTTCAATTTAAGTATAATTTCTTTGTTTCTATTAAACTGAATTTATTACATTATAACTGCCATTTTGGCTGTGATAATGTAATACATTCAGTATAATAATTTTGCATACTTTTTAATCATCAAATATATGACGTCGTTAATTCTATATTAAATAATGCATTTCGGGAAAAATCAATTATTACTCCCTCAAAGTATACTTAGCTAGATAAGTATACTTCGCAATTTTGGTGAAATCGGCTACTGATCGATTGGCTGCAGGTGTGAATCCCAGTAAGATTCATTGTTTCAGTTCATAAAGATATGAATCCTTAAGGATGGATTCATCGTTACAATACCCTTCTAATCCTATGACAAAACTTATTTTTCTACCATTGTAGACCCAGCCAAGTCTGAGCCTCAGGACACAAGCATGAATATATAATGGCAAGAATTAAAGGCCATTATCATGCCGTTGTTGTACAGAATGTTCTGTTGATGCAGTGTGACTCAAGTGTGAGATATAATGGCAAGGCTAATATATTACCAGTAACTTGACATCAATCTCCTGAGATAACGGTGAAGATGTACGTCCTCTATATAAAGAATAGTAGGTAGGTGCCGTGAATGGGAAAAAATATCTGGCAAGGCTTAATAGGAAACGGGATGGGCGAGGCTCAGCCGAGCACATCCCGTTTCCATGCCGTGCCAGATAATTTTTTTCCCATTCACGGCACTAACCTACTATTCTATTTATTTTGAAAATCGATCCACAAATAAAAAATATATTAAACAAGAAACGAGGCAAAGCCACGAAGGCCAGGTTTTTTCCAAGCATAGACACTTGGATAACATAATTATACCAACTTTTTGTAGACTAGATGGCCGTGGCCTGCATGTCGCGCCTTGGGGCGAGGCATGGACACTAAAAAAATAGATATAGTAGATGGAAAAACTTTAACCAAAAAACTTTAACCGGACACACGGACGAACGGACGGACGTATGCCAAAATGCCGACGATATCGCGCTTTCCGCAAGCAGGTGTGACAATGATGATAAACACCCATGTGAAGTATCAAGGTATTTTGGTCCAGCAGGTGAAGCAGTTGCAGAGATATAGTACACGAAAAAACTTTAACAAAAAAATTCAAAGTAATTTGAACTTCACATAGCGCACAGGATCGCGCTTTCCGCAAGCAGGTGCGACAATGATGATAAACACCCATGTGAAGTATCAAGGTATTGGGTGAAGCAGTTGCAGAGATATAGTACACGAAAAAACTTTAACAAAAACATTCAAAGTAATTTGAACTTGACATAGGGCACAGGATCGCGCTTTCCGCAAGCAGGTGCGACAATGATGATAAACACCCATGTGGAGTATCAAGGTATTGGGTGAAGCAGTTGCAGAGACATAGTACACGAAAAAACTTTAACAAAAAAATTCAAAGTAATTTGACCTTGGGCACAGGATCGCGCTTTCCGCAAGCAGGTGCAACAATGATGATAAACACCCATGTGAAGTATCAAGATATTGGGTGAAGCAGTTGCAGAGATATAGTACACGAAAAAACTTTAACCAAAAAATTAAAAGTAATTTGACCTTGACATTGGGCACAGGATCGCGCTTTCCGCAAGCAGGTGCGACAATGATGATAAACACCCATGTGAAGTATCAAGGTATTGGGTGAAGCAATTGCAGAGATATAGTACACGAAAATATTTTAACAAAAAAATTCAAAGTAATTTGACCTTGGGCACAGGATCGCGCTTTCCGCAAGCAGGTGCGACAATGATGATAAACACCCATGTGAAGTATCAAGGTATTGGGTGAAGCAGTTGCAGAGATATAGTACACGAAAAAACTTTAACAAAAAAATTCAAAGTAATTTGACCTTGACATTGGGGCACAGGATCGCGCTTTCCGCAAGCAGGTGCGACAATGATGATAAACACCCATGTGAAGTATCAAGGTATTGGGTGAAGAAGTTGCAGAGATATAGTACACGAAAAAACTTTAACAAAAAAATTCAAAGTAATTTGACCTTGACATTGGGCACAGGATCGCGCTTTCCGCAAGCAGGTGCGACAATGATGATAAACACCCATGTGAAGTATCAAGGTATTGGGTGAAGCAGTTGCAGAGATATAGTACACGAAAAAACTTTAACCAAAAAATTAAAAGTAATTTGACCTTGACATTGGGCACAGGGGCCGCACGGTTGGGGGTTAGAATGAAAATATGGATGATGATAAACACCCATGTGAAGTTTCAAGGTAATGGGCGAAGCAGTTGCAGAGATATAGTATAACGAAAAAGTTTTAACCAAAAAACTTTAAGCAGACGTACGTTAAAAAGTTAACGTTGAAAATGGCTAAGTCAATTACGTAGAAATAATAGGTGAAGGTAAAAAAAATGGTCACATGTTGGATAGTTGTATGTGGTAGGCACCCCTTGGTTATGAAGCTGTGAAAGTTTGGTGGTCCTAGGTGGTACAGTACCAAAGAAATGGACTTAAACACGAAAACTTAACATTGTAAACGCGAAAACTTAACATTGAAAATGGCTAAGTCGACTGCGCGGAAAAAATGGGTGAAGTTAAAAAAAAGAGTAACATGTTGGATAGTGATATGTGGTGGGTACCCCTTGATTATGAAGCTGTGAAAGTTTGGTGGTCCTAGGTGGTACAGTACCAAAGAAATGGACTTAAACACGAAAAGTTAACATTGTAAACGCGAAAACTTAACATTGAAAATGGCTAAGTCGACTATGCGGAAAAAATGGGTCAAGTTAAAAAAAAAGTAACATGTTGGATAGTGATATGTGGTGGGCACCCCTTGATTATCAAGCTGTGAAAGTTTGGTGGTCCTAGGTGGTACAGTAACAAAGAAATGGACTCAAACACGAAAACTTAACATTGATTGTGGACGCCGCCCGCCCGCCGCCCGCCCACCCGCCCGGCTTTCGCCAATCCAATAGCCTGGATTTTTTTTAAAAAAACCTGGCTAAAAACAATATTTTAAAAATATTAAAAAACAATATTTTTAGCCCCCATGTTAAATTCCCATAGGAACAGTTTGTTCACAATAAAATCAATATTTGACGGAATTTCATAAAATAAAAAATTTGGGGAGGGTGACTTTTTTGTTATGGATGAAAAAGTACTTCCATTTAAATATTTTTAAGATTTAATGTGTTTAATGGTCAAAAGATCGTCGGCAGCAAAACGTGAAACAGACAGTAGACAGTAGACATGGCTTACCAACAGTTTGAAATTGATCTGTAGCCAATTTCATCAAAATTGCAAAGCATACTTATCTACCAAAGTATACTTTGAGGGAATAATAATTTATTTTTATCAAATGCATTATTTCATATAGAACTAACGACTGCATATATTTGATGATTAAAAGTATGCAGAATTATTATACTGAATTTATTACATTATCACAGCCAATATGGCTGTGATAATGTAATAAATTCAGTATAATAAAAATTATTAAATTTATCATTAAATTGAAAATTTCTCCCTCAAAGTATACTTTGCAATTTTGATGAAATCGGCTACTGATATCAGGATCTAAGTTTCAGATATGATAACAAGTGTAATACGTTACCAGTAACTTGACATCAATCTCCTGTGAGAGTATGGTGAAGATGTCCTCTATAATACCGTTGTTGTACAAGATGTTCTGGTTCATGAAGTGTGGCTCCTCCTCTTCCTCGTCAAGGTGACAAAACCTACAGACCAATTTAGACCAGTCTTATAATCGGCTACTGAACTTGGAAACTCACGAGGAACTTCCCTTAGAACTACTTCCCTCAATGTAGTTCACAAACTGCCTATGATGGTCCTAACAAACTGCCTATGATATGGTCCTAACACACTGTTTAAATTCTTGCCATGTTGAGGCATATATAGCCATCGAGACAAGGAGCTACACAACTCAAACCTTAAATTGACCAACGTCATCATACTTTTACATTTGTATTATGTCAACATGAATTACTTGCCGTTTATGTAATAGGATCTTAAATCATATTATAAACAGAGCTTCCAGTAACAGGAGGAAAATACAAACTTGAGAACATGGGGCCCGTTTCACAAACTGTATGCCTAAGAACTGCATTAAAAGTTATAGTTGCGGTCAACAGCCAATTTTGGAAAATCTTTTGACTTCCTCACGTACATGAGGAAGTCAAAAGATTTTCCAAAATTGGCTGTTGACTGCAACTATAAATTTTAATGCAGTGGAAATTTTTTAGAAATGTACGACGTGAAACTGATTGGATTAACGTCCCTGCAACAGCTAAGGTCATAATAGAAACGTGATGTCCATTTCATGTCTCATCCGAAAGACCAGTGAGATGGACATACTATGAAATTATTTTTCATGCCTAGGGAGGGGATTGATTGAACCCACAACCTCTGGTATTAAAGTCCGGGCGTCCAACCTCTAGACCACAAACCATCCCTAGCACTGTACAAACATTTTTGTTGTATGAAATTCAGTGCACCAGTCCCGTGGTACGTACCCTATGAGCGTGTCCAAAATTTCCGCCAAATCAATGGCCTCCTGGTCTCCAAGTTTGTTGGAGGCGAGTCGCTTCATTGTGGGTAATAGTTCCTGGATCTGGGTGTACACGTGCATTGACATGTCCGTGATCAAAACCTGTTGATAAAATCATATACAGTTTACACTCGTTACCTCACACTCTCTTAACCCTGAATTAAATTTTGTCGTCTGCTGTTTATTTTATAGTTTACATTTTTCTTATCAAAAACATGATTTGACAACAATTTAGAATCATTTCCATTGGAAATGATTCTAAAGTGATGTCAAACCATGTTTTTATCGGGAAAGCCGACAAAAAATAAAATAACAGCAGACGACAATTTATGTTTCTCGCACACTAAGGGTTAAGTCAAACTACTGATAACTCAAAGCCAAATTCATGGTACCAAGTCCACGTTTTGCTATACAATAACTCTTGTTAACTTAAATTTTCGTTAATTCAAAGTATTTTCCTCAGTCTGCTGGACTTTGAGTAAACGAGTGTAGACTGTATTAATGTAATGTCTACTTGTGTGGATGTATTGTGAGAAGAATATAGGAGCAGCTCATTGGTTTGGTTAATAACTACATCTGATCTATTTGACTACTAAAATGCAAGTATTTCAATTGATATCAGTGCTACATGCCGACTCAGCAGTCAGGGATCAATTTAAGTCACACCTCGAAGACGGGTAGAATTAGTTTAAGCCACACCTCGAAGGCGGGTAGTATCAGTTTAAGCCACACCTCAAATGCGGGTAGTATCAGCTTAAGCCACACCGCGAAGGAGGGTCGTATCAGTTTAAGCTACACCTAGAAGGCGGGTAATATCAATTTAAGCCACACCTCGAAGGCGGGTAGAATCAGTTTAAGCCACACCTCGAAGGCGGGTAGTATCAGTTTAAGCCACACCTCGAAGGCGGGTCGTATCAGTTTAAGCCACACCTCGAAGGCGAGTAGTATCAATTTAAGCCACACCTCGAAGGCGGGTAGTATCAGTTTAAGCCACACCTCGAAGGCGGGTAAGTATCAGTTTAAGCCACACCTCGAAGGTGGGTATTATCAGTTTAAGCCACACTTCGAAGGCGGGTAGTATCAGTTTAAGCCACACCTCGAAGGCGGGTAAGTATCAGTTTAAGCCACACCTCGAAGGTGGTTAGTATCAATTTAAGCCACACCTCGAAGGTGGGTAGTATCAGTTTAAGCCACACCTCGAAGGTGGGTAGTATCAATTTAAGCCACACTTCAAAGGCGGGTAGTATCAGTTTAAGCCACACCTCGAAGGTGGGTAGTATCAGTTTAAGCCACACTTCAAAGACGGGTAGTATCAGTTTAAGCCACACCTCGAAGGCGGGTAGTATCAGTTTGAGCCACACCTCGAAGGCGAGTAGTATACAGTACAAGAGCTTGTACAATATGTGAGACGAGTTGTGCCATACGGCCAGGGAAAATGGATACGGACAGTGTCCGGGAAAAAATATGATAAAATTAACCAATTGCAGTCTGTATGTTCAATATATTTTTGTTGGAAAAATATGATTTCATTTATTTGTCCAGAAAAGTATATGCTGTTATCACCCTTCTGTGTATCGGAAATGCAAACATTTCTGACAATAAGTGAGCAATATTTTATCAAAATTTCTATTTACATAGGTATTCACCAGAAGGACTTATGTTTCTACGTCAGCATTTTTCTGGGGCCCGTTTCACTAAACTTCGTATGACTAAAATGTTTGTAAGTGCAAATTTAGGATCGGTTGGAAATTTCAATTGATGGATTTACATTTATTGAGCGTAGGCTGCATATGCAGCCTATGCTCAATAAATGTAAATCCAGTAATTGTTTACAAGAAAACAGTGTTAATGTGATATTTACTGACTAACACAATTTTGCACTTACAAACATTTTAGTCGTACAAAGTTTAGAGAAACGAGCCCCTGGTCTTTCACGTCACTGCACCCATGACAGCAAAGTAAATTTCGACGTAAAAACATACAGATATGAACTATGTATCAACTAGATATTTGTTTTCACAATTTATTGGATGTCCCTAAAATAAGAAACAATTTTTACCTGTGCCTGTATGGCGCGACCAAACAAGTTGTGGTGTGCGGAGTAGTAGCGGTTCAGCAGATGCATTGACTTGCGCACCATGTCGTCATACTCGTAGTGTGACAGGTCCTGGATAGGGAGGGATAGATTTATAGATGGATTGGTTGACTGGCTGGTTGATTGATTGATATTATAGGAATGAATGGCCTTTTTGTGGAATTTATCTGCGCCTCACGGTTATGGAAAGTAGTTCGGCATGGGACTTTACTGGGATATAAATTTTGGACAGAGACTTGCTACGGGCCAATCAAATGTTAGGGAATTGTGTAAATATTTTTGTGCTGGAATTATTGATTTATATTGATTAATTGATATGCAATTGATTGCTTAACTGGCTGTTTGATTTGTAGGGTGATTCATTTACTGATTGATTGATTGATTTAATTATTTGATTGACAACTGACTTGTTGATTAACTGGTATGTTGATTGGTTTGTTGATTGATTTATTTATTAATTGATTGATTGATTGGGGTATTATGTCAGCCAATCAACTATATCACAGACTGGTGACTGGGTTAAACCAATCTGTGCACTGTACATGTATTGTAGAAAGGTTATGAACCGAACACAGTAGTGATCACTGTTTAACCCTTTCACCCCCAAGTAACTGGAATGGATTTTGATATGTTAATTTTCGAACCAATCCAATCGTCACAAAATGATTTTCAGACTAATCCATTCATGAATCCAGTCATGAAAAAGGGGTATTTTTGTTCTCGAAAATATGACAATTACTTGCAAAAAGTGCAGATCCTGATGAGACGGCGCGTCACGAGCCGGCTCATCTGGATCTACACTCTTTGCCAATACCACTATACAGGTCTGTGGTGTTGAAGAGTTCACTATTAAAAGCAATAACTATGCATCAAGCAATAGACTGATTAATAAAGTTATTCCATGTGTGTACACCAACAATTCATACATTGACTATACCTGGAGAACATCAATATTAAGAAATGTGGCCATGACTGGAGAAATGGGGCTTATGGGTTTAGTGACCAGTGTAGATCCAGATCAGCAGTCTGTGCATCGGCTCAGTCTGATCACGATTCCATCAATAAAACATATGTCATGCTTTAAACAAGCAATATAGATTGTTATCCAGTTACAGGAACGGGTTTGGCGACCAGTGCAGATCCAGATCAGCAGTCTGTGCATCTGCAGTCTGATCATGATGTGCACTGTTCGCGATTCAATCAACGAAACATATGTCATCCTTCAAACAAGCAATATATATTGTTATCTGGTTACATAAATGTGGCTGTGACCGAGAAATGGGGCTTATGGGTTTTGCGACCAGTGTAGATCCAGATCAGCCTGTGCATCCGCACAGTCTTATCAGGATCTACACTGTTCACCATTCCATCAATGAAGGACCAGCCATGCTTCTAACAAGCAATACAGATCGTTATAAGTCTATATAAGTGTGCTATTTGATCTGGAGCTACACTGGTCACAAATTCCATAAGCCCCATTTCTCCAGTCACAGCCATAAACGAGAAAAGATCAACTAATATAACTCGCGGAAAGTGTTTGTATCGCTGTAAAATAAAGTTTAAAGTTTAAAATCGTAAACCGCTTTTTAATTTCAAGAACTCACCAGCAGAATATCCACAATCTCGTAGCCGCGGAGAAACGACGTGGCATCAAAGATCTCCTGCAGATTACGCATACCGGACTTTGCTGCCCTGGAAACATAAGGTTGATTGGTTGATTGATTGGTTAGTTTGTTTGTTTGTTTATTAGTGTTTAACGGCCTATCAACAGCTAAGGTCATGTAAGGCCAGGCAAACAGGTTCGATCCCGTTTTAACCTGCTGCATTGGGGGGAAAATGCGAAAATCAGAACGGAATATTTACATCGAGATACAACATATTCAGCCCTGAAATTAGAATAACCTGACCTGGTGCCAGGTCCATACTGCACCAAAGTCACTTGGCCCCTTCCCCTATTTAAAAGTAATACCGGTAGGATTACTCTTATAAGGGGTATAACCAGATTCAACTGTCACATACAAAATGCCAAAGACGTATGTGAGGGCCAAACCAGGTCTCCAGTCGGGATTCCGGTAAGGATGAACCCCGATCGTTAAATTACCCATCGCATGCTCCCACCTGCCACCCACTGGTTAGTTTGTTAATTGATCGGTTGGTTGATTGATTTTAGTAGTGCATGAGAGTATATCTATCTCGTGGGCTACTCGAGGTCAATGAACATGGGAGAAAAGGAGAACGAGGTGGGGGGAGGAGTCAAAAAAAATAATAATATGGAAATTGACTCCGAAACTTGGTTAGATAGCTTGGAAATGTGGAAACTAAGAAAAAAGAAGTTAGATTGTGAAAATCGGTCCACAAATATATTTTTTTAAAAAATCGACTTTTAGCCCCCACGTTAAATTCCCATACGAAAATCATTTTTTCGCAATAAAATCAATATTTGATGGCAGAAAAACATGGAACAGACAGTAAATAAATGTACAATTTGGAGTTAGAATTATTGAAACATAGACCATCACCATAAGGCTGTGCAATCAATCATAAATCGTAAACACACATTGTTGCCCATTCCACCAATAAAACAATATTTGTGACAATGTGGCATACCACTTGTGTAGTAGTATGGCCGAATACGGTAATTAACCCTTAGACCTGTTGCTTTTATATCTTGCCTTGTTTCTCAATAAAAACATGGTTTGACAGCACTTCAGAATCATTTCCAATGGAAATGATTCTGAAGTGCTGTCAAAGCATGTTGTAAATTGCTGTCAAAGCATGTTTTTGATGATAAAAACAGAAAATAAACAGCAGACGACAAAAAATTAAGATAGCGGTGAACGGGTAATATATCTTTACAACAATGGTGACTTGCAATCAAGTCGGGCGAGTGTTAACTGAGTGGACTGCGTGAAGTTTACAACGGCCACTCACCCGATGTGGCCCACATTGATAGGGCGAGTTCTCATTTTATTGCATTCTAACCCTGGAATGCAGACACTTCTTGTTGCTCAGAATCCATAGCAATTTACATTTATTAATTGTTAGGAGATGTGAAAGGTGCGAATATGTCTGCACCAGCGAATACGCCCAACATTTATTAATTGTTAGGCCATGAACCATAACCAAGTATACTGTGCAACTAATGAATGACATGCAACTGATTTTTTTCATTAACCCTTACACTGCTATCTTAATTTTTTGTCGTCTGCTGTTTATTTTCTATTTTCCATTTTTATCATCAAAAACATGCTTTGACATCACTTTAGACTAATTTACAACATGCTTTGACAGCACTTCAGAATCATTTCCATTGGAAATGATTCTGAAGTGCTGTCAAAACATATTTTTATTGAGAAATAAGGCAAGATATAAAATCAACCGCCGACGACAATTGTTGTGTGTAGCGGTCTAAGGGTTAACAGATTGACACATACAGGTTAGCTTCCCCGAGACCATTTGTAAGACTATCAGGTAACTCAGCACAGTGACTGAATATACACCGATTGATAACAAACTGACATATCCTGGCATTGACTAGGATGCACATATCTTTGTGGTGCACTACTTTCAAGGGGGCGGGGGACGGGGGGGGGGGGGGAGGTAACGCATACTTAAATTACAATGAAACCTCTCTATACTGGACACTTTGGGGAGGTTCCCAGGGTGTCCAATTTAGAGAAGTTTCACAGTATTTGGTGGGGGTGAGGGTGGGGTGGTATCCCAAAACTTCTATGTTTTTAATGAAAAATTTTAGTAATTTAGAAATGAGAAAAGTCTTTGGTTTACAGTCGCTGTATTGTAGCATTATAGATAGGCAGATACTTGATTAGCGGCACTGCAGTGGTAATACTAACACATTTGTGGCTGTGACTGAGAAATGGGCCTTATGGGATTTGCAACCAGTGTAGATCCAGATCAGACTGTGCATCCGCACAGTCTGATCAGGATCTACACTGGTCGCTATTTCATCAATGAAACACCAATCATCGTTCTAACAAGACTTTATTTATGGTTAGAAGGATACGAAACAGAGCGTTTTCTCGGTGTGCTTATCATGTGTTACAATTACTTGGGCGGATTAAGACGACACATGCGTGGCTCGTTACCTTACACGATTAAGCGATGTAATAATAGCAAGTGAATTCATGCCTATTTGAAAATGGCTAAAATGCAATACAAATGATGTATTTATATTGCAGATATGCAACAGAAATGTGCATATTATTTGCTTAAAAGTAGTCTATCCTATCAGGAAATGGATAATCTTTTAAGAAATCATCTAAATATAGCAAGAAATAAAGTAGCGTGGGAACTCTGCCGCAAGTTAACAGCGACTGGCTATTTGTTTAACGAAAACAGCTAAAATACAATATTAATAGTTTTATAATACAGTGAAATCGCGATGGCTCGAAATGCGATGGCTCGTAATGTCGGGCTCGCTCGAAATGGCGTCGCGGTCCCGATATTTTTCCCTATGCGATGGCTCGAAATGCAACTCCTCGAAAAATGCGATCGCTTGAAACAATTGTCAAGTCCCGCGGACACATTTCTCGCTATTTTGCTATACGATGACTCGAAATTGATGTCGAAGTTTGTGTTTGGCTAATTTTCACACCTCCGCGTCCGACTTATTACGATCAAAGGCCGAGCCACGCTCTACCTGTCTGTGAAATGTGATTTCTTTTCAAGTGCAGTTAAAAATAAATGATTACTCCCTCAAAGTATACTTTGCTACAAAAATATACTTTGCAATGTCGGTGAAATCGGCTACAGGTAAACGTAATTGATTAATACCTTATATAACGAGTCACCTATCTCTCTACATGTCTCTGAAATAAGCCTGAATTTTTGTCATTAACCCTTTCACCCCTATTAAAGTAACTGGAATGGATTTTGATATGTTAATTTTGCAACCAACCCAACCATCACAATGTAATTTTCAGACTAGTTCATTGATGAAAAGGGTGTGATTTTGTTCTCAAAAGTATGAAAGTTACTTGCAATAGGTGTAGATCCTGATGAGACGGCTCGTCACGAGCCGGCTCATCTGGATCTACACTGTTTGCCAATACCACAATACAGGCCTGTGGTGTTGAAAGGGTTAACAGATTAAAACATGTCCGCTGCCCATTATTTGATTAGTGGCACTGCAGGGGTAATAGGAGCACACCTGACACATTCTGCACACAAGGTGAGTACACTTACACAAACTGATCTTCCGACCTGAAAATGGGGCACAGTTGATGTAAACATTGTACAACCGAACCAATAGACGTAATTGCTCCTATTTCTCGGAATGTGTTTATGAATCATTTCAGTAGTGTATTTTTTCATAAAACTTGATTAGAGCACTTGATGATTTGATGAAACTAGCTATGGGAGCACTCATACCGCTGATGAGTTCGAAATTCTTGATATGAATATGCACCAGAATAAATGAACAATCATATTTCTCGCATGGCATTTAATAGTTTAAAATACATGTTATTTCATTTGAATAAGCACACGTCAGAGCTCCAGATAAGGTGCGTATTGGCGTATTTTACGCAATTATTTAGCCGAATACGCATATTGATTATCAAAACTGGGAGTACAAAATACGCACAGCAATCTGAAAATACGCATTTATTTTCAAATTGAGTAGTGAAAATAATGTCATAAAGTTGAAAATTGAAAAAGCAAATAAGTGAATGTTTAATGAAGAAAATCAATAACCCATTTGTAAAAGTAAAATACGCAATGATTTTGAAATCAGGGGGTATAGTACGCTTTAGACACAAAGCTTATCTGCAGCTCTGACATGTAATATATCAGTGATTCTATATTTTATGTACATCTGGTGTCCCGGTGTAATTTACTGACAAATCACACAATTTATAAGGAAAATTATTTTTGTTTTCAGTAAAGAAACTATGTATAATACCAATCCATTAAGAAAACAGTATTTACAATTCTTGTTATGTGTGTTTAGTTATTATTTTCCGTTGTTGGCATACGTGTGGTGCACCAAATGGGCATGTCCCGGTCATCAATCAGCACAGTTTACAAGCCCGTAATTGTCAAATCTTGTCCATTTTTACTTTACTATACATTGCATCTGAATTAAAATAGTTTAACATTTACATTAAACTTATTCTGCAATAAAATTTCCTTTTGTTGTGAAAAATACTGACTTTAATGTATCTGTCCCGAGAAATCGAATCATTACCGTTACGCTGAACAAAAAATGTAAAATCAGAGTAACCTCCCTTCCCTACTCTCAGCTACTAATGCAATGAAACGAGCAATTTATAAATAAATACGGTGGTAACACAACTTAAGTCATTGCCGAGAACGAGGCCGGTCTGTGTTCATAATTTTAAGGTTACACATTACATGCATCATTACCGTTCATGGGTTTATACACATCCATATGTATGTAGGTCGGCTGAAACCAAAATGGGTGGATAGACACACTTACAACGTTGTATTTGCATATTCTACCTTCATGATGCGTTGTATACAGAGGGGTTAAAAATGGGAGTTTTTAAAGAAAAATCATTACCGTTACGGTCATTTCCGTTACGAAATTATGTAACGGTAATGACGATCGTGTAACGGAAATGCTAAATTACCATACTAACTAGTCAGTTCATGCGTAAATTAAATATAAACCATGTCCCATCAGTTGTCAGTCAGCAATGGCACATTTATTCAGACCTACAACTTTTATATATCAGGATTTAATTAGTAAAAGCTCTGGAACAACAAAAAACAGACACAGCTTAGAGGAGTGTGGGTTTCTATTGGCAATCACATTAAAAGTAAACATTAACTTGAAGTTATATTGTACAGCATATGCAAAGTATAAATATGTTTGCTATATATGCTGTATTAGTATTTTAAATAAATGGAGAGTCATTACCGTTACGTTTTGTCATTACCGTTACACAAATCATTTCCGTTACGCCCATATTTTTGGAGGCTGTGCTATTAATTAAATGTAGCTTTATAACGATGTTTGGTATATGTGGTAAAACACGGCATTTTGTTACATGCCAAGCTATTTTGTTTTGTTTAACTTTACTGATTCGTATTGTTGTTGGTTTACCATAAATGAGAAATTCCACGACTTGCTACTAAATTGCTCTGTTTCAAACTAATACAATTAGCTTACCATATTATTGACACTTGTCTTAATAGATGCCCCTTCAGTTTTATGTTTTATGCCGTTGAAAAGAAAAAAGTGCAAATGTAAAGCTATATTTACGTCATGTAAATTTACGTAACGGAAATGACATTTCTGAGACCCCTGGTCCCCTGAAGTGGAAATAAAATATATAAAATGACGAGAACAATTGGCTATACTATTATAAATGTAACACCTGGACTGTCATCCAATGGAATAAACACAGTTTAATGAAATATTGGTTCTACCTCGAAACTAGAAAAACGGCACCATAAAATATAGAATCACTGGTATACACATTCATATTGGAAGATTGAGAAGAGAGCAAATATACTTGTATAATACCCTTCCTTTCGTATCGCATTTATGGAAGAATTAAGAACACAAATATCGCTGACACTACTATAAACAAGCACGTTATTATACATACCCCTGGCAGGTGTCGAGTTCGAAGTCCTCGTACATGAGCGGGGCCAGGTCTGTGATGCCGCCCGGCTGGTTGGCCTGGTGGTTCGTCGTCTTGAACAGGTTGATGAACTTCTGCATGGAGAAAAGGTGAAACGGTTTAAAACACTTGCTTTCAAGTCTCAGGTGAAGAAGGAAAAATGAAAAAATTCACAATATATAAATGGCGTCAAAAGTTGACGAAATTTTCAGAGTACGCGAAATTTTGTCAACTTTTGACTTTATTTATGAAAAATATTGTAAATTTTGTAAACGTATTTAATGAAATTACACAGATGTCTGAAGGTACAAAATCGTATGGTGTGTCTCAAATAAGATTGAATTACTATGAAATTACTATGAAATTATTATTTCATATACTAGTGTATGGCGGGAGTTGAGCCCCCAACCTTCCATAGAGAAGTTTACCCAGTAGACTATCAAGGTTACCTTTCTGCACAGAGAATAAGTGATTAAAATAGGATTGATTATAAGGTTTGACATGTCCAGCCGTGGGTAAACGTTTGCCGTGGCACGAGGGAACTGTTTGAACCTGAAGGCCGTAGGTAAACGTTTGCCGTGGCAGGAGGGAACTGTTTGAACCCCAAGGCCGTAGTTCCCGAGTGCCACAGCAAACGTTTACCCATAGCTGGACATGGTCGAACGTCATTGTTACATTTCCGTCGGAAATATCATTCAATTTTACCATATATGCAGTACTTTCGGTACTTTGATAGCCTGTTCCATTCAAACAGCTGATTAACGTATACCGGTACATATTCCGGGGCCGCAGTACATGTCGTGTGATGCAGGTGCCCCATCCTCCGCATCAATTTCAAAATTTCAGAGCGACCGTTGTGAACTAACGTAATGGCGCATTCTCGTAACGTCAGGAGACGTCATTGTCTACAGTCATGGTCAAACAACACGGTATTCTTGACTGATTGGTTGATTGATTTATTGATTGATTGGTTGGTTGGTTGGTTGACTGGTTGGTTGGTTGGTTGATTGACTGACTGACTGACTGGTTGTTTGGTTGGTTGATAGACTGGTTGGTTGATTTGACGGGTTGGTTGGTTGGTTGGTTGGTTGGTTGGTTGATTGATTGATTGATTGATTGATTGATTGATTGATTGATTGATTGATTGATGGTTGGTTAGTTGATTATGTTCAACCACAATATGGTATGTGAGTATGAGTAGAGAAATGGGGTTTATGACATGTGTGGCCAGTGTAGCTCCTGGCCTGCTGGCATACTCTTCCAGCCACATAAACAGCCATCATGTTGTTTGAAACGTGACTGGCTGGTGAACAGTGCAGACCATGATCAGACTGTGCAAATGCACAGGCTGATCTGGGTCTACACTGGCCGCAAATGCAATACAACTGCCCAATCTTGCATCATTTTCACATAAGTGTGATTGTCTAGAGTGGTGACATACCTCCAGGCGAATGTTGAATATAAAGTTGAAGAACAGATCCAACACTTCCAGCGCCCTGAAAGGAAAATCATGAAAATGATATTAACGGCACTTGGTCTCAGATATGCGCACAGTGATGAAATAAATTGGTAAAAAATATTATAGATTTGCTTCGAATTTCGGAACCCAAATGCACTATTCGGGTGTGGTAAATTCTGAAAAATAAACTTATGTGGCAAACAATCAATGGTTACTAATTTAATTTGATTCAAATTAATTTAACTAGTGTCTAGAATAATCCCGCATGATGACTGGTATCATAAGTAATTTGCACATACACCATACGTTCATTTGCATGCTAAACAAGAATTGTCGAAAATCATTATGCAGTCAGTAATGCAGAACAAGGGGAGATAATTAAAATGGCTGACATAGGATAATTTTGAAAATCACTAGGGTTCTTCGTCGTCATGATAATTATGTATAGTGATTCATAGAGAACTTACTGTATTTTCGCCTCCACAATGGCCTTCGTCTCGGGACTTTGTTTGAACCGTTCATTCGTCCTGAACACTTTCAACATGTGTTGGGCCGCATTACCTGGGCATGGAGATTCATTTGTTGATTATTTTATTGATTGGTTGATTGTATGGTTGATTGATTGGTTGATTGTATGGTTGATTGATTGGTTGATTGTATGGTTGATTGATTGGTTGATTGGTTGGTTGGTTGCTTGATTGGTTGCTTGTATGGTTAATTGAATGGTTGGTTAATTGATGAGTTGATTGGTTGGTTGATTGGTTGGTTGATTGGTTTATGATTGGATTTGTTGATTTGTAAATTTATTATTGGATTGACTGGTTGATTGACTGGTTGATTGATTGGTCGAGTGATGAGCTCACAAATTAGTGAGTAATTTATTACAAATAAGAAAGGTGTCGAAGGACATTTAAAAATTTGTAAATCATGACCAACTTGCACATTCACACCATTGGAATACAAAATATTTGCAGAGAACAGTATGAGGCTACAACTATGACAAAATGGTGAACAGTGTACGCCCAGATCAGACTGCGCGGATGCGCAGTCTGATCTGGAGATACACTGGTCACCAATGGGACACCGAATAGAACTTTTATGAAATAACAATGTCTAACACAGAAGATAGACAAAGTTTCACTTTATGTACGATTCTTAAGATACACCAAGGGGACAATTTCAAAGTTTTGTCATCAATGGGAGATTCTACATTCAAGGGATATTCACAAATCAGAATGATCCTGATCTGATGCCAGGTCCTCGCCACACCTGAATCACTTGGGCCCCTCCCAAAAGCAGTAGGATCAGTAATAATCTTACTACTTTTATAATGGGCAATAACCCAATTCAACTCCCAGGTAACAAAAGATAAAAACGTACCTGAGGGCCAAACCAGGCAAATGGTGATTCCTATAAGAAGGAACACCTACCGTTAATTTACGCCATCACATTCGCCCGACCACCCACCACTGAAAACATACCATCACAGTCGGGGTATGGCTTGTCGTTGCGACCATCCAGCAGGCTTATCAGGGGCTCCAATAGCTGCTTAATGTCCGCCGACTTGTCGTAGAACCCAAACAGCACGAGGTAGTCTACCAGCCGCAACACCTGGGAATAGTGCCGAGAAACTGAGTGCAAGTATGAGATTGGAGAAATGTGGCTTATGGTATTTGTGGCCTGTATAGCTTCTGATCTGCGACTGGAGACATGGGGCTTAAACTATAAAATGTGGTCTGTCAATGCACTTAGAACCCTTTAGGTGATTTGAAAATAAACAGACAGACGGACGGACGTACGATCAGTAGCGAGGGTAATTGTATTAATGTGGAAGGATGTATCGTTACTAAGTAATGCATGTGTGCAATATGACGATATTATCTGAAGGCAAACATAAATTATAGGTGATTAGAGAAACTTAAAAAAAATTAAAAAAAATATACGGACAGACGGGACGAAACAAAGGTCATGTTTCACAGTGGGTTGCGATGCACATCACTGGCTCATGATAACAAGAGCTGTAGGAGAACAGCATAGCTCGACTACGAGGGTTGTCGATGTACACATAGCTTGACAAACAAGGTGGCCTTGGCCTGCATAAAAACCTTAACCAAGGTTGACTAAAAACCATAACCAAGGGAAATTAAGTAAGTAATTCAAGGTGAAATGTAGGTCAATGTCAGACATAGGTCAGTGGTTATTGATGTACATCACTAGGATATGAAGTTTTCCAAGTATGGTTGCTGTAGGCCCAGGAGTATTCCATATACAAGCTTGACCAAAAACCTTAACCAAGGGGAAATAAGTAAGTAAGTAATCCAAGGATAAAAGTAGGTCAAGGTCAAATATAGGTCAGGGATTATTGATGTACATCACTAGGAGATGAAGTTGTCCAAGTATGGTTGCTGTAGGCCCAGGAGTATTCCATGTACAAGCTTGACTATAAACATTAACCAAGTCTGAGTACAAACCTTAACCAAGGGGAAATAACTAAGTAATTCAAGGTTAAATGTAGGTGAAAGTAAAATATAGGTCAGGGGTTATTGATGTACATCCCTATGAGAATAAGTTAGCCAGGTATGGTGTCTGTATGCACAATAGTATTCCATCTACAAGCTTGACTAAAAACATTAACCAAGGTTGACAAAAAACCTTAACCAAGGGGAATTAACTAAGTAATTCAAGGTTAAATGTAGGTCAAGGTCAAATATAGGTCAGGGGTTGTTGATGTACATCACTAGGAGATGAAGTTGTCCAAGTATGGTTGGTGTAGGGCCAGGAGTATTCCATTTACAAGCTTGACTAAAATCGTTAACCAAGGAGAATTAACTAAGTAATTCAAGAGGAAATGTAGGTCACGGTCAAATAGATATCAGGGGTTATTGATGTACATCACTATGAGTCTGTATGCACAATAGTATTCCATGTACAAGCTTGAGTAAAAACCTTAACCAAGGTTGACTAAAAACCTTAACCAAGGGGAACTAGAAATGTGGCCTGTCGGCACACAAATACCCCCACTGGCAGCCAAAGAAAATGAGGCATTTTTGATTATAAGCCATTTAGCCGAGCGTTAAGGTTTCAAACGCATCAAGTTTTGTGACCTTGACCCTGGGCATAGTGTGATAATCCATGCATCGGTGTAGAAGATATAGAGCGGAATTCAATAGGTTTGACCTTTGACCTTCAACTATGACCTGGACCTTGGACGTAGGTGCGTGGTTATTGATCGCGACACACCTTCTCATCATGAGAAACATTTGTGCCAAGGCATTTGATAATCCATGCATCGGTGTAGAAGATATAGAGCGGAAGGGAATTTCAATAGGTTTGACCTTTGACCTTCAACTGTGACCTTGGTCGTAGGTGCGTGGTTAGCAATTTGATAATCCATGCATCGGTGTAGAAGATATAGAGTGGAAGGGAATTTCAATAGGTTTGACCTTTGACTTTCAACAGTGACCTTGACCTTGGACGTAGGTGCGTGGTTATTGATCGCGACACACCTTCTCATCATGAGAAACATTTGTGCCAAGCCATTTGGGAATTTCAATATTTTTGACCTTTGACCTTCAACTGTGACCTTGACCTTGGACGTAGATGCGTGGTTATTGATCGCGACACACCTTCTCATCCTGAGAAACATTTGTGCCAAGGCATTTGATAATCCATGCATCGGTGTAGAAGATATGGAGCGGAAGGTATTTCAATAGGTTTGACCTTTGACCTTCAACTGTGACCTTGACCTTGGACGTAGGTGCGTGGTTATTGATTGCGACACACCATCTCATCATGAGAAACATTTGTGCCAAGCCATTTGATAATCCATGCATCGGTGTAGAAGATATAGAGCGGAAGGGAATTTCAATAGGTTTGACCTTTGACCTTCAACTGTGACCTTAGACGTAGGTGCGTGGTTAGCAATTTGATAATTCATGCATCGGTGTAGAAGATATAGTGCGGAAGGGAATTTCAATAGGTTTGACCTTTGATCTTCAACTGTGACCTTGACCTTGGACGTAGGTGCGTGGTTATTGATTGCGACACACCTTCTCATCCTGAGAAACATTTGTGCCAAGGCATTTGATAATCCATGCATCGGTGTAGAAGATATGGAGCGGAAGGTATTTCAATAGGTTTGACCTTTGACCTTCAACTGTGACCTTGACCTTGGACGTAGGTGCGTGGTTATTGATCGCGACACACCTTCTCATCATAAGGAACATCTGTGCCAAGCCATTTGATAATCCATGCATCGGTGTAGAAGATATAGAGCGGAAGGGAATTTCTATAGGTTTGACCTTTGACCTTCAACTGTGACCTTGACCTTGGACTTAGGTGCGTGGTTATTGATCGCGACACACCTTCTCATCATGACAAACATTTGTGCCAAGCCATTTGATAATCCATGCATCGGTGTAGAAGATATAGAGCGGAAGGGAATTTCTATAGGTTTGACCTTTGACCTTCAACTGTGACCTTGACCTTGGACTTAGGTGCGTGGTTATTGATCGCGACACACCTTCTCATCATGACAAACATTTGTGCCAAGCCATTTGATAATCCATGCATCGGTGTAGAAGATATAGAGCAGAAGGGAATTTCCAACAGACCCACAGACCCACAGACCCACAGACCCACAGACCGACCGACAAGCTGACTCCTATAAACCCCCAACAAACTTTGTTTGTGGGGGTATAATTAACTAAGTGATTCAAGGTTAAATGTATGTCAAGTTCTAATATAAGTCAGGGGTTGTTGATGTACATCATTAGGAGATGAAGTTGTCCAAGTATGGTTGGTGTAGGGCGAGGATTATACCATCTACAAGCTTGACTAAAAACCTTAACCAAGGAAAATTACGTAAGTAATTCAAGAGGAAATGTAGGTCAAGGTCAAATATAGATCAGGGGTTATTGATGTACATCCCTATGAGAAAAGGTTGTCCAAGTATGGTGTCTGTATGCACACTAGTATTCCATGTACAAGCTTGAATAAAAACCTTAACCAAGGTTGACTAAAAACCTTAACCAAGGGGAATTAACTAAGTAAGTCAAGAGGAAATGTAGGTCAAGGTCAAATATAGATCAGGGGTTATTGATGTACATCACTAGGAGATAAAGTTGTCCAAGTATGGTGGGTGTAGGGCTAGTAGTATGCCATGTACAAGCTTGACTAAAAACCTTAACCAAGGCGTGACGCCGACGCCGGACGCCGACGCCGACGCCGACGCCGACGCCGACGCCGACGCCTGGGTGACAACATAAGCTCTAATTATTCTTTGAATAGTCGAGCTAATAACTATTCTTTGAATAGTCGAGCTAAAAATGTGCAAGTATGTTGTGACGCGGACGGACGTACAAAGGTAACACTAAATGCCCCCTCCACTATCGTGGTGGAGCATAACAAGAGTTGTCAGAGGACAATGAAGCGCGCCCGGTGGCAACAAAGGAACCGAGGGCACATTTGAACATGGATTTGCCACAGCGCAGTAGAGGACCCTTGGAGCAATGCGTGTGTGAAATATGAAGCAAATCCAAGCAAGGAAAATAAAGGCCATTATTTACCCGAGCGTCCGAGCGTTAAGGTTTCGAGATGCACAAAGTATGTGACCTTGACCCTGGGCTTCGAAGGGGCGGCACAGACGTGGATTTGCCACAGCGCAGTAGAGGACCCTTGGAGCAATGCGTTTGTGAAATATGAAGCAAATCCAAGCAAGGAAACAGAAAATATTGGCCATTATTTACCCGAGCGTCCGAGCGTTGTTTCGAGATGCTCAAAGTATGTGACCTTGACCCTGGGCTTAGAAGGGGCGGCACGAACGTGGATTTGCCACAGCGCAGTAGAGGACCCTTGGAGCAATGCGTGTGTGAAATATGAAGCAAATCGAAGCAATGAAACAGAAGATATAGGCCATTATTTACCCGAGCGACTGAGCGTTAATGTTTCGAGATGCACAAAGTATGTGACCTTGTCCCTGGGCTTAGAAGGGGCAGCACAGACGTGGATTTTCCACAGCGCAGTAGAGGATCCTTGGAGCAATGTGTGTGAAATATGAAGCAAATTCAAGCAAGGAAACAGAAAATATATGCCATTATTTACCCGAGCGACTGAGCGTTAAGGTTTCGAGATGCACAAAGTATGTGACCGTGTTCCATATGCAGCCTATGCTCAATAAATGTAAATCCATCAATTGAAATTTTCAGACGATCCTAAATTTGCCCTTACGAACATTTTAGTCGTACAAAGTTTAGTGAAAAAGCCCCCAGGTTTACAGTTAGTCATCTAACCACAATTCATGTAAGTAAGATATCCATACAACTGACCTGTTTGACGAGCATGTTGTTGCCGATGAGGGACGCGGTCATGTCGCCATTGCGGCCGAGGAAAACCGAGATCCACTGACTGAGCTCCTCGAAGTACTGGTACGTCAGCGAGCCCGAGTTGTCGGTCATGTTCTCCTCGTTGTCCACGTCGTCGTACACGTAGGACAGCTTCACCCGGTCCACCACAGAGTGGTTGTCCGAGATGTCCACAAACATCGCTGTAATAGTTATGATTGATCATAGTGTAACGGATTGGGCTGATATTCATTCATACACTTTTATTTCACACAGATTGGGAGATGACAACAATACGGCTGCAACAGTGTAGCAGATTGATTGATTTATTGGTTGGTTGATTGATTGATCACTTGATTCATTGGCTGACTGACTGCTTTTTTATTTTCAGAGGGATGCATCAATAGATTGGTGTTTATATGTGTTCAACAAGGGCATGGTTATTACGAGGCTAATCCCCTCGCTGTCAGCCTTGATAATAAAAGAAAAAAACATTTTTTTAACGCATTTCCCTTACAGACAAGGTGAACATAAGTCTTCAGTGACCTTGACATTGGGTTGTATGCATCACCCTTAGACACACATTGTGGCCAAATGTTATCAATATCGGTGAAGCGGTTCATAAGTTATTGAAAAATGTAAAGTGCTGCTAACATACGTACCTACTACTAACGTCGTACACGCACGCACACAGCCACTCACGCACGCATGCACGCACGCACGCACGCACACACACGCACACACACACACACGCACGCACGCACGCACGCACGCACACACGCATGCACGCACGCACACACGCACTCACGCATGCACGCACGTACGCAAACACGCATGCACGCAAACATATAGACAATCGCTGTATTCCCTCTTGCCTATCAGTGAGGAATAACAACAAAGTTATATACCCAAGTTAGACTGTGTGTACTTACTGATGATCAGGTCACAGTACATGGCGCGGAGCTGGTCGGGGAGCCGGTCGTCACTGAGGCACGTGAAGGCCTCCTTCCAGGTGAGATAGTTCAGCTCCTGAGTGATCACTGCGATCGAATACGAGTTCTGGCCCTGTAACGCATACTTGTGTAATCAGATAATTCGGAAAGGAGGAATAAAAGGTAAAAACGGTGTTCAATTGATTGAATGGCGACCGGCATAGGCCCAGATCAGACTGTGCGGATGCGCAGGCTGATCTGGGACTATGCTGGTTGCCAGTGTGTGTGCAGGATGATTTGGGACTACGCTGGTTGCCGACGTGTGTGCAGGATGATTCGGGGCTATGCTTTTTTCGAGCTACACCTTCTTCAGTAAGAAGCAATGTATACTCAAGAGTGAAAGCCAAATATATACCATGTCAAAATAAAGATTAATTGATTGAATATGGTTTATTATCAGCTTAACGAGGGCACTTTCGACTACAGATGGGCGGTTGGATGACATAATTTCTTGGGAATATTAACCCTGTCATAAATCATCAAGTAGAATGCCAGAAAGTTTGCCTACAAAAGGCGGGGATAGTGTGGCCAGAGAAGACGACTCGCACTGCACAGGTAACAAAGCGGAGCATGATCTAGTGCCAGGGTGCCCTTCCTGCATACAAAAGGTGGTTTCAACAGCAAGTAAAGATAGTGTGTGGCCAAGGGAGAGTACTCACACTGCACAGGTAACCAAACAGGTCCAATTGGTGCTCCAGGTATAGGTACTCATCATTCTCCTTGTCCCGCTGAAACACAAATGGTTGATTCATTGTTGATTGATTGATTAATAGATGAATTGATAAATCAATTGATTGATTTATTGGTTGGTTGGTTGGTTAATTTATTGATTAATAAATTAATTGACAAATCAATTCAGTTGGCTGGTTGGTTGATTGGCTTTTGGTTTGCTTCATTCATTAATTGTTTGGTTGAGATTGATTGATCAGCTGCTTGGTTGCTCGAATGATATATTCACTTAGCAACAAGGCCATATGCAGATAAACATGCCATAGATACGATACTGCATTAGCAAGTGATTGGTTGATTGAGTGGAAAATGAATTATTGATAGATTAATTGACTGGTTGAAGTCTTAACATTCATATAAGGTTATACAGATTAACAAATATAGATACTTTATTGCATAAGCAATTGATAGAGTTAGGTTAAACTACCCCAAGACAATCAGCCCATCCCTGAAGCTTATAAAATCAAAAGCAGCTTTCTGTCGATTCCACCACCCAGGTCCTCATGAGCAAATAATTACCGTCCTTAAATTTATAATGGAGACACCCATTCAACATATTGCGTTTATATCCCAGTACACTACATTAGCCCCACATGACATCACGCGTTGTCATAAACGTCACGCTATTGACCGGCAACGTCGCTGTTCTATGAAAATGCGACAAAATGACGTAAAACAATAATATTCCTAATTTTACCGCCATATTTGGTTATTTAGATTTTTGAAACAATCTGAAAATGCAATGAGAATATAAGTAATACAAGAAACGAGGCAAAGCCACGAAGGCCAGGTTTTTTCCAATCATAGACACTTGGATAACATAATTATACCCACTTTTTGTAGACTAGATGGCCGTGGCCTGCATGTCGCGCCTTGGGGCGAGGCATGGACACTAAAAAAATAGATCTAGTAGATGGAAAAACTTTAACGAAAAAACTTTAACCGGACACACGGACGTACGGACGGACGTATGCCAAAATGGCGACGATATCGCGCTTTCTGCAAGCGGGTGTGACAATGATGATAAACACCCATGTGAAGTATCAAGGTAATGGGTGAAGCAGTTGCAGAGATATAGTACACAAAAAAACTTTAAGAAAAAAAAGTAATTTTACCTTGACATTGGGCACAGGGGCCGCACGGTTGTGGGGTAGAATGAAAATATGGATGATGATAAACACCCATGTGAAGTTTCAAGGTAATGGGTGAAGCAGTTGCAGAGATATAGTATAACGAAAAAGTTTTAACCAAAAAACTTTAACCAGACGTACGTTAAAAAGTTAACGTTGAAAATGGCTAAGTCAATTACGTAGAAATAATAGGTGAAGGTAAAAAAAATGGTTATGAAGCTGTGAAAGTTTGGTGGTCCTAGGTGGTACAGTACCAAAGAAATGGACGTAAACACGAAGTAAACGCGAAAACTTAACATTGAAAATGGCTAAGTTGACTGCGCGGAAAAAATGGGTCAAGTTAAAAAAAAAGTAACATGTTGGATAGTAATATGTGGTGGGCACCCCTTGATTATGAAGCTGTGAAAGTTTGGTGGTCCTAGGTGGTACAGTAACAAAGAAATGGACTCAAACACGAAAACTTAACATTGTAAACGCGAAAACTTAACATTGAAAATGGCTAAGTCGACTGTGCGGAAAAAATGGGTCAAATTAAAAAAAAAGTAACATGTTGGATAGTAATATGTGGTGGGCACCCCTTGATTATGAAGCTGTGAAAGTTTGATGGTCCTAGGTGGTACAGTTACAAAGAAATGGACTCAAACACGAAAACTTAACATTGATTGTGGACGCCACCCGGCCGCTCCGCCGCCCGCCCGCCTGCACCCCCGCCGCCCGCCGCCCGGCTTTCGCCAATCCAATAGCCTGGATTTTTTTCTTCAAAAAACCTGCCTAAAAACCATGGGCAGTTGCATTTACTGTAGTTAATGCAACAGCCCAATGTTTTATTCCTTAAATAAATCTGGAAATGCCACGAGTTGAAATCAGTAGCCTATGTCACCAACATTGCAAAGTATACTTTTCTGGCCAAGTATACTTTGAGGGAGAAATTTTCAATTTTAGGATAAATTTATTAATTTTTATTGTACTGAATTTATTACATTATCACAGCCAATTTGGCTGTGATAATGTAATAAATTCAGTATAATAATTCTGCATACTTTTAATCATCAAATATATGCAGTCGTTAGTTCTATATGAAATAATGCATTTCGCGCCAAATAAATGAATACTCCCTGAAAGTATACTTTGCAATGTTGGTGAAATGGGCTACAGATTGTCTTACGTTGGCGAAGGTATCGAGGTCCACCCACGATGTGCCGTTGTTAGTAGAGACATACATGATGCCGTCATTCTCCCCGATCGTCTCCCCGAGCTCCGTGAAAAACACGCAGTCCTGAAAACATTCACATGTAAACAAAAATACGACTCTGTTGTAGCGACAAACTGCTTTATGTGAGCTCCGTGAAAAATATGCAGTGCTGAAAACATGCAGACACATAAACTTGTAAACTATGTGTATCTGTTAACTCTTTGCATGCTGGGAAACTTGTGGGCTATAAATAGTTCAAAACTAGTGGACAAGAATTCATCATATTTTCTTGTATTTCTCCCCGTAAATATCATGAATATGTCTTGGAATTTCATTAGAATAGAGTCCCATATCCAACTTTCGCGGCCACCTTACCTGTCGAAAGTCTGCATTAGTAGCGGCAAGTTTTATATGTAATTATATAGGAGACCATTACCATTTCTTACGTAACTTTTAAACTACACAACCGATTAAAAATGCACAAGTCACATTTTAAACTTCAATTATTGTACTTTATGATGATGCTTCGATCGTGTTTTTAAAATAAAAATATTTTGGTCCTTTTTAGCTTTAAAAATAGTCGGTAGTTTTTATATGATTTATATAGCAAATTGTGATTTTTCTTCTCGATTTTCGTTGGGAAAATTGCAAAATCTCTTTTTATAAGAATAGTGACAAAAAATGCACAGGTATTTTAAATTAGCTCATTCATTTTTCTATCTATTGATATAAAAAATATGTTTCTAAGTTAATAATATTTTGGTCCTTTTTAGATAATAAAAATGACACCATCTGTTTTCATTTTCCAGTTAGCGTATCACGGAAATCTTCGGCAATTTCCGTGATATTCGTTGAAATGGGCACCTGCTTACAGTGCTTAGCGGCGGTGGGACGATTGAATGTTACACGAGGCATGACCGTGTTGTCGGTAAAAGTATTTGTGAACAAAATAACCAAATTAGACTTTGATTTTCACGTACTTTGAAGCTAATAATTGGAGACGAGTGTGTTTGTCACCGAAACATTAATCGCTCATTTTAAACACTGCTGATTATCTAACAAATTACATCGTTAATCCGAAACTAACGTCATGGTTGCCAATTAAAAGCAGTTAATTAGTAACTGCCGTGCAAACTGCGATTTGTGTTTTTTTACATGCTGACAAGACTACTCAATTAAGAGACAATTCTTCACACGTCTGTATCTTCATACAGACATACGATCTATGGTAGCAGGCATGGCTTCATCTCTCAGACCACGTTCTAATGTTAGTTACAAAATTCTAAATGAAGGAGATTATGTTTTGCCTCGGCAAAAGAAGACGTCCACGTTAAGCAAGCCAGTAATTCTTGAGGACACCTACAACGTTGAACGACTAATTTACAGACGAAAAGAAAAGCACGGGAATGTAAGTATAATATTGTTATTTTTTCCTTTTTTTTGCTATGAATATACGCCAATTTATTGCGTTTCTTACTCATTGTCAATATTGTGCAGTCCAAATACTTTGTGGTTGACATTCATCCGGTCTGATCATACTTTAATCTGTACACTAGTAGTACAGACTGTGACAAATTATAGAATAGTGAGTCCCAGTACAGACTAAATAACGTACAGTACAAGCCCTGATCAGATTGTACTGAGACACAGTATTGTATAATTTGTCCCAGGATTCTGCT
This sequence comes from Conchocele bisecta, assembly GCA_029237695.1. Lineage (NCBI taxonomy): Eukaryota > Metazoa > Mollusca > Bivalvia > Lucinida > Thyasiridae > Conchocele > Conchocele bisecta. Next base: position 10,038,171 of record CM055278.1, read on the forward strand.
ACCGCCCCACTCGTGGCTGTGTAAGTAGTCAAAACTTCACAGCGAACAGTGCAAACCCTGATCAGACTCGTGTTCATGTACATTACAGTGATTACAAAACAGCATACATTTTTTGTTGATTTATTACAGCTCATTGTGTACCTTTATGGAGCATAATAAAATATTTTTCGCAATTATGTAATTGTCAATATTGCAGCTAGAAGTAATTTATATAATTTTCACTTGTTATTCTGTGTTCAGTATACAGCTATAAATAATTATCGGTAACATGGTAATTATAATTTACTGTTTTTGTCTACGTTATAAATGTTGGTCAACTATGCTATATTGTTTTATTGCGTTAAATTCAGGGCAATATTAACAGAATTTAAATATATCATATCGGTACTCCTTTAAATAATATTTGTATATTTTAAATGTTATACCTCAAGATAAACCTCAAGATAAACTGGATTAGTTTTTACTCATATTCATGCGCAATCGAGAGAACTTAACCCTTACTACGCTGAATTAAATGTTGTCGTCTGCTGGAAATGTTTTATTTTCATTTTTGCTTTAATTCTTAACAAAAAACTGGTTTTGACAGCACATGAGAATCGTCTCCACTGGAGACGATTCTCATGTGTTGTCAAAACCAGGTTTTTGTCGATAAATATTGAAAATAAAACATTTCCAGCAGACGACAACATCTAATCCAGTTTATCTTCAGGCAAATCAGGTCCAATTTTTGGCCTGTGTACAGCCTTGTATATTGTCAGCTAAAAAAATCAATATTAGGCTTCTCCAAATGGGGACAGGTGCACGAGAAAACGTGCCCTGTTTGCAAATCTCACATAAAATATGTTTACCTAATAATGTTTTATTTCAACGTTAAAATTAAAATCCTTGGGATACCATCGATGTTGTTAGTCATTTATCCATATATATGTTGATGAAATTGAAACATTTCAAACACCGACCAGTATTAGTTAACTGATGGGTGATGAAGTCAACATGCCAACCATGTTGGTTTTCATGTGCATGCGCTACTTGTTGTTTTGACTGGCTATGTTGGACACTGGTAAACAAAAGAGAACTTACAACTTTTGGAAGTCAGATTGACTTGCTTTGTATACTTATGTGTCATGTTATTGGGAAAATGGGGCTTATGGTATTTGTGACCATTGTAGATCCTCATCAAATAGCACGATCCTGTAGTCTAATAACGCTTGTTAGAAGTCCCGTTTCTCCAGTATATACATGTATTATAAATAATACGCACAGTTTTATTGTTGGTATAAAGTGTCTATCAGTTGATAGCTATTTTGATAACAATTATAAAATTGTGTTTCTCTTAAATTTGCAGTACGGCAAACAAATTCTACTGATTTGTAATTTCAGCATAGACTTTGTCTCATTTGACACAATTGCAACTTGCAATACTTAATACAATTTCATCTTCATACGCTGATCTGGAACTACATTTGTTCCAGTCACCGCCACATATTATGACATTGCCCGCATATAAATCTACAGTGAAACCTCTTTAAACCGGACACCCTGGGAGGTCCCCAATGTGTCCGGCTTAGAAACGTTTCACTGAAATCATGTAATATTTGATCATGCTGAGTTATAGTTATTTGCTATGCGATCATGAGCATACATTATCACCTGAGATAAATGACCAAGAAACTTAATACAAATGAGATCACATGTGTTTTCTTGGTGTCCGGTTTAAAGAGGTGCCACTGTATAATTAACGTAATTCCCTTTTTACATACACAAATTATTTACTGCAAACTAAACCTCATTGAATTATATTTGTACAACCAGCGTAGACCCCGTTCGCGATTTGACGATTATTTACTGCAAACCAAACTTCCTTGAACTTTTTGTGTACAACCAGGGTAGAATTATTTTCTGCAAACTAAACATAGTTTAACTATGTTTGTACAGCCAGGATAGAAACCGTTCAGAAATACTAAGTTAGAAAAGTTAGCTACCCAGTTAAGCCTGTTCATCCGTGCAGTCTGATCATTGTTTACACCGGTTGCAACAGATATAGATTGCGTGAATTAATTAAATTGTTCTTAGTGTACCTCTGGTTCATAATGATGATAGCTGTGAATAGCTGTTGTATTAAAAACATATGAAAACAAGTTTAAATATCATATGCTCTCCTGTCCTTTCAGGCGCACGAGTACTTGGTGAAGTGGGAAGGGTACCACGTCAGCGACTCTACATGGGAACCAGAAAGCCATCTCCCCCCGCTGATAACGACAGAATATATCCCCAGCGACATCGCACTATTTGTAATGGGAATCAAAACCAAAGTCCGTACAAAAAGTAAATTAATTCAGATGGTTCGTAGTCATATCGCTAGTGAATGAGTATTTAATGTCCATATTATGTGACAACTCACCACAAGACAAGTGACCCAAATTTGTTTTAACCAGCATAGCTCCTGATCATGTAACACACTCCCCGAACATGATAATGATATAAACTATTCAATTCCAACATCAATATACATATTGGATACATGTTTGCCTAATGTTGACAACAATTGCATCACAAATGCGAATTTAAATTCCGCATTTGCGCTGAAATTTTCGTCTACATTTGACATCATTTAATTTATGAAATAATTATTTAGTAATTTCAAACTGATTTTCGCATATACATATACCGGTACATGTATTCCATTCTTGTTGATGAAAATAAAACATAAAAAATAATTGCATCAATACATTTCAAATGTGTTTGTTTTCATTTCATAATTAATTTCCTTGTTAAACGGGCCCTATTTCTATAATAATTGCTTTCACTGTTGAGCCGGGATTGGAACTTGTGCATTAGACGCTGTGTCGTTACGGTCACAGGTTCCAATCCCGTCTCGACCGTGAAATATATATATATATGTTTCTCACTTCCGAGGCAGATGGTAGTCATACGACACCACTATCCGCGAGTCCAAAAATGAGAAATGCCCCCGTATATGCACTCCAGCAAAAATTCCAATAGATCTACGAACAATTTTCTCATGCTCGGTCAAATTATGGTCTCTGTGCCTACATGTATCTCACTTCTCCAACCGTTTAAAAGTCTGGTAAGATATACGTATAAATTACCCCACATCACACGATTACCAGGCATGGAACGGGTGGAATAAGCTATTTAGAGCACGGTTGACCGCCTGTACGATCGATAATCCGCTCGCTAAAACTCGCGGATTATCTCCACGTACAGACGGACGTACCGTGATATAAGTAGTGCGTATCCGGCGTCGATCAAACCTCCATTACCATTTTCACAACAAAGGAAGAATATTTAATTCCACATTTGGTATAAAATATTTGCGATGTCATTTACGGAAAACATATTTAACTTTGGAAATCATTGTTACGTGGTCATAAATGTCATTTTCAATAAAATAAAAATGTTCGGGAATCGAGATACATGTTAGCCTGACACGTTAATTAGAATATCACAGTGGTCAATGGTGGAATGGCCACACTACATGTACATGGATTATCGATTTACATATCGATAAAATTGCGTACATCACGTGACAACAGTAGATTTCCGAGAGATTACGTAAAAAGCCGATATCACGGAAATTGCCGACTGATCATCACATAAAGGTCAGCTGAAATTGACCATGTGGTCACTATGAATTTTGTCCAGGTACGATGGCCGCGAAAGTTGGATATGTGAGGACTCAATTCTAATGAAATTTCAAGACATTTTTACAGAGAGAAATAAAACATAATGAAATTTCAAGACATTTTTACAGAGAGAAATAAAACATATACTCCTAATTCGTTTGGCGGTATTTTTCCCCACTAGCAAGCAAAGAGTTTAGATAAACTGCCTTGTGTTAGCTTCATGAAAACAAAGTAAAAATGAAATGTGTTAGCTCCGTGAAAAACATGCAGTCCTGAAAACATCCACAAACATAGACCAGTAAACAATAATGTATGTTTACCATACAACATCTTACGTGAGTTCCATACCCAGATTTAAATGGTGGTGTAAAATGTAAGTGCTGTCAATTACTAAATTTAGAGAAATTACAAGGCACATCATGCAAGACTATGAAACGTGTAGGAATTCCTCTGCCAGCCTTGGAATTCCTACGCATCTTGTGAGATAAACTTTGTCAACATACACTAGCCTGCTGTTCTCTTTATCAGGCCACATTTTCTACTACAGAATGAGAACATGTGGTTATAGTTCCAGCACAAAAATATTTACACAATTCCCTAACATTTGATTGGTCCGTAGCAAGTCTCTGTCCAAAATTTAATATCCCAGTAAACTCCCACGCCAAACTACTTTTCGTAACCGTGAGGCACAGTTAAAATAATTCTTAAGAAAACGGAAAATAAACACATTTTCTTGATGACTTTATTTCAAATGCTGGAATTATAAGGAATGAATGGCCTTTTTGTTGAATTTAACGGGGATATAAACTTGGAAAAGTCGCGGGAATACTGGACGAAGGCCGGAAGGCCTCGTCCAGTATTCCCGCGACTTTTCCAAGTTTATCCCCGATAAATTCCACAAAAAGGCCATTCATTCCTATATTGTTGAGAAGAAGCAGCATTGTTTTCATTGTGTCATTACACAGAAATACATATAGGTTTCACCAATGAAATAAAAATATATTTAAAGACTTGCACAAATATTTAAAACTTTCAGTGAGATGACTGAAGAATCATATTTACCCTATGGCCGGACTTTAGCCAGACGTCTGTAATGTATTTCTGGTTATCAGCGATAGACACACCGTCGCACACACACAGTACAGAAAGTAGGTCAAGGTAGCGATAGTTTTTGTCCTGACGTAGCAGGTTCACAAACTGGTCTATGTGGTCGTGTGTGATTCGGTCGACAATTTTACGGTTGTCTCGGATCAGCTCCATCACCATGTGGGCAGCATTCAGTCCGATCTTTCCCTGGAACATGGATTGGAAGGTTGATTGACTGATTTATGGTTCAATTTATTGATTTGATACTCGCAGGAATATAACCTACAGTAAATGAGAACAATAATTCACAAAGAAAGAACAGAATATGGCACGAGATCTGTAACATGTTTTAATACACTGCAAACGCCAATTTTATTCAATAAATGGGTATAAACTACACCGGTTTAAACGTAAGAAAGTAACATTTTGCATGTTCATCCATACAATCATAAACGTACCTCTTTAATTATGAACTGCGTGAGGAAGAAGTCGATGTATTTAGCGATGTAAAGCTCATTCTTCCTGCTATTCCCCATCAGGTATGTGTACAGGACGTCGTACGCGTTCACGAATATCCGTGTCATGTGGCTGCAAAGGGCAAACTTTGTTAATGGATTGATTGGTGTTTTATTTCTGTTCAACAACAAATGCTTATACAGACAGGTATGCACCTGCATAGTCGATTGGTTGATTGGTGTTTTACGTCCGTTTAAAAATTAAGGTCGTATGTGGATGTGACTGGAGAAATGAGACTTATGTGTCTTGTGTCCTGTGTAGTTCCAGATCAGCCTGTGCACGTTCTGCACTGTTCGCCATTCGATCAATGAAACACACCGTCATGATTCTAACAAAATATAATTAGCTTGTTACCAGGCTACAGGAGTGTACTAGTTGATCAGGCGCTACACAAATTCCATAAGCCAATTTCTCTAGTCACAGCCACATATACAGACGGGCATGCACCTGTATCATGGTGTATGATCACGTGGTTACAACAACAACAAGTACTGAAGCTTCCAAAGGTCCTCCGATTCAATGTACATATTCTTTCATTTTATCCTTATTATGTAACGGATTTTGATGAAATATAGCGCATCAAACGTGTCTTGTTAAGCTGCATTTGGTCTCGGTACTTTGGCCCAAACTTCTGTCGTTTTTGCGAAGAATCAATTTCTGTGAATATTGACACGGAAATCGATTCTTCGCAAAAACGACATACGTATGTGCCGAACTCCTGGGACCACCAAATGCAGCTCATGAAGACGCGTTTGATGCACCATATTTCATTAAAATCTGTTGCCTATTAAGGAAAATATCAAATAATACTTACTTTGGAGTGAGCGCGCTTTCAATGCTATGCTCAATAAATATAAATCTAATAATTGTTTACAAGAACACATTGTTATCATAATTTTGCACTTACGAACATTTTAGTCGTACAAAGTTTAGTGAAACGGCCCGCTGGTCTATAATAAAACATATACTATACCACTTACTACTGATCTGCATCGTGGAACGGAGACTTGAGGAGCCCATATACTATACCACTTACTACTGATCTGCACCATGGAACAGAGACTTGAGGAGCCCATATACTATACCACTTACTACTGATCTGCATCGTGGAACGGAGACTTGAGGACCCATACTATATCTTATACATCTGTGGAACAGACTGAGGAGCATATCTGCCGGGAACGGAGACTTAGGAGCCCATATACTACCACTTACTACTGATCTGATCGTGGAACATTGAGACAGAGACTTGAGGAGCATTATACTACTTACACTGCTACCTACTGATCTGCATCTGAACATGGAACGGAGACTTGAGGAGCCCATATTACATATACACTACTACCTCGATCTGCACGGAGACCTGGAGGAGTCCCATATACTATACTTACACTGATGCACCGTGACAGACTATATACTACCACTTACTACGATCTGCCCAACGGAGACTTGGGAGCCCATACATCCACTTATACTGACTGCACCGTGGAACGGAGACTTTAGGAGCCCATATACATACCACTTACACTGACTGCACCGAACGGAGACTTGAGGAGCCCATATCATACCACTTACTACGACTGCCTGGAACGGAGACTTGAGGAGCTATGATACAGACTTTGAGGCCCATACTATCCACTTTACGATCTGCACCTGGAACGGGACTTGAGGAGCCCATGTATATATAACCCTTTACTACTGATCCTGCACCGTGGAAACCGAGGGGACTTGAGGTAGCCCATTATACTATACCCACTTACTACTGATCTGCACATGGAACCGGAGACCTTGGAACGGAGGCCATATACTATACCATTACTACTGATCCTTGCACCGTGGAACCCGGAGACTTGAGGAGCCATATACTATACCCACCCCCTTTTTTAACTACGTGATCTGCACCGTGGAACGGAGACTTGAGGAGCCCATATATCTATAAAAACCACTTTACTACTGATGGCCTGCACCGGTGTGAACAGAGACTTTAGGAGCCCATTATTACTAAATACCACTTACTACTGATCTGCACCGTGGAACCGTGAGACCTTGAGGTGGCCCATTATATATACCACTTATAACTGGATCTGCACCGTTGGGAACGGAGACTTTAGGAAGCCCATATACTATAACCACTTACCTAACTGATCTGCACCGTGGAACGGGGACTGAGGAAGCCCATATACTATACCCATTAACTAATTTGATCTGGCACGTGGACCCCGGAAGACTAGAGGAGCCATAATTTGCCTATACCATTACTCACTGATCTGCACCGTGGGAACGGAGACATTGAGGAGCCCACATACTTATATACCACGTTACTACTGAATCTGCACCGTTGGAACGGAGACTTGAGGAAGCCCATTTATACTATAACCCACTTAAACTAACTGATCTGCACCATGGAACGGAGACTTGAGGGAAGCCCATATATATTACCACTTGACTACTGATCAGCACCGATTGGAACGGAGACTTTAGGGGAGGCCATTACTTTACCACTTACCCTACTGATCTGCACCGGAACGGAGATTGAGGAGCAATACTATACCACTTATTTACTGATCTGCATCGTGGAACAGAACTTGGAGGTGCCCATATAATATCACCAAATTACCTATGGAATCCTGCGGCCATGCACGGAGGGAACTTGAGTGAGCCCATATACTATACACTTACTACTGATCTGTCACATAACGTGACTTGAGGAGCCCATATACTATACCACTTACTACTGATCACCTGGCACCCGTGACGGAGATTGAGGAGCCCATACTACCACTTATACTGATCTGCACCGTGGACGGAGACTTGAGGAGCCATATACTATACCACTTACTACTGATCTGCACGAGACTTGAGGACCTATACATACCACTTACTATGATCTGCACGTGAACGGAGACTTAGGAGCCCATATACTATACCACTTACTACTGATCTGCACCGTGGAACGGAGACTTGAGGAGCCCATATACTATACCACTTACTACTGATCTGCACCGTGGAACGGAGACTTGAGGAGCCCATATACATACCACTTACAACTGATCTGCACCTAACAGACTGGCACGTGGAACGGAGACTTGAGGAGCCCATATACTATACCACTTACTACTGATCTGCACCGTGGAACGGAGACTTGAGGAGCCCATATACTATACCACTACTACTGATCCTGACGTGGACATAGGAGCCCATATATACCACTTACTACTGATCTGCACCGTGGAACAGAGACTTGAGGAGCCCATATACTATACCACTTACTACTGATCTGCGCCATGGAACGGAGACTTGAGGAGCCCATATACTATACCACTTACTACTGATCTGCACCATGGAACGGAGACTTGAGGAGCCCATATTACTATACCACTTACTACTGATCTGGCGCCATGGAACGGAGACTTGAGGAGCCCATATACTATACCACTTACTACTGATCTGCACCATGGAACGGAGACTTGAGGAGCCCATATACTATACCACTTACTACTGATCTGCACCATGGAACGGAGACTTGAGGAGCCCATATACTATACCACTTACTACTGATCTGCGCCATGGAACGGAGACTTGAGGAGCCCATATACTATACCACTTACTACTGATCTGCACCGTGGAACGGAGACTTGAGGAGCCCATATACTATACCACTTACTACTGATCTGCGCCGTGGAACGGAGACTTGAGGAGCCCGACGAGCAGCTCTACGACCCGGAGGTTCCTCATGAGCTTCTGGCGGTTCTTGATTGGCTCGCCGTCCACGATCATGAAGTTTGCTATCTCCTTCAACGACTGTAAGGGATTCCATTGGTTGGTTGATCATGGGATCATTGATTGGATGGTAAGATATGGTAAGATACCTGGTTGGTCGGTGGGATAATTAATTGGGAGATGAGACAATCGGTTGGTAGGATAACTAGTTAGTTGGTTAGGTGGGCTAATTGGTTTGTGTGATAATTAGTTGGTGGGGTAATTGGTTGGTTTGTTGATTGGTTGGTTGGCGAGATAATTGGTTGGATTGTGGGTTTGGTTTGGTTTATTGGTGTTTAATGGCCTGTCAATACATAATGTCATTTGAGGCCGGGCGAACTCCAGAAATCCAAACGGAATATTTACATTAATTTTTTTTTATATATATTCAGCCCAGAAATTAGAATAATCTGACATGGTGCCAGGTTCATACAGCACCAAAGTCACGAAAAGTAATACGATCACGAATAACCGTATTACTCATATAAGGGGTATACTCAGATTCAATTCTCACGAGTGTATTATTTCCGCTATTCAAACATGTACGATGGAATATCCTATTTATTACACTTCATGGCGCGTTTCCCGCGTTGTGTGACGTCAAACGTGACGTCATATAAACGTTTTTAAATCCAAATTACGCAGCTGTTTCTATTCACTAGATATATTTGAGTATATATTTGGAATGTGTTCAATCACATTAACACTGTAGATTAGTCGAGACTCTCTCACATTTTCAAATAACTTTATTTTGACTGTAATAAAAGAGGATGTAATTATGGGTGTTCTCTTCACGGTGTAGTATTTGTAAAGAGCTGATTATTGGTTTTCTTTCACAGCGAAACCCATGCAAAGAACTCGCAAGAGTGTAATACATAGAGGATATTCATATTTTTGCAACGAATATGACATATACATGTATGTTCATCGAGTGGTGTGAAATGTCCATATTTCACGAGTGCCTTTAGGCACTCGTGAAATATGGACATTCCACACCACATGAATATTCTATTTATTATATACCGCTCCATGGAAATTAGCAGTTTTTTAGACTGTATACGGTAATGAATGTGTATTTGCAGCCTATTTGAAGTCCGGCACTGCAGGTGCGCGTTATGAATATAGATAGTGGAAGTAGTCGTATTTTCACCGGAAGTTGTTTATTTCATCGATGAGAACATTATGACTTTTATTTACATCGTATAACTATGTATTTCATGGGTAGGTATATAATAAAAGTAGATAACTTACCGTTGTGACGTTGTGAGCCATTTTAGCATTCAGCAACACACCGGCCTTTTTCTGAAAACAAGTAATCACCGATTTATTTATTAGCTGATTGTTCCTGACTAAAAGGTACATGCCCACTCAGTAGGCACAAAATGTTCTTTATAGGAATTAACTCTTTGTATGCTAGCGGTGAAAACATCCGCCAAACAAATTAGGAGTATATTTTTTATTTCTCTCTGTAAATATGTCTTGGAATTTCATTAGAATTGAGTCCTCAGGACTCAATTCTAATGAAATTCCAAGACATATTCATGATATTTACAAGGAGAAATAAAAGAAAATATGATGATTTTTTGTCCGCTATTATTTAACTATTTATAGCCCACAAGTTTCCCAGCATGCAAAGAGTTGAATAAGTGTATAATCATGTCACTATTCCACCAGTTTCAAATCTTACGAGTGCCCGCTATACAGGTATAATCATTTAATAATATTTGTTTTACTGATAGTGACACGCGGTGGTATCAGGCTATTTTCATATGCAAATGAGGCATGATATATTTTAATTATTTATACTAATTAAATGTGTCACCTGAAAAAATAATATTTAAGTTAGGTTAAGGCAAATCTTGGACAGACAAACAGGGCAGGTGTGCCAGCGGGCGGGCAAGGTGGCGACTATATTTACATAACTAGATGGCCGCGGTCCGCATGTCGCACCCGCCGAGGCTTTGATAGCATACTGCAAAACTTTAAGAAAATACTTTAACACGGACGCACATACATACGTATGTACGGACGAACGTACGCCAATGTCCCGACTATATCACGTTGTCTGCAAGCGGCAAAAACATGTTACATCGGCAAATCTTGGACAAAGAGACAGGGCGGGTGGGTCAGCGACGGGCGGGCGTTCGGGCCGGCCGGCGGGGGCAGGGTGGCGACTATATGTACATGAAAACTACTCACATCTGATATCAACTTCTGTATAAACGGCACCATCCCGGCCATGAAGTTGAACAACTCCTGCAAATCCTCGTCCACAGATTGTATCGTAAACGCGTCGTCATATTGCTTCTCCTCAATCGTGCCAAGCTGACAAGGAAGATTTTTTAACATTTAAAATGATGAATTAATAGAAAACAAAATATTTTTTTGTTATTTCGGTATATGTATGTTGTTGCCACTCAGTTGAACCATCTCGTTGAGACGGTTCAACTGAGTGGCAACAACATGTACATGTACCTTTCTTGAGACATAAAAAAAAATCACTACTTAACCACTACAATGCTGAATTTTCATTTTTGTTAATAAAACAAACAAAAAACGAGGCAAAGCCACAAAGTTTGGGTTTTCGTAAATGCAAATAAACACCAACACTTAACATGGAAAATTACTAGGTAATTGATGCGGTAAAATAGTTCAAGGTGAAATGAAGGTCATTTGGCGTACTGCTGGTTCTGGTATACACCTCCAGCAGATAATATTTCCAAGTTTGGTCATTGTTGCTGTTACTGTGAAATGGGCTCAAGGTACATGATCACGTGGTTACAACAACAACAACGTCACCCACTCCAAAGTAAGTATTATTTGATATTTTCCTTAATATGCAACAGATTTTGATGAAATATGGCGCAGCAAACGTGTCTTCATGAGCTGCATTTGGTGGTCTAGGGAGTTTGGCACAGACTTATGTCGTTTGTGCGAAGAATCGATTTCCGTGTCAGAGACACGGAAATCGATTCTTCACAAAAACGACAGAAGTTTAGGCGAAAATACAGAGACCACCAAATGCAGCTTAACAAAAAGCGTTTGATGTGCCATATTTCATCAAAATCCGTTACGTAATAAGGACACTATAAAAGAATATGTACTTTCAATCTGTACTTGTTGTTGTTGTAGTACCACGTGATCATGCACCTTGGGACTAACACAAACTAATTACACACTTCAGTAAAATTACACACTAGCTGATCTTGAACGAGACGTTTGAGGTGATTTTGACACATTTCAAAAAATAACATTGCCATTTTGGTATTTGCTTGTGTATATATGAAAGACCCAGACTGGGGGTCAGTCTCAGAATGGGGGTCAATCCCAGAACGGGGGCTAATCCCAGAACGGGGGCCGAAAACGTGACGTCAATCCCAGAACGGGGGCCAAACTGAAAATGGCCGGGAAATACCGGAAAATTCCACACATGGGGCATAATTACAAGATACGACCGTCATGGAAACAGGAAAGGCATACTTCACTAGTTGCCGCCATTTTTTATCTGGACGCATACGGCTAGGGCGTGACGTTACGTCACTAACTTTGACGTCATTCAGGCTTGAAATCAAAATGGAACGTGCAGGGATTAGCCCCGGCCCTGGTATCTGGCCCTCGTTCTGGGGCTGACCCCGATCTGAGTCTTACATATATTATGTATAATTAGGACGTACACATTTTATAATACGATTCTTGTGTAATAATATGCAGAATGTGCTTTTCAATTTAAAAGACAATTTTCTACACATCAAAAGGTCCTTGCATGCTTCTAAGTTAAAATACATATTTATACATACATATCATTCATACATACAATACATTTATACATACATATCATTTATACATACATATCATTTATACATACATACATATCATTTATACATACATATCATTTTATATACATACATTTATACATACTATCATTTATACATCATATCATTTATATACAATACATTTATACATACATCATTTATACTACAATACATACATACATACATACATATCATTTATACATACAATACATTTATACATACATATCATTTATACATACATATCATTTATACATACAATACATTTATACATACAATACATTTATACATACAAATGTATACAATACATTTATACATACATATCATTTATACATACACATACATATCATTTATACATACTATCATTTATACATACAATACATTTATACATACATATATCATCATATCATTTATACATACATATCATTTATACATACAATACATTTATACATACATATCATTTATATACATATCAATTTATACATACATATCATTTTATACATACATATCATATATACATACAATACATTTATACATACATATCATTTATACATACAATACATTTATACATACATATCATTTATACATACATATCATTTATACATACAATACATTTATACATACATATCATTTTACATACATATCATACATTTATACATACACATATCATTTATACATACATATCATTTATACATACAATACAATACATATCATTTATACATACATATCATTTATACATACATATCATTTATATACATCAATACATATCATTTATACATACATACATTTATCATACATACAATATATTTATACATACATATACTACATACATTTATACATACATACATTTATACATACATATCATTTATACATACATATCATTTATACATACATATCATTTATACATACAATACATTTATATCATTTATACATACATATCATTTATACATACAATACATTTATACATACAATACATTTATACATACATATCATTTATACATACATATCATTTATACATACAATACATTTATACATACATATCATTTATACATACATATCATTTATACATACAATACATTTATACATACAATACACATTTATACATACAATACATTTATACATACATATCATTTATACATACATATCATTTATACATACAATACATTTATACATACATATCATTTATACATACATATCATTTATACATATACATACATATCATTTATACATACATATCATTTATACATACATATCATTTATACATACAATACATTTATACATACATATCATTTATACATACATATCATTTATACATACAATACATTTATACATACATATCATTTATACATACAATACATTTATACATACATATCATTTATACATACATATCATTTATGCATACAATACATTTATACATACAATACATTTATACATACATATCATTTATACATACATATCATTTATACATACAATACATTTATACATACAATACATTTATACATACAATACATTTATACATACATATCATTTATACATACATATCATTTATACATACAATACATTTATACATACATATCATTTATACATACATATCATTTATACATACAATACATTTATACATACATATCATTTATACATACATATCATTTATACATACAATACATTTATACATACAATACATTTATACATACAATGCATTTATACATACATATCATTTATACATACATATCATTTATACATACATATCATTTATACATACAATACGTTTATACATACATATCATTTATACATACAATACATTTATACATACATATCATTTATACATACAATACATTTATACATACATATCATTTATACATACAATACATTTATACATACATATCATTTATACATACATATCATTTATACATACATATCATTTATACATACATACATTTATACATACATATCATTTATACATACATATCATTTATACATACATATCATTTATACATACATATCATTTATACATACATATCATTTATACATACAATACATTTATACATACATATCATTTATACATACAATACATTTATACATACATATCATTTATACATACATATCATTTATACATACAATACATTTATACATACAATACATTTATACATACAATACATTTATACATACATATCATTTATACATACATATCATTTATACATACATATCATTTATACATACAATACATTTATACATACATATCATTTATACATACAATACATTTATACATACATATCATTTATACATACATATCATTTATACATACATATCATTTATACAATACATATTTATACATATATCATTATACATACATATCATATCATACATATCATTTATACATACAATACATTTATACATACATATCATTTATACATACAATACATTTATACATGCATATCATTTATACATACAATACATTTATACATACATATCATTTATACATACATATCAAGCAATCCTGAAATAAATTTCTTAGAACCCAATAAGCTTTTTGTCTAGATAACATATAAATAAACTATAATATTACACGTCACTACCAGAAATAATATGATTTATGAAGACATAATTCCTAGATTGATCGATTTATTGGTGTTTAATGGCCTATCAACAGCTAGGGAAATTTAAGGCGGGCCAACGGGTTCAATCCCGTATATAATCTGCTGCATTGCTGCATTGGGGGGAAACTCCCAAAATCAGAACAGAATATTTACATCGAAATAAATATATATTCAGACCTGAAATTAGAATAATTTGACCTGGTGCCAGGTCCATACTACACCAAAGTCACTTGGCTCCTTCCCCTAAAAGTAATACCGGTAGTATTACTCTTATCATGCTTATAAGGGGTATAACCAGATTCAACTGTCACATACAAGACAGCCAAACATGTATGTACTTGAGATCCAAACCAGTAGCCTATTTCATCAACATTGCAAAGTATACTTTTCTAGCAAGTATACTTTGAGGGAGAAATTTTCAATTTGAGAATAAATTTATAAATGTTTATTACCGTATACTGAATTTATTACATTATCACAGCCATTTTGGCTGTGATAATGTAATACATTCAGTATAATAATTCAAATGTATGCAGTTGTTAGTTCTATATGAAATAATGCATTTCAGGAAAAATAAATGATTACTCCTTCAAAGTATACTTTGCTAGATAAGTATACTTTGTAATGTTGATGAAATTGGCTACAGGTCTCCGATCAGGATTCCGGTAAATCAGAACGGAATATTTACATCGAGAGATAATATATTCAGCCCTGAAATTAGAAATACCTGACCTGATGGCAGGTCCATACCACACCGAAGTCACTTGGCCCCTTCCCCTAAAATAGGATTACAAATAATCGTAATACTCACATAAGGGGTATAACCAGATTCAGCTGTCACATACAAAACAAAATGCCAAAGACGTATGTGAGGGCCAAACCAGGTCTCCAGTCAGAATTCTGGTAAGGATGAAAGGTGATCGTTAAATTACCCATCGCATGCTCTCACCTGCAACCCACTTCCTAAAAGCAATATAATTAGTACTAATCTTACTACTTTTATAATGGGCATAACTGGATTCAACTCTCAAGTAGCAAGAAAGCCAAAAATGTACCTGAGGGTCAAACCAGGGATATCAGGATTCTGGCAAGGATGAACCCCACCGTTTTAAACATACCCTTTACAAATAATACATAAAACAAACCAGAAATCATGATAACATGCAAATAATAACTACAATATGTACACATTTGACAACAAACAAACATCTACTCTAGACTGAAACTAAACAACAATGGCATTCATATATATT
This sequence comes from Conchocele bisecta, assembly GCA_029237695.1. Taxonomy (NCBI): domain Eukaryota; kingdom Metazoa; phylum Mollusca; class Bivalvia; order Lucinida; family Thyasiridae; genus Conchocele; species Conchocele bisecta. Next base: position 10,054,835 of record CM055278.1, read on the forward strand.
ATAAATATGACAGATGGTGCTCAAAAATGAAGCAAGTTAAAATAAACAGCAGAAATATCATATAAAATGCGGAATTTGTTCAAAAGAGGCCCGAACATACTATTCTAAGGACAACAAGAAAATGTGGCCTGTCGGCACACAAATGCCCCCGTTAGCAGATTGGAGAAACTCTGGCAAACTTTTTAACAGGACCTACAGATACACACGGATGCACACACGGACGTACACACGGACACACAGTCCAAACACTATATGCCTCCTGGCTCTACCGAGACCAGGGGCTAAAATATTGACACATTATTCTAATTCTACAAAATAACCAGTGACTGAACAAGCATCCATAGATGTTGATTATCGACACAAATATAAACAAAATATAAGCGTGTGCCATCATTGAACACAAAATAATATATAGAGATACAGTAGAACGCCTCTAAATCGGACACCCTGGCGACCCCATTGTGTTTAATTTAGATGGGTTCACTGTCATTTATTTCATTGTCGTGTCTTTTCATAATTGAAAATGACAAAAATTGTGCTTAATTACAGTGGAACCTCTCTAAACCGGACACCCTGAAAGGTCCCCAGGTTGCCCGGTTTAGAGAGGTTCCACTGTATTGTGAACCATTCATAAATGTTACAGAGATGATGTGAAATATAATTATTTGTAACACAAAGTAAGATCAATCGAAGAGGTCAGTGGAATAAAACACATTTTCAATAGTTTTTTGTTCTGTTCCAACCATTGACTGAAATACTAAATGTTTATTTGATATAATTTGTCAATTTTCATATTTCTAAGCTGTCGCGTCAAGCAGCTCCTTTAACTCTTTGCATGCTAGCGGCGAAAATATCCGCCAAACAAATTAGGACTATATGTTTTATTTCTCTCTGTAAATATGTCTTGGAATTTCATTAGAATTGAGTCCTCAGGACTCAATTCTAATGAAATTTGAGGACTCAATTCTAATGAAATTCCAAGACATACCAGTATTCATGATATTTACAAGGAGAAATAAAATAAAATATGATGAATTTTTGTCCGCTAGTTTTGAACTATTTATAGCTCACAAGTTTCCTAGCATGCAAATAGTTAACAGGCTATTTGTCCAGTAAAGTGCTTTACTTATATTAAAATTGCTATGGAGAGTCTTTGTTGCACTATAAATAATTTTCTCTAGAAAAGGTATTTTAACAAAATTGTACTTTTACTTTCTAGCCGGGGCCAAATTGAGTGATCGAATCGGGAATTATTTAGCAGGTGCGCGATGACATAGTCCTACTACTGATGTAGGGTAAATATTATATGCCATCGCCAACTCATTGTAACATCATAAATGTTATTACCATAGATAAATCACAGGTTGAAGTAACGGACCGAGGTCTATAAATACAATAAATACATGAATGCCTAAAAGCATCAATAAATGAAGAAAAAAAAAGCTAAACATTTTTTTTTACTCCCTCCATATTATAAGTTATTGTGATTCTACACAGGCTATATGGTGTAATATTGCCCGTTTGGAGGTATGTTCACCCGAGGCAATAGCCGAGGGTGAACATACCTTCAGACGGGCAATATTACACCATATAGCCTGTGTAGAATCACAATAATGTATTTGTCATACCGCAGATCATTTATTTGGCCGTATAAACATATCTCTTCTTTTGGTCTTTGCGGTTTCTGAGATTAGATTTTCTACCGTCAGTCCTAATATAAAGGCGTAAATGAACATTTTGTTTTTTTATTATGGAGTAAGAAATCCATCGAAAACGACTTTATGACAGTTTTTTTATATCGTGTAATTTAATTTATATTCCACTGCTCTATCGATCTGCTCTCCCTTTGGCGCCTCTACAAAAATGCGACTGGTTCCCAAACATTCGCTGTCATTGCTACGCCGCGTTGCGTGGAACTAAATATATCCGTGTCACAAAGCCAAGTGTGTTGAGATTTGAAAACACTAAACGGGACAGTTTGGCTAATTTTTCGCTCATATTTTGATGAGCGAAGAATATTTATGGAAGACTAAACAATAAAGACTGATTTTGAGTGTACAATTTGTTACTTTTATTGATCAATTTGGGGTTTTATTGTGTTTAGTGAGGAATACAATTCGCAATCGCTAGACGCTTGCAAAATGTGTCTTCATTGGACGCGAGGCGCCGGAGGGAATCGCAATTCGTCTATGTCCGACGGCCTTGGCAGGTCATATAATATATATGACCAGGCAAGCTAGCCAATCAAAAGCCGAGAAACTTATCTGCGGTATGACAAAGACAAAGACTGGTATAAGTCTATATGGAGGGAGTAAAAAATATATTTTTAGTTTCTTTTTCATTTATCATTTTAGGCATATTTAATGTATTTATAGACCTCGGTCCGTTACTTCAAACTGTGAGACAAATGTCTAAGAATCAAACAATCATCAACATCACAGCCTATTGAGTGAAATTCTGAAAATACTAAAATAGAATAGAGAGTGACATGACATTTTTCTACCGCAATACACATCAACTAGGCATAGAGCTGTTTACATTAAATTCTTGAAAAACATAATCAAATAAGGCTTACTGAATTGTATGTCCAGTGTAGGCCGAGATCAGCCTGCACGTCCATGCAGTCAGATCAGGCCCTACACTGTTTGCTATTCAGTTCTGGAACTATTCAGGATGCCTCTAACAAAAACTTGAAATCTGTATCGAGTCTGAAATGAGCTGATCAGGAGCTACACTGGTCAAAAAAAATGCAATAAGCCACTTTCTGTTGTGGTGGGTTACACATGTATGGTCAATGCCGTCAAAACATTAACTGTCATATAACCCTTACAATGCTGAATTAATTTGTGTCGTCTGCTGAATATTTTTTATTTTTCCAATTTTCTCATCAAAAACTTGGTTTGGCAGCACTTTAGAATCATTTCCAATGGAAATGATTCTAAAATGCTGCCAAACCATGTTTTTTACTGAGAGAAAAGACAAAATATGAATTATCAGCAGACGACTATTTTCGGTTCCCACATTCTAAGGGTTAATATAAAACAATTGATAATACAAATGCATTGACATGGTTCAAATTACAGTGTCAAAATGTGCTCAATGAAATATTTAATTTTACAAATAATTGACTAGCAGTATTCATTCAAATTCTATGCTCAACTGACGTGTGTTGTAAATTGACATAAACATGACGTGAATCTACATGAACACTTCTATGTCGTAACAAACTTACTGTCAGTTTATTGGTCAGCTGTTCAATGCATAGGATGGGGGAACAAAATAACCTTATGTTAGATTACCGTAATAACCCTAAATATTTGGACACCATTTATTTGGGGAAACATATAACATATCGATGGTCTAGTAACATAAGGTCGTAAGTGCTATAGCATAGCAGTTACGACCTTATGCTACTAGACCATCGATATATGGTTTCCCCACAACAGCGAGTGTGCCAATATTTATTGTTAGTACACAAGCACGTGTAGGGTGAGACAAGATAATATCACATGGGCATGACTATACGGATATCCTTGTCTCAGGGCACCTGTCCTCAGGCCCGTAGCCAGGGGGGGTCGGAGCGGTCGGACGACCCCCCGCCCATCCTCGAGGTCCACTTTTTTAGCCTCAGGCCCCTTGGGCCTTCGAAACGACCCCCCCCCCCCCTTCAAACAGGTCTGGCTACGGGCCTGGTCCTGGTGGCGAAAAATATACTGCTTTAAAGATTGCTACAAGCTGTGTATGCGAACAGAAGTGTGTACCACGTTAACATGAAGTGTGAAATGGTATGGTGGTCGCCAGATCGGACAAGTAGGTTTCCTCTGGCTACTCTGGTTTCCTCTTACATTAATCACCTATACCTCCATCTTAACCAATGTAAGTATGTGTATAAGTGCTCTCCTTTGTAATCGTTGTAAAATACATATCAAGGTTAAACTAACTATAACACGAAGCGTTGAGTTTGACTCGGGTTTTCATCACGTTCATTTCTATTATCAGCTCTGAATAAAAACACAACAATCGTCTGTACACACAGCGGGTAAAGTATGTCACATGTGCTATTTTGGACAGTTTCTTCCTCCATTACCTTTCTTAGTTACTTCTGGAGCAACCTTAAAGGTACTGTGTCAAAGATAATTTGATATCGTAATATCCCTAAATAGTTGGACACAATTTATTTTGGGAAACACTCATTAATATATGGTACCTCATGGCAAGGAATATTTACGGATAGTACGGTTGTACTTGTTTATCCAATTTATTTGGATGTAATTTGCTTTGGGAAACCCTATTTAATAGGGGTTTCCTAAAACAAACGGCGTCCGAATATTTAGGGTTATTACGATAATGCATTTTCACTATTACTGTACCATGAAACAAATGCACAATTTGTGAAACATAATGCTTTTTGGTGTAAAATGAAAATAATATACCGTACCGCTAATTATAGAAATGTTTTTCTCATTCCTGACACCAGTTGTTAATATTTCAGTATTTTACACATCATTTTTATAAAACTGGTTGTTTTTTTCCGGCTTGTCAGGCAACTCATTCAAATACATTTGGGTTCAGTAATACAATACAACTGTACAATTAAATTATTTGTTTAACAAATCTGTTACAATATTTTGCATACGTATACTTGCTTATTATATACGTACTTTAGTTTCCCATTGAAACTCAATGGAATGAAAGTCGTCAATATTTTTCCATAGTGACGTCTCGTGAGTTCATATTCAAGGTGCATGATCACGTGGTTACAACAACAACAACAATGTCACCCACTTCAGGTATTATTTGATAGTTTCCTTAATATGCAACGGATTTTGATGAAATAAGGCGCAGCAAACGCGTCTTCATGAGCTGCATTTGGTGGTCTAGGGAGTTTGGCACAGACTTATGTCGTTTTTTGTGAAGAATCGATTTCCGTGTCGGAGACAGGAGAGACACGGAAATCGATTCTTCGCAAAAACGACAGAAGTTTGGGCGAAAAGAGACCACCAAATGCAGCTTAACAAGACACGTTTGATGCACCATATTACATTAAAATCCGTTACGTAATAAGGACATTATAAAAGAATACGTACTTTGAATCGGTACTTATTGTTGTTGTTAGTACCACGTGATCATACACCTTGATATTGGTCAGTGCCGTAACAGTTCCGCTACGCTTCACCTCGTAAAATAGTTCCTCCTAAACCGCCACTAATTTGTTTATTTTATTTATATTTTGAATAATTTTTGAGGCGCATTTAAATTGCGAGTGATGTACGTATATAATAAAAGGTTATTTGATTTGTATGTGGATATATGCCACTTGTTCTGCCTAAAGTTGCGCAATATCGAGCACTGCGGAACTCGTGCATATAAGTATATCCGAGACACAGAGCCTTTGAAGCAATATGCACAAATCCCATAAACAAGTCTATGTATCATATCAGATGCCAATGATGCCGACCTCATAGCTGTATCAGTTTTCTTGAATTAACTTGAGACAGCTACAGCTGTTATTATTCACATCTGAGACGCGCCATGTGCTATTTTTCATGAAATATATTTACAGAAATTGTGATATTTTCTGTAAATGATGTCGAAAGATGACAAAATTTTCATACTAAATGCGGAATTAATTTCTTGACGTCAATTTTGTAAATATATTTCATGAGATATCGCAAATGTTCATAGGTACAGAATCACATGGCTCGTCTCATATATGGTGCAAAAATATATAAATGGCAAATAACAGTGCTGAAATGGAGCTTAAGTGTAAATAAGGTACAACAAGATGCTGTAAAAATATAAAACGTATATAAAAAGTACATGTTAACCTTTTAAACACTACAGACCTCTATAGCAGTGTTTGCAAACAGTGTAGATCCAGATGAGATGGCTCGTGACGAGCCATCTCATCAGGATCTGCACTTTTTGCGAGTAATTTTCGTAGTTTTCAGAGAACAAAAACACCCCCTTTTCATAAATGGACTAATCTGAAAATCATTTTACGGTTGAAAGGGTTAAACATATATAAAATGAACAAGTTAAACGTCAAAGTAAGTAAAAAATGATGGAAAGAAAAAATAATTACGCCGATGAACTTACAGACAGCTTAGCACCCGAATTCTGTACCACCTACACATTGTCAGACATGGAATAACCAGTCAATCCATCAAGAATCACAAGTGAAAAAATGGCAACTCTACAAATAGCCATTATCACCATTGGCTATAATGTGAACATGAAACGAACGCTAGATACAGTCGACACTCGTTTACTCAAAGTCCAAGTGACGGAGGAAATACTTGGGAGTTAATGAAAATTTGAGTTAACAAGTTATTATATGTGGCTGTGACCAGAGAAATTGGGCTTATGGGCTTTGTGACCAGTGAAGATCCTGATCAAATAGCACACTCCTGTAGCCTGATAACGATCTAGGTATATTGTTTGTTAGAAGCATGGCGGGTATTTCATTGATGGAATGGCGAACTGTGCAGATCCTGATCAGACTGTGCGGATGCACAGGCTGATCTGGATCTACGCTGGTCGTAAATCCGATAAGCCCAATTTCTCCAGTCACGGCCACATATAGGAAAACATGTACAGTGGACCATGAATTTGACTCTAGTTATCAGTAGTTTGAGTTTGAGGTAACGAGGGTAGACTGTATGTCACATTGACAGAAATATGGGGTTTATGCGACAAGAGTAGACCCAGATTAGCATGCACTTCCAATCTGATCATGGTCTGCCATGTTCACCATGCGGTCAGTGAAACATCCATAACCAATAACGTATGTCACAATGCTGTTTATCAGGCTACATATCAGAAGCAGTGTACACATTCCATAAGCCCCAATAATCTACTGTCTGTTTCATGAAACCTGCCCAGATTTTACGGCCATATATACAATGCAAAAACAATATATTTTTTGATCATATTAAATTTTATCAAAATTTAAGAATGAGCTTTCTTTTTATTTAGTGAAATTTGGTCCAATATTGATTGTATTGGGAAAAATATTCCCCATGTTAAAATCCCCATGGGGAAATTTTTATAATTTCAGAAATAGTGGACAGATTTTCAAAATTTAACTTTCGTTTCTTAGTTTATTTCCAAGCTATCTATCCAGGTTTCGGAGGAAATTTCCAAAACAGTTTCGTTTTTCGACTCCAGCATATGCACCAGGTCTCCACACCCCACCCCCCAACCCATGTTAAATTTGCAAAGAGAAATCATTTTTCGCATTAAAATCAATACTTGACCAAATTTAAATTTCATTAAATAAAAAGAAGGCTCATTCTGAAATTTTGCTAAAATTAAATATTATGGAAAAAAAAGTTTTTGCAATGTGGGCATGTTTTTCGTGAAACAGGCAGTAGTCACAGTAGACCATTGTTGAGACTGCAATATACATGTAGGTGTCGTATGTTATGAAATAACTAATTCTTTCATGGACGTAGATTTCTACGGAGCCCCGCAGGGGACGTAGAATTTTTTTTTTTTTATTAATTCGTCCCCACGAAATTTGTTCCCTCAATTTAACAATTTGTTCCCACAAATTAACAATTCGATCCCTCAATTTAACAATTCGTTCCCACGAAATAACAATTTGTTCCCACAAAATAACAATTCATTCCCACGGGAACGAATTGTTAATTCGAGGAACGAATTGTTAAATTGAGGGAACGAATTGTTAAATTGAGGGAAGAAATTGTTATTTTGTGAGAACGAATTAATAAAAAAAAATCCATGTAATACAATGACATGTAATACAATGAAAAGATAACAGCATCAGTTTATTGCTAACATTACCGGTATACTACTGCAGCGCTCCAGATAAGGAATTAGTAATTGAGTATTGTCACACCATCATTTCTGAAGCAATTGGGTATTTAACAATTTTAATTGGGTAAAATAAACTGTTTACACATCAACAGATAGCAATTATTGAATTAGTTTGCTTTGGAATGAAAACCGATCTTGGCATTTCATTAGAATTGTCTCCTTGGAGACAACTCTAATGAAATACCAAGATGCGTTTTCACGGAAAATAAGAAAGATATGCTATATTTGTGATCTGTTTATTATTTTCTGCAGCATGATAAAAGTTATCACAAAAAGCCAAAAAATTATTATTTTCTTTATTTTGCCACAAAAGTGTACGTTGCTACCACTCGTCGAGACGGTTCAAATGAGTGGCAACAACATAAACTTTCAAGAAAAAATCAACAAAGCGGAGACTTTTTTCAGGAAAATCTCATACAATTGTAATTATATAAGTACAAGTCGCGAACACGATTATCGATACGCCATCAATGTACATGAATTGACGTCATGTGACTACTATTTAATGAGATAAGTGTGCCCACCTTTTTCAGCTGTGCAGTGCTCCATTTGAGAGACCCCATGGACCGACTACTATCAGCCTCAGCCTCGGCTTGCTTCTTCTTGTATTCGTCTGGAAACACACCATCTCTTATACAGCACATTGGTCAAATGTCTCTGTTAACCCTTACAATGCCAAATTAATTTGTGTCGTCTGCTGAATATCTTCTATTTTCCCATTTTTCTCATCAAAAACTTGGTTTGGCAGCACTTTAGAATCATTTCCAATGGAAATGATTCTAAAACGCTGCCAAACCATGTTTTTACTGAGAGAAAAGACAAAATATGAATTATCAGCAGACGACTATTTTTGGTTCCCGCATTCTAAGGGTTAATGCGAGTGTCTCACCCACGAAGGTCAAGGTCACGTGAATGACACAGGGTGGTTAGCCACCAATGTGAGGAAGTTATAATTGACAAAGTTTGTTAAACATCCGACAAACATATCAGAAGATATGCAACATTTTATCCAAGATTGTTGACGCCTACGGTATTGTGAATGCTAGGACTTACTGTCCACTATTAAACATTGGAGAGACAAAAACATGTTTTAGCTTCAGTTACAGCGGAATGCTTCTTGTGTTCAAATGAAATTATGCCATCTCCAAATACAGCAGATAACAACCATCTCCAAATACGGCAGATATCAAATACAATGTACAATGTCTGATCATGATTGTAAAGTACAAAATGTGATATTGAAGTCTATATACGTGTGCAACGGTGGAATCTTTCTAATGACTTCTTGTATTTGTCTGTATTTGTTTGTTTGTTTGTTTATTGGTGTTTATTGGTGTTTAACGGCCTATCAACAGCTAAGGTCATGCATGTAAGGCCAGGCAAACGGGTTCAATCCCGTTTTAACCTGCTGCATTGGGGGGAAAATCTCAAAATCAGAACGGAATACATGTATTTACATCGAGAAAACATATATTCAGCGCTGAAATTAGAATAACCTGACCTGGTGCCAGGTCCATACCACACCAAGTTACTTGGCCCCTTCCCCTAAAATAGGATTACGAATAATCACAATACTCACATAAGGGGTATAACCAGATTCAACTGTAACATACAAAATGCCAAAGACGTATGTGACGGCCAAACCAAGTCTCCAGTCGGAATTCCAGTAAGGATGAACCCCGATCGTTAAATTACCTATTGCATGCTCCCACCTGCCACCCATATGTCTGTATTTGTCTATGCCAACTCCAAATACAGTGGTATCTATCTAAACAGGATGCCATGAGGACATAAGTGAGCTTAATTTGGATTGTCTTCCAGGTGGCTGTTTCACTAAACTTTGTACGAGTAAAATGTTTGTAAGTGCAAATTTAGGATCGTCTGGAAATTTCAATTAATGGATTTACATTTATTGAGCATAGGCTGCATATTGGATTTACATTTATTGAGCATAGGCTGCAAATGCAGCCTATGCTCAATAAATGTAAATCCAATAATTGTTTACAAGAAAACATTGCTAAAGTGAAATATACAGACTATCATAATTTTGCACTTACAAACATTGTAGTCGTACAAAGTTTAGTGAAACGGGCCCCAGAGCTCCAGATAAGGAATTGGACAATGAACATCAAGAGCAAAACAATATGCCCTATTCATATCGCGAAAAGGGGTACTAAATAAAATTGGTACATGTAGTTGCTTTGTTATAATAAATTCACAAGGAAAACCATGGTCCAGCAAAGCGGCTACAATTCTATGAAAGTAATGGAATAGAATGGAATGGTGCTTAGCGGCCCATCAACGCAAAAGGGTAACATTTAGGGCCAAGCAATTTAGATGAAGAAGTCTATGGAATGTCCTAAGACAGACAGACAAGCTGCTTTTTTTTCTTGGCTATTTATGAAATGCATGCAGATGTATGTTTGTTTGTTTATTGGTGTTTAACAGCCTATCAACAGCTAAGGTCACGTAAGGCCAGGCAAACGGGTTCGATCCCATTTTAACTTGCTGCATTGGGGGCAAAATCCCAAAATCAGAACGGAATATTTACATCGAGAAAAAATATATTCAGCCCTGAAATTAGAATAACCTGACCTGGTGCCAGGTCCATGCCACACCAAAGTCATTTGGCCCCTTCCCCTAAAATAGGATTATGCATAATCGTAATAAGGGGTATAACCAGATTCAACTGTCACATACAAAATGCCAAAGACGTATGTGAGGGCCAAACCAGGTCTCCAGTCGGAATTTTGTTTATTAGTGTTTAACGGCCTATCAACAGCTAAGGTCATGTAAGGCCGGGCAAACGGGTTCGATCCCATTTTAACCTGCTGCATTGGGGGGCAAATCCCAAAATCAGAACGGAATATTTACATCGAGAACAAATATATTCAGCCCTGAAATTAGAATAACCTGACCTGGTGCCAGGTCCATACCACACCAAGTCACTTGGCCCCTTCCCCTAAAATAGGATTACGAATATCGTAATACTCACATAAGGGGTATAACCAGATTCAACTGTCACATACAAAATGCCAAAGATGTATGTGAGGGCCAAACCAGGTCTCCAGTCGGGATTCCGGTAAGGATGAACCCCGATCGTTAAATTACCCATCACATTCTGCCACCCACCTAGTGGGCTATAGAATCAAAATATGGATACTGACAAATAAGTATAAAGTTTCAAGCTAATCCGACTTACGGCAACAGAGATAGTAGGTAACCGAAAGCTTTAACTCAAATCTCGGACAGACGGCAAGACAAGGTCTATAATTTTTGTATGTACCCAAAAAATATTTCGGGGTACATAAAAAAAGAATGGAAAAGAAAGAACAGAGCAGTGTTCATAAAACATTCTGGGTATGTGCTCAAATGTCATGACACAAAGCAAGCAGTTAAATTTGCCATGCTCTAACTATATACTAACCATTTGCTAAAAAAATGCAAAAATGTTAAAAAAAAGAGTATATTCTCTAAATGTGTACTCAAACTTGAGTAGTGAATAGTGAGCACATACTCAGAAAGCATTATAATCACAAGCCAGAATATAACAAATATATAGAGAAAACAATTTTCATGTTAACCCTTAAAAGACGGGAACCGAAAACTGTCGTCTGCTGTTGTTTCATATTTCGTCTTCTTTATCCATTAAATATGGTTTGGCAGCATTTCAGAATCATTTCCATTGGAAATGATTCTAAAGTGCTGCCAAACCATGTTTTTGTTGAGAAATATGGAAAATATAAAATAATCAGCAGACGAGAAAATTTAATTCAGCATTATAAGGGTTAATAAAAGATGGAATGGTGTTAAATGTCTAATAAAATTGGTAGTACATATGAAAGGTTATGTGGGTTACAAGCCAATAGAATTGAGAGTACGATTGGCTGGGGCAATGGTGGAGGGTAGTGGCAGGGTAGCGAAAAGGTCGTTTTGCTGTAGCGAAAAGGTCGTTTTGTGTGCTACCTAGGTCGTCAAGAACGCTACTTAGGTCGTCAAAACGAACTTTTCGCTACAATAAAAAAAAAATGTAGCGCTACCTAGGTCGTTTTTTGGGTAGCGTTGGGTCGTCAAGCAGGGTCGTCAAGAATTTGAAAATTTAAAACGACCTTTTGCTACCCAACCCTAGAACCGCTAACGGCAAAACTTTTTTTCGACCTTTCCGCTACCTGAAACGACTTTGGTAGCATATTGGGCCCAGCGGGGGTTTCGGGCCAGGGTTAGGGAAATTGTGTCCCCGGGGTAAAAATAAAATACAGGGTTAGGGTTAGTTTTCTACACTGAATCGAATGAAAGCAACGCCCACCAAAACCCTGGTAATCTTGTTTGCATGATTTAACAAACCATCGAGGTTATTGTGGGAAGTACCTTTAATGGTTGGCTCGTTGTAATGTATCGTAGGAAATAGACTCATTTATTTCCTTCGTAGGTGACCTACTAGCCAAGATATATAAAAAGGCTTGAGGGCCAGGTAGCGTTTGCGTCGTAAATGACGACCCTCGTACCACTTTTGTCATGTCTATTGTAATATCTTGGGAAGTATGTGACTTAGACACGAAGGAAATACATTTCCTCGTCTAGTTCTGTGTAAGGAATCGTTTGGAATCATGCCCGTGAAGAACCCCGGTAGTGATTGAAAATGTAAAAAAAATCACATGGGTAACCCTTGGTGATTTTTTGCAACATTTCAGTGACCCCGGGGTTATTGTCGGAGAAGGTCTTAACGGGTTCCTCGTTGAAAACTAGCCCAGGAAAAGTATTGCCTTCCTTCCTAAGTGGCCTATTATGGAAGTTGTAGAAAAAACCCTAGGGTCAGGTAGCGTTTGGGTCGTTTTCCGACGACCCTGGTAGCACATTTACCAAGTAGCGTTTGGGTCGTCATCTGACGACCTAGGTAGCACTGAGGTGGTGTCTATTGAAATATCTTGGGAAGTATGTGACTTAGACACGAAGGAAATACATTTCCTCGTCTAGTTCTGTGTGAGGAATCGTTTGGAATCATCCCCGCGAAGAACCCTGGTAGTGATTGAAAATGTAAAAAAAATCACCTGGGTATAATACCCCTTGGTGATTTTTTGCCACATTTCAACGACCCCCGGGGTTATTGTCGGAAACGGTTTTAACGTGTTCCTCGTTGAAAAGTATCGTAGGAAAAGTATTGCCTTCATTTCTAAGTGACCTATTATTAAAGTAGGAGAAAAACCCTAGGGCCCGGTAGCGTTTGGGTCGTCATCTGACGACCCTGGTAGCACCGAGGTATTGTCTATTTGAAATGTCTTGGAAAGTATGTGACTTAGACACGAAGGAAATACATTTCCTCGTCTAGTTCTGTGTAAGGAATCGTTTGGAATCATGCCCGCGAAGAACCCCGGTAGTGATTGAAAATGTAAAAAAAATCACATGGGTATACCCCTTGGTGATTTTTTTGCAACATTTCAGTGACCCCGGGGTTATTGTCGGAGAAGGTCTTAACGGGTTCCTCGTTGAAAACTAGCCCAGGAAAAGTATTGCCTTCCTTCCTAAGTGGCCTATTATGGAAGTTGTAGAAAAAACCCTAGGGCCAGGTAGCGTTTCGGTCGTTTTCCGACGACCCTGGTAGCACATTTACCAAGTAGCGTTTGGGTCGTCATCTGACGACCTAGGTAGCACTGAGGTGGTGTCTATCGAAATATCTTGGGAAGTACGTGACTTAGACACGAAGGAAATACATTTCCTCGTCTACTTGAGTCTAATGAATCGTTTGCAATCATCCCCGCGAAGAACCCTGGTAGTGATTGAAAAAGTAAAAAATTTCACCTGGGTATACCCCTTGGTGATTTTTTACACGATTTCAGTGACCCCCAGGTTTATTGTCGGAAACGCCTTTAATGGGTTCGTCGTTGAAAGATAGGTGAGGAAATGTATTGCCTGCCTTCGTAAGTGACCTAATACGTAAGATATGGAAAAAACCCTGGGGCCAGGTAGCATTTGGGTCGTTTGACGACCCAATAGGAGACGTCCAAAAAGGGCCCTTTTCGGCCAAGGGCCCGGACTAAAATCTTCCAACTATCACATCGTCTATGTACGGAAGTAAATCTCAGAGGGTCTTTCTACGGATTTGTAGTGTATTGCAACAGCTACCGTGTGCCAATATGAACGGCGCGCTAGCACCACCGTTTGGGTGTTTTTTCACGTTTTTCAAAAAACCCTGCCCACCACTTTCATCCGAGTAGCACTTAGGTCGTTTCTAGTTCTGGCCACCTTTGGGGTGACCTTGTTGGCGAGCTCGTATCTCGCGATATACAAGAGATGCGAGCCTGAAATTGCCAGGACGTGTACATTAAAGACGCATCTATCGTTTCACGTGCGAGAAGGGGTGGAAAACGGCCGGGGGCGGCGAAAATTTCATGCTGGAAAACGACTCGAAAAAACCTAATTTTCGGGGTGTGTTCCACACTCGGCACGGTCATGGTCGAACGAGCCAGAGTGTCAGCGTTGAGCCCAAATTGAGCCGGGTTCCTCCGCCAACACATGCATACCTCGTTCGTTAGTGTAGCTTGAACGTGCGCGAAATGGCACGTGTTCGAAAATGGGTGAAAAAAAAGGAAAAAATCCCGACGACCTAAACGCTACATTTTAGGGTTAGGGTTCGTCGAGATTTCCGCTTTCCCTGCGCTCGATTACAACGAAACTTGCCAGAAGTATTCCGTGGAGCGGCGCTACCACGGAATACTCGTATTCTTGCCGATATAGCGAGTATAAAAGGGTATAAAATAGGCGAATATCTTCGACGGCGCACTTTAAAAAAAAAAAAAAAAAAAAAATATTCTCTCATTTTCGAGTGCCGAAAAAAGTCTCAAAATCGCCGAGTCCGCCTCAAACCATTAGCCTATCGTCTACATGATTCCAATGTGTGCCTGATTTTCCAGAATTCGGCTTAATATCTCTATTATTGACGGAGAAACGAACGAAAATGTAAGGCATACTTACGCGAATTTAGAAAATGTTGACGAGCAAAGCGCTACCCGTTAGGGTTAGACTGTTTCGCCAATTGTCGCTTCGTCTGACAGTGTATTTAAACGAAACTTACAATACACGTACCCACCGTCTGTAGCTCCCTTTTGCCGTTCACCGTTTGCCGATACACGCAGTAGAACAAATTTTATGGCCGCCGGAAGCCGACGAACTAGCGGTTTTCGACGAGGCAAACGCTACAAAACCGTTGACCCGATTTTCATCGAACTTGTAGTGGTCACAAAAGATTAACCGCTCGACCGATTTTGCTCACACTTCGAACGGAAGCACTTCCAATGAACATCTATAGATCGCAACTAGTCGATATAGTTGCCCACGAGGGGAAAGACAAAAAGTAAAAATATGAGATAATATTTTCAGAGTTATTGTGGGTCGTCAACTTTTGTATAGTGTGTTACATGACTTTTTGTTCTAGGGTTTTTCGACCGTTTCCCGACCCCAGGGTTACCCAGGGTTACGGGATATGACGCAGGGTTTCAAAATAAACCCGTAACCCTCTTATAAGGGCTCAAACCCTGCGTCCAGAGCCGAAATAAGGGCCAGTTGGGTCGTCGATCTAACCAAGTCGGGTTTTGATATATTAATTCGTGTTTTCAAGTCGGCATGAGCAGGGTTCGCCAACCATAACCCATGACCGTAAAACTATCCCTTTTTGGGCAGGGTTTTATCCTTAATACCAAAACCCTACAATTTTTGACGAAGTAGACGCTACGGTGCTACATTGGGTCGTCAAGCCGCTAGTTAGGGGCAGGGCATCTAAGTTACCTGAGGAAGTAGCTGCAACAGAAACTGGACTCATTACAAACCGCCAGGTAAAATGGTGAAATGGTGAAATAGGTTTAACGACCCAGCGACAACTACGGTCATACGTGGCTGCGACTGGAGAAATGTAACTTATGTTTTTTTTGTGACAATTGTAGATCCAGATTAGCCTGGATGCACAGTCTAACAAGCATTATAGATTGTTATCAAGTGCCAGGTAAAATGGTGAAATGGTTGTCATGGCAACAACTCATGTCATATGTGGCTGTGACTGGAAAAATGGGGCTTATGGGATTTGAGACCAGTGTAGCTCCTGAGCAAATAGCATACTCATGTAGTCTGAAAATGATCTATATTGCTTTTTAGAAGCAGGATGGGTGGTTTCATTGTTGGAATGGAGAAAAGTGCAGATCCTGATCAGACTGTGCGGATGCACAGGCTGATCTGGATCTACACTTGTCGCAAAAGCCGTTGCATTTCTACAGTCACAGCCACAGATAGAAACAGGGGTCTCGGTTTCATGTCGCATGCGAAAGACCAGGGCGATGGAAATATTATTAAACTATTTTTCATTTCATTTGTTGCATTTGTTGTAGTTCTATATGTTCGTAAACAAAATACTGATGAATTTGAACATCTGAATGAGGCAAGTTGGGATTACATCATAATCGTCCAATCAAAATTTGATGTTCTTTTCAAGCCATAGTGGTACAATGGTGCATAACGGCTAATAAATCTGCGCACCTAAGGCTTTCCAAACAAATTTAAATGTCATTAACATTCCCATATTCCGTCAAAATTCCCTGAATATTCAACGAAGTTCAAAGAAGTCTGTGCAGGTAAAATGTCATAACGTTCTGACGTCAGTAAGTGACGTAAATTGCGTGATGTATGACATCACATGTGTGTTTGCAACGTCACATTTGTTTCTGCTAATGCTGCGCATCTGGTAGTGTAAACAAAAATGCTGGATCAGCATAGCAAAATTGGTATGAAACTTGAAGCAGAACTATCCATTGACATCATGACAGGTTAGTTTCTAGTTGAACAGTTAATTTAGTAAATAAGACAGTTATTCCATCAGTAGGGTCTGAGGATGTTACACATTTTGACTATATTCTGAATAACTTTTTACCAAACTATCGGAATGTGATCAAATTGTGCCACAGTGTAGCAATTAATCAGCTTGTTTATTCCAAAATCCACATATTTTACCATGACATATGCAAGGCTAAATTTGAAGTGAATTGCGCATTAGCCGATGCGCAGAATTAGCCGAAATGACAGTACATGTATATGAACTACATGTATAGAAACATAAACTAAATCTCTAATAAGCAAATTATATTAAGCAAAATTAAATAAGGAAATCAGAAACGCATCTCTGGACTCACAGAAACAAGCATACAGGTCACATAGATCAATCACATACCTGTAAATGCATGCAGCCAGTGACGAGACACGACGTGCTCGATGCGACAGTAGCTGTCCTCCGGAATATCGTCGCTCTCCTACGGAAGACAAAATGTAAATGTTACAGCGGGTCATTATTCACTGCATTGTACACATGGATATATGGGTCGTCGACTGAGGAAAAGGACCCTACGACATTTGTAGAAGACCCTGGGGCCGTTTCACTAAACTTCGCACGACTAAAATGTTCGTAAGTGCAAATTTAGGATCGTCTGGAAATTTCAATTGATGGATTTACATTTATTGAGCATAGGCTGCACATGCAGCCTATGCTCAATAAATGTAAATCCAACAATCGTTTACAAGAAAACATTGTAAATTCACAAGTTTGTTTAGTGAAACAGACTCCTGAAGCTCTTGAATAACAGCGATAACTTTCGTAATTCGAGTCGTCAGATGTCCAAATTTCAGACATTGTTTAGTCAACTCACAATGTCTTTTACTGATACAGCATCGTTTGCAAGAATTACTTAATTATTTACAAATAAAATTGTTGTTCTTCTCTATAAATGCTACTGTTGAGTTGTGACATAAAAGTCCATCATTTGCACAATATTACCATTAGTGTGTCAACTAATTCACGATGATGTAATAATATGTACTACCGTCTGTTTCACGAAAGCTGGCCAATTTTTACGGCTATATAAATAATGCATAAACAATATATTTTTCGATAATATTAAATTATAGCAAAATTTAAGAATGAGATTACTTTTTATTTTTCGTGAAATTTGGTCCAATATTGATTTTATTGCGAAAACACAATTTCCACATGTCCCCATAGACATCTTCACAGAGTGAAGATGTCTATGGCAGTATGGGTATTTAACATGGGGGACATTTTTCAAATTTCAGAAATAGTGGACCGATTTTCAAAATGTAACTTTTGTTTTCTTAGTTAGATCATTTCCAAGCTATCTAGCTAGATTTCAGAATCTATTTCCAAACTTTTCGTTTTTCGACTCCTCCTCCAGGTTCTCCACCTCTTTTTTCCCCATAGAGAATTAATTTCCCGTAATAAGATCAATATTTGACAAAATTTCACAAAATAAAAAGAAGGTTCATTCTTAAATTTAGATAAAATTTAATATTATTGAAAAAAATATTGTTTTTGCATTGTTTTTTGCATATGGCCATAACATGTGGGCAGGTTTCGTGAAACAGACAGTGGTTGCTATTATTCCGATGTTTCGGCATTACTCCATAAGGGAATAGCAGAAATGTTGAGCAAAATGGTCAAACATGAACATTCTTCATAAAGTTGATATTGATTGATTAATTGATTGATTGGTTGATTGATTTGCTGATTGATTTGTTGATTGATTGGTTGATTGATTGGTTGATTGATTTGTTGATTGATTGGTTGACTGATTGGTTGATTGATTGGGCTTTTTACATCTATTCAACAGCAAGGTCATAAAATATAGACGGGAATGCACTAAAATTCAATGTTGAGATATGAATCCGTAAGGATGGATTCATTGCTAAAAAGCAATTGTTATTTATATGATACTAGTGTAAAATATTAATATTCTTGTCTAAATGTAACACAAAACGTATCACAGAATAATGCATACTTTTGTTGAGAAACAAAACTAATTTAAATGGGACATCTATAGAATGTGTTTGGGTTAGTACAATTATAAACAGAAGAATAGAAAGAGAATTATAACAAAGATGCAGCATCTATAATGGATGGAGTGAAATAACAGAACGCGGGAAACGAAAATTGTCGTCTGCTGTTGTTCTATATGTTGACTCCATTCTACATAAAAACATGATTTGACAACACTTTAGAATCATTTCCATTGGAAATGATTCTAAAGTGCTGTCAAACCATGTTCTGATGAGCTAAAAATAGAAACTAGAACATAAACAGCAGACGACAAAATTTAATATATTCGGACACTGGCCAAGTTCTACCTTGAATACTGTATAACCCTTTCAACACTACAGACCTGTATAGTGGTATTGGCAAACAGTGTAGATCCAGATGAGCCGGCTCGTAACGAGCCGTCTCATCAGGATCTGCACTTTTTGCAAGTAATTTTCATGTATTTGAGAGAGAAAAAAAACACCCCCTTTTCATAAATGGACTAGTCTGAAAATCATTTTGTGACGATTGGATTGGTTGCAAAATAAACATATCAAAATCCATTCCGGTTACTTAGGAGGTGAAAGGGTCAACCAAACTAGATCAGCGTGATCAGCATATTGCGCCCACCACAGTGTTTCGGTATATGGTCCCACAGTACAAGTATGTGGTTGTGGAAATACGGTACTAGAAACTTCAAACAGCATAATGATGATGATAAACACACATACAGCAGGTGGGCACAAGGAAATGACGAAAATACATCGTCTATCGTTTACCAAACAAGGCCAAAAGAAACATAACTTTGGTTCTCAGACACGGGGTTTGCGGAATGCGACGCGGGAGGGCGATTTTTTATTATATTTTTTTGCTTGCGATGTTCGTCTCTGATTTTTTTCAAGTCGCCAGGGGCCTGGACTAAAATGTTCGCAAGTGCAAATTTAGGATCGTCTGGAAATTGCAATTGATGGATTTACATTTATTGAGCATAGTCCAATAATTGTTTTCAAGAAAACTGTGTTAATGTGAAATTTACAGACTATCATAATGTTGCACTTATGAACATTTTCAGTTGTACGAAGTTCAGTGAAACTGGCCCCTGATGCATATATGTTCTATAAAGTTACGAAATATCATTAGATGTAATAAATCACCAGATGTTCGTCCGACATGATTGGATTCAACATATGTTTGCATGGTCGTGTTTTTAATTGATCATATGGCGAGTTTACAGTACAATTTTATTTCTCCATGACGATACAATGCTCGACGCGCAGCGAGTTTTCCGACTCGGCGATATGTGAGAACCAAAGTACTTTTTGTCTGGCCTCATATTTGGAGAAAGAGATTTGAAGAATCCTAGAAAGTCGAGGATTGTAGCAACATGCTAATCTAGATAGGAATGGGTACAACAAGAATACTAGTGTAATTTGGAGTAACAACAGGTACATGCACAAACAAACAACCAACTATATATATGGGCTGGTATACATGCAAAATATCGTCACATGTCATGTGATAATGTCATTTAAAAGATAATATTCTCAAAAAAAATATAAAGATATCGTTTTCTGACATTTAATAATTTATGTTGAATGATAAATGGAGAATCTCCATTTATCATTCAACATAAATTATTAAATGTCATAAAACGATATCTTTATTTTTTTTATAAACTTTTTTTTATCAGCTGGTTGATTAATAAATAACTTATAATATATGCCTACTATTTTGTATTGATTGATTGATTTGTGATTGATTAATTGATTGATTAATTGATTTATTGATTGATTGGTGTTTAACACATGTCTAACAACATTCATACAGGGAACTTGGTAGAACCAGTCATTCGCATAACAAAATTCAATATTTTAACAACAAGAAGAAAGAGTTATTGCAGACTATAATGTTGAATAATTTAACAATTTATCATACCCTAACTTCACTGAAGTAATATTAAACCATTGTATCATGCAAACTGCTATACAATTTAACATGCTTAATATATTCTTTGAGACGATTAATGTCTCACCACAAATACCAGCACATATAATTATTAACCCTTAGAATGCGGGAAATGAAAATAGCTAGTCGTCAGCTGTTGTGTTATATGTGATCTTCTTTCTCAATAAAAGCATGGTTTGACAGCACTTTAGAATCATTTCCATTGGAAATGATTCTAATGTGTTGTCAAAACATGTTTTTATAAGAAAAATAAACAGCAGACGACAAAAATTCATTCAGCATTGTAAGGGTTAAACATATAATAAACAACACAGGAAGATAAAATTAATTCCAAACATTTTCCAACTCTATTTACATAGAGAATATGACGCTTGTGTTTTTTGTTATCAACTTTATCAAGTGAGGCTAGAAAACAGATAGGAATTCCGAGGCTTGTCGAGGAACTTCTCGGCGAGTCTGATGAACTTGATACCAAAAGACACGGGTATCACATAGTGCTTTATGTTACAAAAACAGCAAATAGTATTTTATCCCGTCAACACAGTGCATATGTGCCGTGAAACACGGTGCCGTGAAACATTTTTGATATCCTGTCAATAAGACCTAATCATTGCGTATGAATATGTGCAGTTGTCATTGTCGATTCTCTGATTTTGAGCGTGCGGCTGGGTTAATTTTTTTGCATTTTAAAGCTATTTTTAGGTGTTGACGGGATAAATAGAATAGTAGGTTAGTGCCGTAAATGGGAAAAATATCTGGCGCGTCACGGAAACGGGATGTGCTCGGCAGAGCCTCGCCCATCCCATTTCCTAAGCCTTGCCAGATATTTTTTCCCACTCACGGCACTAACCTACTATTCTCTATGTTCTCATTCAAAGAAATGAGCATGTACATGTATGGACATGGCTCCTGACCGCGTGTCATATTGCTAATATGATAATGGAATAAATATGGTATGGCTGACAGCTAATCTTAAATTCCTGTATAAAGATATAATAATAACAACAACAACAACGCTATATTGTATCTGAAATGCACTTACCCCCTAGAAAGAAATGGAAGAAAACAAAATGGTGAAATACGGCTGATATATACATACATGATCATTGGTGGGAAATGTTTGTGATTGTGATTATGAAACTGGATGAGCACATTCTGAAGATTTGTCCTCAAAATCACACTGTTTGGTTGGTCGAGACTGAGCAGGCCTCGACCAACCAAAATTCTTGTTCACGATAAATCAAGCAGACAGCCTCAAACAATCAAACTGTATGTTTTTGAGTATGAGATTAGAGTATGATGTCAAAAACATGTATAACTGGGAGGCCTATATAGCATTCAGTCTGATACTAAAATATTTTGTTTAGCAACATACATTTGAAGTGTCCAAAACTTTCTCTCACTTTATGCCTTCACCGATCTATGATAAAATAAAGAGATTGTTTCCGAAATACAATAGTTACTTACATGTATGTGTGTCTCAAAATGTGCTTGATATTCTTACCAAACTGGTTGAAATATCAGAAAAAGAGTAACAAGTTGATGAACAAAGTTCTTATTTTCCATTTTTATTATTATTTTGGCTTCATGTTGTGCTACCAAAAATATAATTCCAGTACCGGTAGTTTGATTTTCAATGGAGATGAATGTGACAGTGACATCCTGTTCAGTGAACTAGATACTGCAAAACTTTGAATGGGTAGCCATTTCAAAAAAATATTTTAAACAATTTATGATATTAAAATTATAATTAAGGGTAAAGAAACTAGTTTTTATAACAGACAATCTGATAAATACAAGTGAATAAACATGTACTAAACATGAATTTAGCATGCACTGATACTGGCAAGAAAGCACTGACTACAAACTGAAACAGTGTGGAGCAGCCTAACTACGGTATATAGGGGGATGTAGACAGCTCTAACTGGGACAGAATCATGCCTAATACACATTAAAGGTACATGCCCACTCAGTAGAGAGCATTTTGCACCTACTGAGTGGGCATGTACCTTTAATTAACCCTTACACCGCTATCTTAATATTTTTTTTGTTGTCTGCTGTTTATTTTCTATTTTCCATTTTTATCATCAAAAACATGCTTTGACAGCACTTTGGAGTAATTTACAACATGCGTTGACAGCACTTCAATCATTTCCATTGGAAATGATTCTGAAGTGCTGTCAAACCATGTTTTCATTGAGAAATAAGGCAAGACATAAAGCGACAGCAGACGACAATTGTTGTGTGTAGCGGTCTAAGGGTTAACCCATTAATAACACATGTACCCTGATTTCAATATCAAGTTTCAGCATTTTGTTTGGTCCACAAGCAAAAATGTTTTTAAACAGTGACCATACATACAGTCGAGCACCAGTATCTCAAAGTCGAAGGGAGATCGTCCATACAGTCAAGATAGGACTAGGTTCAAGATAGCGATGAAGAGACATGATCGAATATTTTCGCGAAAAATAAATGAAATCATTTTACCCATAACACCACGAGTAAACAATCACCAATTAACTAATGACCAAAGGTAGTAAGCTAATCAACATTACAAGGTGGCGTAACGACTCTCAGTGACTTGCGTAAATGACCAGCGTGATATGCTTAATGAATCGTGACAAACACTCAAATATATCCAGGTGGACTAATTAAGCAAACAACCCGAGTAGGTGTGAATTTTTTTTGTTTTGTTTGATAATATGTTTGGAAAATTAGTGTCAACCAAATCGATCTTGGCAGCCAGGCACTTACGCGATTTATCCAAGCGTTTATGTGATCGAGATAGCGAAGAGATTTTTAACGTATTTTTATACGGAGGAGATTGAATGAACAGTCGAGATGGAGAACATATACGAGATAGGGCATGGTCGAGATAACCAAGGAAATTTATATTAAAGAAATAAGGATATAATTCGGGACATTAGTGAATCATCGAGATAGGTGATATCATCGAGATACTGATATTCGAGATACTGATGCTCGACTGTATGTGAATAAATTTCTATGACATGTCATTGTTAGAAACAATAAAGGCCACTAAAAATGACATATTACACCATATTTAACCCTTAGTATGCGGGAATCGAAAATAGTCGCCTGCTGCTGTGTCATATTTTATCAATTCTCTCAGTAAAAACATGGTTTGTCAGCATTTTAGAATCATTTCCATTGTCAATGATTCTAAAGTGCTGTCAAACCGTGTTTTTTTATAAGAAAAATGGAACATAAAAAATAAACAGCAGACGTCAAATTTTTATTCAGCATTGTAAGGGTTAACGTAATTTGTTTTATGTAAACTTTCGTTTTGTTAATAACAATATTGTATAATAAAATAGGCAGCTTTAGGGCAGAATGGGTTAATTTTTAAAATATGTAAAACAAGGGGGAAATATGTCTGCACTAGCATAGCCTATCAAGAGAATATCAACTACAAGCTAAGCAATTGTGGGTAAATAGGTCGTTGTGACATTTAGCTTCTGGGGGCCGTTTCACGAAACTTCATACGACTAAAATGTTCATAAGTGCCGATTTAGAATAGTCTGTAAATTTAAATTGATGGATTTACATTTATTGAACATAGGTTGCAGCCTATGCTCAATAAATGTAAATCCAATAATTGTTTACAAGAAAACACTGTTAATGTGAAATTTACAGATTATCATAATTTTGCACTTACGAACATTTTAGTCATACAAAGTTTAGTGAAACACGCCCCTGGTCTGCTATTGCACTCCTGCAGATTGGTAAGTACAAGTTATTGTTCACATATTGGATTTTTAAGGAATTAAATGCGCAGCGATTGCGGCATATGGTTCCTGAAAAATCCAATATGTGAACAATAACATACTTATAGTTCAGTCATTTTCACTTTTCCTGTCAAACAGTTAATCATTAAATCTGGTAATATATAATTTAACGGGGTTAAACGTTGCAATATGTGAAACAAGTGGAGCACAATGCTGCCCAGCGATTGGCTTAGAAAGAAGGAGAACTATCAGGATCTGTATGTTAGACAAGAGTTGTTAGAAGACAATGAAGCTCGCCTGTTGGTGGATCACCATGTGAATTAATGTGTTAAAGGAAACAAAAAATTATTTGAAAGTTATTTCAATGTGAAGTTGTGTGCATAAGCCAAGCCTGTGACCTTGACTTTGTGGTTAGTGGAGAACGGAGGTCACAGCATGATAGAGGTCAGAGGACAATCAGAGGAAAGCATGCTAGTTACCCCAATGTTAAGCTTTGTGAACACACAAAGTATGTGACCTTGACCTTGACATTAGTGGGGTGTGGAGGATCATGGATTTGTCACACCAAGATAGAGGACCATAATATGAATGCATGTCTAAATTATCCAAACATTCTATAAAGAGAAACAGAATATATAAGAAATTTTCCTGAACATTAAGTTTTGTGAATGTGCCAAGTCTGTGACCTTGACCTACTTGAATTACTGAGGATAGAATGATATAAGTGTCATGAATATGCCACAGTCTGATAGAGGACCTCCAGAGAAACGCATGTGTGAAATAGAGAATACCAGGCTAGTGTGTTTTGATATCAAGTTTATCAAACTCGGCTGGAAAACGCGTTTTCCAGCCGAGCCTGATAAACTCGATATCAAAACACACTAGCCTGGTATTCTATTTATCATGTCATTCTTAATTTCTTAACCACCAGAGAAATGCTTGAGTGAAATGTCAATAAGTTTCATCACCGGAAACAAGTTATAAGAAATTCACCGCAATGAAATCAATTTGTGACATTGACCTTGAAATTAGCGGGAGACGGACGATGTTGGATTTGTCACAGCATGACAGAGATTATCAGAGAAATGAATGTTTTGTGAACATGTTAAGTCTGTGACCTTGACATTAGATTACCGAGGGCCGGTCATGGATTTGAATGCATGTCTGAAATATCAAGACATTCCTAGAAATTAATTAGAAATCATAAGAAATTTTGTTCAATGTTAATCTTTGTGAAGTCTGTTACCTTGACCTCGGGTTACTGGGGGTCAGAGGGTCAGGGCTTTCCAACATGGAATCTAACATTTGTAACGACTTAATACATGATTTATTAAATCAGTAAACAATAAATACCATATTCAATCATCACTCGTGTAACATCCTCTATTTATAGATCTCACTCACTCACCCGTATGACAGGATGTAATCTGAACACGGTTCCCGGCTCGAGGCTGTTGGAGGTCAAGGTCACCTTGCCGTTGGCCTCCACTGTGAGGTATTTACGTGTGCACATGTGTAACAGGCGGCATTGCTGCTCCCACTTCAGGACTCCACCTACAACAAATGGGGGTGGTGGGTGGTCTTGTGGGGTGGTGTTGGCGATAGGCGAGTGGGTGGGGTGTCGTGGGTGGTTGTATGGATGGGTGTGTGGCTTTGGGTTCGGATGGGTGGTTTGGTGGGTTGGATGGGTGTGTTTTGGGGTGGGTGTGTGTTTATCATATTGGGTTTGTTGACTGGCTGGCTGGTTAATTGATTAATTTTATTTTATTTATTGGTGTTTAATGGCCTATCAACAGCAAAGGTCATTTAAAGCCGGGCCAAGCGGTTCGATCCTGCATGATACCTGCTGCATTGGAGAGAATATCCACATCGAAATAAATACACAAATATATTCAGCTCTGAAATTAAAATAACCTGACCTGGTGCCAGGTCCATACCACACCAAAGTCACATGGCCTTTTCCCCTAAACTAATAGGATTAGGAATAATCGTATTACTCATACAAAGGGTATAACCAGATTAAGGCCCCACATACAAGAATGCCAAAGACGTACCTGAGGGCCAAACCAGGTCTCCGTTCGGAATATTGTTAAAGATGAACCCTGATTGTCAATATAGGGTTAACTGTATTGTAATTTTCAAATTTGCGGCGTATATCAGAAAATGATAGGTCGGAAAATCTGTTTAATGGCGACGCGCTAGCGGAGCCATTAAACATGTTTTCCGACCTATCATTTTCTGATATACGCTGCAAATTTCAAAATTACAACGCGTTTAACCTATTTCTAATGCACTCCTTTACTACTGGCGTAGGAATACATATTGAAATAACTAGCGGAGTCTAAACATGTTTAACATGTGTAGTGCATGTACCGTCCAGGCTGCCTTCAGCAATGCAGACTGGCGGTCACAGTAGGCCCTGATCAGACTGATGCGGATGTGGATGCGCAGGCTGATCTGGGCCTACGCTGGTCACAGACATTATAAAATCCCGTTTGCTAGACGGGGGCCATATTTTCCACCATATACCTGCTACGATTCCTTCCTGTAGTTCGATCTGCCAGTATGTGACGGCCGAACTGCTTGGGAACAACGTCTTGGGGTTGGACTGGTCTAACGGACGCATACGCAGGTGCACTGAAAGGGATGGATTGGTTTGTTGGTTGATTGATTGATTGATTGATTGATTGCTTGATTCATTGATTCATTGATTCATTGATTCATTGATTCATTGATTCATTCATTCAACAGCAATGTCAGAGCTTTGTTTCTCATGAAATCAGTAACCTTGTTTAATAAATATATTAAATAACCACATTAAGTACGATTTACCATTCAATGTCCCTCAACACTATACATAACAGACCATAATCCGGACAGCAAACAGTGCAAATGCAGATGAGCATGCACGTCTGATCCACAATAGGGAATCATTATTGTTTCAATTTTCACTAGGTACAAACTGTGTTCAACTGTCAATACACGACATATTTCTCAGCAGCGTCGAGATTCTAACTCTAGATATCGTTCCTACCCAGTGACAATGTTTTCCAATGGTCCACTTACCATCCTCTGTGAGTTCATCGTCAAACAAACCCTCGGCCACCATGTACGCTTCCATCTCCTTATGGTAGAACCTGATCAGGTCGCCCACCTACAATACATGTATATATATATATATGTGTGGCTGTGACTTGAGAAAATGGGCTTATGACATTTGTGACCAGTGTAGCTCCTGATTAAATCAGGAGCTACACTGGTCACAAATGTCATAAGCCCATTTTCTCCAGTCACACTCCTGTAGCATAACAATGTAGTCTATTGCTTGTTAGAAGCACGACAGCTGTTTCATTGATGCAATTGTGAATAGTGCAGATCCTGATCAGACTGTGCGGATGCACAGGCTGATTTGGATGTGCACTGGTCGCAAAACCAATAAGCCCCATTTCTCCAGTCACACTCACATATAGAGAATAGCAGGCTAGTGTCTTTAGATATCAAGTATATCAGGCAAAACTAGGAAACATATAGGAATTCCACGGTTCAACGAGTACGTTTAATGTTTAGAGCAGTAGCTACTCAAATTTCATTCGCGAGGGTTTAAGACAATGGAAATTTATTTATGTCACACTTCCGTGTTCCAGTGTGGTCACTGAACAATGAATATTTTTGTTACATAACTGTTAGTGGAAAGTTAGCTGAAATTTAAATATTGGGCTTTAGAATCCGTACAGCGACAAGGTTGGCATTAACCCATTTCATGCTGAGGATATGCCATTTTGATTGGGGGAAATCATAAATATTTCCTTTAAATGTGCTTAGAAGTATACGTCGCGACCACCATTTGAACCGTCTCATCGAGACGGTTTAAATGAGTGGTCGCAACATATACTTTCATTGAGAAATAAGAAAAATAAAATATTTAAAAAAATTCATACCCGTAAAGGTGTATTCCAACAGCTAAGGTTGTATTGAGACGAAGCCTTGGTTTCAAGTCTCATGTGCAAGATTAGTGGATGAAAACTACATGGAAGTACCGTAAAGATTCTAATAGACACCCGGGCATCTATTAGAATCACCACTGGCTCTGAAGTCCTGGGTGGCAAGTAGAGGCAAGTGTTATTCAGCGAAGGGAAAATGATAAAATATACAATTTTCAATAGTATTTCTACTCCGAACAAAAAAAAACATAACGTACGTCTGTCTGATTTGATTGTACTGTCTGTCAATTTATGGACATTTCGGTCCAAGACGTTTCGGCCCACTTTTGGTCATTATGGTAATATATACATGTATAATATCAAATCAGCGTCAATCATTAATGGTGATCAGATTTAGACCTACAGACGTTTCGGACTGTGGACGTTTTGGCCAATGGACGTTTTGCCCATTATCAGTGCAATTATTTTTGGCCTCCGTGCAAATAGCTTGTAACTGCCGATGAAGAATTTACAGTGAAAGTGGAAACAGTCAAATTTTGCTTCCGTGTTTGAAAGTGAAAGTAGATTTTCAATGAGTTCGAAATACTGGAAATAAAATAATCTAGTTAGACATTTACATGTAGTTCCGATTTTGTTCCAAGTGTGAACTGGGCGTTTATTAGAGTCAACAATTTCGTGAAAATCAGCCCAAAAAATTGGGTCATTTTCAACATCAAAACTGGGGGATGGGCGTCTATTAGAGCATGGGCGTCTATTAGAATCTTTACAGTATATGTTCAATTCTAGATGGTGGGCAACTAGCTGTACCAAGAATTAGTGGTGCCACACCTTAAATACCGGTACTCCCCACCCCCACCAGGAATATTTTGGGGTTGTCATACCTTGACTTTTTTCTCGTCCTCCAGTGAGGGTTTGTATTTTCTGTAGACCGTGAAGCCGGATTGCTGGACGGACAGATTCAATTCATAACTGCAAATACAAATATAGACTTATGTACAGTGGAACAACCCCTCTAAACTGACATGAATCCTTAACCCATTTCTTGTCAGACACCCATTCACAGGTATCTAAATTTACAAACATTTTTTTCTATTTTCTTCATTTCTCAATGAAACTATGTTGTTTAAAAAATGAGCACTCATTTGAAGCATCTCAGCAAGATGGTTCAAATGAGTGGTAACAACATACACTTCTGTGCAACAAAAAAAATTCATGTCAGAAAGTACACCCATTCACAGGTATCTAAATTTACAACAAAATAAATATTTTCTTCATTTCTCAATGAAACTATATGTTGTTACCACTCATTTGAATCGTCTCAGCGAGATGGTTCAAATGAGTGGTAACAACATACACTTCTGTGCAAAAAAAATAAAACATTTAAAACATTCAGACAGAAAAATTCATGTCAGACACCCAGTCACAGGTATCTAAATTTACAAACACTTTTTGCCTGTTTTCTTCATTTCTCAATGAAAGTACAGTCTACACTAGTTACCTCAAACTCTCCTACGTCAAACTACAGATAACTTCCAGTCAAATTCTTGACCCCATGTTTTCCTATGTAATATAATCGTTAACTAAAATTGTCATTAACCCTTACACCGCTATCTTATGTTTTTTGTCGTCTGCTGTTTATTTTATATTTTACATTTTTTATCATCAAAAACATGCTTTGACAGCACTTTAGAATAATTTACACATGCTTTGACAGCACTTCAAAATCATTTCCATTGGAAATGATTCTGAAGTGCTGTCAAACCATGTTTTTATTGAGAAATAAGGCAAGATATAAAAGCAACAGCAGACGACAATTGTTGTGAGTAGCGATCTAAGGGTTAACTCAACGTATTTTCCTCAGTCTCTTGGACTTTGAGTAAACAAGTGTATACCGAATATGCTATTACCACTCAGCGAGACAGTTCAAATGGGTGGTTACAACATATACTTCCGTGTAGAAAAAAGAAGAAAAATAATTCAGCCAAAGTGTAAAATTCAGCATGTAAAGTTCAGAGCTCCGCTGCTTTTCATTTTTGCTTTAATTCTTAACAAAAAACATGAGAATCGTCTCCACTGGAGACGATTCTCATGTGCTGTCAAAACCAGGTTTTTGTCGAGAAATATTGAAAATAAAACATTTCCAGCAGACGACAGAATTTAATTCAGCATAGTAAGGGTTAATTTAGCAGAATACGCATTGATTATCACAAGTGGGAGTACAAAATACTCACAGCACTGCGAAAATACGCATTGATTTTCAAATTAACCCTTAGACCGCTACTCACAACTTGTCGTCTGCTGTTGCTTTCAAATCTTGCCTTATTTCTCAATAAAAGCATGTTGTAAATTATTCTAAAGTGCTGTTTTTGATGATAAAAATGGAAAATGGAAAATAAACAGCAGACGACAAAAAAAATAAGATAGCGGTCTAAGGGTTAAGTAGTGAAAATACTGCAATAAAGTTGAAACATTACTTAGTTGAGCGGCAAAATCTTTTCAGAATTCTGGTGGTATAATACTCTTTAGATACGAAACTTATCTGGAGCCCTGTTAATGAATTTCATTTTCATGGGTTTCATTGCTATTTATTTATTCATTATCATACTATCTGTTCATGACTGCAAAACACTTGGTGAGTTCTTGTAGTTGTCATACGCTAGAATGGTAGACCCTCGCCACACCAGACAACCAACATGTTTATTTATCATGTTTCGATGTGCTTCATCTACTATCTCTCAGATACTACTTACAGTATTCATAATGACAGAATTACAGTGAAAACTATCTAAATTGGACGACAACTTCTGGTAGTGAAGTCCAATCATCTGCCACTAGGCTGTCAACTCATCCCTCCTGATTTATGAAGGTTAAAGTGAAAGTGAATGGGGTTACCGTCCCAACGACAGCGAAGGTCAAACAGAGACCAGACCACAGTTTATAGTGTCATCCGACAGACGAGTGGAATGAACATACTATGCAAGTCTGTGTAACACCTAGGATGAGGATTGAACTCACAACCAGAGCTCCAGATAAGCTTTGTGTCTAAAGCGTACTATACCCCCTGATTTCAAAATCATTGTGTATTTTACTTTTACAAATGAAATATTGATTTTCTTCATTACTAAATAGGGAACAAAGGATAAAAAAAAATAAAAAATAAACATTCAATTATTTGAGCTGCAATTTAAGCAAACACTGTTTGCTTTTTGCAGCTCACCTAAGTGAATTTTCAATTTTATGACAGTATTTTCACTACTCAATTTGAAAATCAATGCGTATTTTCACATTGCTGTGCGTATTTTGTACTCCCACTTTTGATAATTAATGCGTATTCAGCTAAAACAATTGCGTAAAATACGCCAATATGCACCTTATCTGGAGCCCTGTTCACAACCTCTTGTATTGAGTCCAATGCCATATTCATTTTATGAAGGTCAAACTAATACAGTGCTGATAATTATAATAATATAGAAGTTTATACCTATATAGACTGTACAGGCAACCAATTAACCTGTCATGGTATCAATACACAGGTATAAATCATGGCCAGAATGTATATTGAGTGTTCCAGCATTGCACTTTTATTACAATGGATGACATATGGCTCAATGTAGGTCAGGGTAACTCTATAAATAGGAAGAAACCACAAAGGACACCTGCATGTATGAGACAAGCCATGGGAGCCAAAGAAGATTTTTTATGGAAAATATTTACAGAAACTGTGATATTTTCGGTAAATGACGTCGAAAGTTGACGAAATGTTCAAAGTAAATGCGGAAATTCCGTATTTGCTCTGAACATTTTATCAGCCATCAACATCATTTATGGAAAATATCATAAATTTTTTAGCTATAGTTTTCATGAGATACCGCACATGTTAGTACGGTAGATACAAAATCACCTGGCTCATCTCATATGGAGGAGAAGAATGTGAAAGTGAATGCAGAGCTGCAGATAAGCTGTGTATTTGCTTAAATACCCAATTAAAATTGCCAAAAACTTAATTGAAATCAGAAGTAAGGAATGAAATGCCAAGACATGTTTTTATTTCGAAGCAAACTATTCAATACTTGCTGTCTGTTGATGTGTAAACAGTAATGTGATTTTATTTTACCCAATTCAAATTTTTAAATACCCAATTGCTTTAGAAATGAGTGACAATACTCAATTACTAATTCCTTGTCTGGAGCCCTGTGAGTGGGTTTAACGTGCCAGCGACAGCTAAGGTCATATAGTGATGGGACCACAGTTTCAAGTCTCATCCGACGGACCAGTGGGATGGAAATACTATGTTAGCATTTTTCATGCCGAGGGAGAGGTTTGAACCCACAACCTCCGGAATGGAAGTCAGTGGCCTATTTCATCAACATTGCAAAGTATACTTTTCTAGCAAAGTATACTTTGAGGGAGCAATCATTTATTTTTCATGAAATGCATTATTTCATATAGAACTAATAAATGCATGTATTTCATGATTATTATACTGAATTTATTAAATTATCACAGCCAAATTGGCTGTGATAATGTAATAAATTCAGTATAATAAATTTATCCTAAAATTGAAAATTTCTCCCTCAAAGTATACTTTGCTAGATAAGTATACTTTGCAATGTTGGTGAAATGGGCTACTGGTGTTCTAACCCCTAGGGCACAACCCATCCATTGGAGGAGTAGAATTAGACCCACACAATGTTATAGATAACCCCACCTCCACCACCACCCAGCAGTCGCCATGACATGCTCGGACACACGGTCCAAACACTATATGCCTCCGGCTCTACCCAGACAGAAGTTACGACATAATTGAGAAACTCCCGCAAACTTCTTAATGTGCCGGACACATGGAAAGGCAGACGTATGTATGGATGAACGGACAGATGGACGGACATTCCTACAAATGGATACTTATGTGACTAACCTAACCTTTTCCTTTGTTCATCCCTATTGTTCTGTAGCCACATAAACCCATTTTTAGCCACATAAAATCAAAGAACAATAGAATATTACATAACCTATTGTTCTCCTTAGCCACATATGTATCCATTTGTAAGCTCGGACGCACAGACGCTCGGACACATGGTCCAAACACTATATGCCTCCGGCTCTACACACACAGGTATAAACATCTATTATAAAAGGAAAAGTATTAAAGTATTAAGTGTACCACAGTGCAACCTGGCTTGCATTGTGCAGCAAATAAAAGCATTATTTCAATTCAGCTCAGACAAGAGATAAATAATTGATATAAAATGATGGCTTATTATGAAATACCAGTCAACTGTAAGGTGGATTTCCGAGAAGAGAATACAAGCTGGGACAATAGTTCTGTCATGGTATGGAGATGCCATTGGAGACACGGAGCTAATATGTGCTATGTAACCAGTGTAGATCCAGATCAGCCTGCGCATCTGCCAATATTGTTGAAAGTTTTCTTAATTTTATGTAAAAAATATTTTTCTTAATTTTCTTAATTTAGATACATGTACATGTATATGATTAGAAATATTCTATTGAATTCCAACCCTTTGATAGTTAATATAATGTACATGTACGAACGTACTTATGCACTTCCCTATCTGGCTTCAATTATGTCACAATGAATAAGGAAACCATTATGAAATTGACATGATAGTTTTCGTGTTTCCACCTGTATTCATTTTGCATCGGTGCGCAAAAATGTTGTATAATAATGCTGTAAGAGGCTATAGCCCATTATGCGCTATACCAACGCACATGTGTACCATTAATCCTTTTAACTTTCAATACTCTGTCAATTATGGAATAGGCATAGCAGTTTTCAAGTTTTTGCCGTTTCTCTATTCCTATACAAACAAGGAACATAAACAAAGGCCATAATCTGAACAGATAACAAACAATGTCGAGGTGCATATTTTCCAATTGCTCCCTTTAAGTTTAACCCATTACCGTACATGCTGAGCCTACACAATTTTTTTTTGCACGAAAAATAAAATATATCTCTTAATATGCACATAAATAATATGTTGTTACCACTCATTAGAACCGTCTCGTCAAATAAGTGGTCACAACATATACTTTTAAGAAACCGCAAGAAAAATAGAGAAAATTACTTCAATTTTTTCAAACCCTGTTCAACATGGAATGTGTTAATTACATGCTTACAAAATGATCATAAACATTTCAATTTATCATGCAAATGGAGGTTGCAAAATATTTATGCTGGCACAGTGATAAAGAGTAAAATCTCATCTATGTTATCTCATCAGGATCTAAATCATTTGTCAGTACTTTTATTTATTTTTAAAATCCACGTAACACTTTTTCAGATTAACAGAATAGTCCACAAATATTAGTACCAGTCTTTCACAGATATTCTTTTAGGTGAGAAAAGTGTTAATTAATTTCCAGCTCTGTATGACCGTGCTGTTAAACGGACATAAAACCCCAATCAATCAATCAATCAATCAATCAATCAATCAATCAATCAATCCAACAACCAACCAACCAACCAACCAACCAACCAATCAAACAATCAATCAATCAATCAATCAATCAATCAATCAATCAATCAATCACTACAGGAGTCATGGGTGCAATCACTGTCCTGATATATATAGCAAGAAATCACTGATGATGTACCCCTGTAATGCAAATTAGAAATTCCTTTGACCTTGACCTTGAGCACAGGGTCGCATAGAATGAACATATGGATGATGACGCTACACACAACAATTGTCGTCTGCTGTTGCTTTTATATCTTGCCTTATTTCTCAATAAAAACATGGTTTGACAGCACTTCAGAATCATTTCCAATGGAAATGATTCTGAAGTGCTATCAAGCCATGTTGTAAATTATTCTAAAGTGCTGTCAAAGCATGTTTTTGATGATAAGAATGTAAAATAGAAAATAAACAGCAGGCGACAAAAAAAATTAAGATAGCGGTGTAAGGGTTAAATAAGCATATGAAGTTTGAAGCCAGTCTGGTTTTCATTAACAGAGATGGGTAGCAAATAATGTTAACACAAGTCTTGGACCGACAGACGGACAGACAGACAGACAGGGTGGTGACTATCTACACCCCAAATGAGAATCTACACAGGCCACAAATTCCCAGATGGTCCACATTGTCCTATAATTGTGAAGCTCAATTAATTGTTCCATGGCAATAATTAACAATCATTCTCCACAATGATATGAATAATTAAGGAGACACAACAGAATCACCTCTGTTATTGTATTGAAGATTCCTATTCATGTGAGAAAATGCAAATGCGATTGTTTGGGATTTGACGTCAATTCAACAGCAAGCCATGTGATTTTGTACCTTCGGACATCTGAGTAATTTCATTACAATACAATATTTACAATCTTTTCATAAATACAGTCCAAAGTTGATAAAATGTTCACAGTATATGCAGTAATTCCGCATGTACTCGGAATAATTTGTCAACTTTTGAAGCCATTTATGGAAAATATTGTAAATTTTGTGAACGTTTTTAATGAAATATGTCCGAAGATACAAAATCACATGGCATGTCTCCAGAGCTCCAGTTAAGGTGCGTAATTTGACCAACTTGGGGTGAAATTTTGTTATTTCTTCATCAAAAATGGCAAGTTGGGAGTCCTTTAGAATCGTCTCATTGAGACGATTCTAAAGAACTCCCAACTTGCCATTTTTGATGGAGAAATAAGAAAATTACCTCCAAATTACGCACCTTAACTGGAGCTCTGGTCTCCTATACAGACGGGAATGAGCCTATAGTGGTTGATGTGACTTTATGTCTGTTCAACAGCAAGGTCATATGTGGCTATGACAAGAAATGGGGCTTAGGTGTTCTAATAATCAATACAGATCGTTATAAGGCTACAGAAGTTTTATCAGATGTAACTGGCCACAAATCATATAAGCCCCATTTCTCCAGTCACAGCCACATACACAGGCAAGAATATATGGAAGGTAATATCTGCCATAATTATATTTGGCTTGATGCTTGCTGGCTGATGACATTCTAAGTTCTATCCATCTTATTACAATTATATGTGGCTTGATGATTGCTGGCTGATGACATTCTAAGTTCTATCTGTCTTATTACATTTCTATGTGGCTTGATGCTTTATTCATTCGTACTGTTTCAATGCATTTGTGTTGATTACATTCTAAGTGGCTTGCATGATGCTTCATTCTTAGTGACATCCGGAGTTCCATTATTGATTATTGCATCGCTGTTTTTGTTAGCTCTCTAAGCCACGCCCCTTGACAACAATAATTGCAACAGTAATTTGGGATCAACCATTATGACGCCAGGTGCACTGCTAAGACTTACAATAGTTCTCCCTAAAATTATTTAATATGCTGGTACCTGTCCTACATGCGTTGCTCTCTAAATTGGTTCCATGTCCCTAATGGTGTGGATGTAGATTTATGCCGCCTTTTCTGTTGCGCCATGTTTAGGTTAAAAGACACCAAATAGTTTTACTGTATAATTTAACCGAATCACTATTTGTATGGATGTTGTGGGACCAACCTCGTCATGTCCTCCAATATTGTTTACATTATTTGGCCACGGAAACTCTGTTTACATCTCGTGACCAACAGGCTCAGTGTTTTCTTTTAAATGCTTCAAATATGCTGAAAACTGGTGTTAAAAACACCCCAACATGGCCCTCAAGTGAAACTGGGTAGTAATGGATCAAGTTTTGCAAGCAAACTGTGTCTGGGACCTTAAAACACCCGGACTATTTTTTATGCCGGACTACTTTTGCATACTCAATTTCTCTAACCTTAAACCTAGAGTGCTACATGCCAGGTTATAATATAGGGAGACATGTTTTTCTTTATTCTTTCAATCTGACATTTTTCGGGCAAAATGAACATTGATATACCATTACCAGACGTACTAATTGACATTATTGTCAGTCTCTTATTGGATGGCATTCGGTTAAAGTATATACATGTAGTAAAACTATTTGGTGTCTTCTAACCTATACTGTGATAATTTGTGGGTGAAATCTTACATCAACACCGGCATTGGAGGTGTGCATCAAACAGCCAATCACATCTCGTACTATTATTTATTAGTCGGAGGATTCCTAACATTGACAGCAGTGCCATCTGGCGTCATAATGAGGCACTATATATCACCAATATTGCTTGCGTCATTCGGCTTGTGGCTTGGTGCTTGCGGCTTTATGCTTACTGCGTGTGACTGTGTGCTTACTGCCTGTGGCTTGATGCTTACTTCCTGTGTACTTCCTTGCTGCTATCGGCCTTATGCTAAGTGAAAAGTGCTTTATTCTTACTTTTGCTTCACATTAGGACGTAGCAATACTCGCAATGTAAATAAGACGAATGAAGTCGTAATGAAGACAAATACCACAAAAATAAAGCTGATTTAAAATATCATAATACAAATCATGAATGAAATAGCAAGGATAGAAGTAGCAATGGCATATACACACACACAAGCACCAGGACACATAGAATTGTCATCAATACAAAGTACGAATGCAATAACACACATGGAAGTTGTATTGTCATCAGCAAGAAAGCATCAAGACGAATAGAATTATGGCGGATATTACCTTCCATAAGAATAAACCTGTATGGGGTATCACCATAAATAAACACTGAAATTACAAGAACAATCAGCACTCAATTCAGGCTATAAGATTTCGAACCCCAACAACTTTGACAGATTACCCAGTCAGCAATGATATCTCAAGGTTCAAGTCGAAATCCATGAAGATAGCAGGCGATGGAGAACTAACAACAAAGTACAAAACAAAGAGGTGTCACGTCTCACAAGGTCATATTTTCAAGGCAAGGATCACTGTAATTTATGCTTAGAATATGTTTGGAGTGGCCGGGACAGAAGAAATCCCAAAACCTGGATCATACAGAACTACATTGCAATACATATATAGACCTCACAATATCTCCTCCATTTGAAGATATGTTGCAATTATAACAGAATCTGAGGGCCGTTTCACTAAACTTTGTACAGCTAAAATGTTCGTAAGTGAAAATTTAGAATCGCCTGGAAATTTAAATTGATGGATTTACATTTATTGAGCATAGGCTGCATATAGCAGCCTATGCTCAATAAATGTAAATCCAATAATTGTTTACAAGAAAACATTGCTAATGTGAAATCATAATTTTGCATTTACGAACATTTTAGTCGTACGATGTTTAATGAAACGGCCTCTAGAATGTGTTACGCGCAATTGATTAATTGGTTGATTAATTAATCCATCAATCAAGTGATTGACTTTACATCTGTTCAACAGCAAGGTCATATGGGAATTTTCCGTTTTATCACATCTGCATAATTAACCAATATCAATTCCGCATGACTACAATTATTTCCAAAGTTGAGAAAATAATTTCCAAAGTCGAAAGTTCACAAAAAATTCAGAGCACATACGTAATTCAATTCCGCATGTGCTCTGAATTTTTTGTTAACTGGTGACGTAATTTACAAAAGATATTGCAGATCATCGGAACCAACTTCTGAAAATGTTCAAATGCGATAACGCAGAAAATGTCACTCTTCCGAATACAAAGTCTCTCTTACATTTGTTCAGTAGCAAAATACCTAATAAAGCAATTGACTAAACATTCCATGCCAAGAAATCTGGCCTCATTTTATTGTTGAGGGTTGTGCTTTGTTAATACAGATTACCTGCAATTCCAGCAGTTGTATACCAGGTAGTCAGAGCTCCCGATAAGGCGCGTATTGGTGTATTTTACACATTTCTTTTAGCTGAATTGTTTTTCACACTATTCACCAAACATATGAAGAAAATACTACTTGATTTTCAAATTGAAGAGTAAAATGCTCTCATGTGGCTGTGACTGGAGAAATGGTCTTATGGTTTTGTGACCAGTGTAGATCCAGATCAGCCTGTGCATCCGCACAGTCTGATCAGGATCTGAACTGTTCACCATTCCATTAATGAAACACCGATCATGCTATTAACCCTTTCAACACCACAGACCTCTATAGAGACAATGTTTGCAAACAGTGCAGATCCAGATGAGCCGGCTCGTAACGAGCCGTCTCATCAGGATCTCCACTGTTTGTTAATAATTTTAAACGTCGTACAGATTACCCTTTTAGAAGAATGGGATAATTTGAATGAACAAAATTAATGAAATAGCGTGAAACATTGGCATGGAACATCCTATTAAGTTACTTGGTGTTGAAAGGGTTAACAAGCAATATACTTCACTTTCAGGCTACAAGAGTGTGCTATTTGATCAGGGGCTACACTGGTACCAAATCCCATAAGCCCCATGGACAGTTTGAGGTGGGAGCCAGAGGGCCTTTTCACTAAAAACTTTGTACGACTAAAATGTAAAATTATGATAGTCTGTAAATTTCACATTAACCCTTAGACCACTACTCACAACAGTCGTCTGCTGTTGCTTTTATATCTTGCCTTATTTCTCAATAAAACATGGTTTTCCAATGGAAATGATTCTGAAGTGCTGTCAAAGCATGTTGTAAATTATTCTAAAGTGCTGTCAAAGCATGTTTTTGATGATAAAAATGGAAAATAGAAAATAAACAGCAGACGACAAAAGAAATAAGATAGCGGTCTAAGGGTTAACAGTGTTTTCTTTTAAACAATTATTGAATTTACATTTATTGACGATCATTTTAGTTGTCCTTTCCCACCCCAGGCACAACAGTGGATAAGTGATGACAAAATGTGACGTATTGTAAAAATGTGGCTGTGACTTTAGAATGGAAATTTGAATCTATATTGCTTGTTAGAAGCAGGTCACATGCTTCATTGATGGAAGAGCGAACAGTGCAGGCTGATCTGGTTCTACATTAGTCGCAAAGCACATAAGCCACAGGGGTCCGAAGTTGTGCTGGGAAAAGTGTACTGGTCCGAATCGGTGGGCGTCTTAGTCGGTGGGCATCTTATAAGATGCCCACCGACTAAGACGCCCACCGATTCGGACCCAGTACACTTTTCCCAGCACAACTTCGGACCCCTGTGACATAAGCTACCTTATGTCAACAGACCGGCCATTTGTAAAAAAGTACTGAACTTACAACATTAGAAAATTTCACAAGAGAAATCAATACAGTATCAATATGGCAATCCTGCTCCGTTTTAACTATAATGGTGGTGGAGACATTGAATGGAGTCCATTGTGCCCATTATATATCTGTGTACTTTTCTCAAGATCATTTGGGACATAATCTAACCGAAAATGGTCAGTGTAGATTCTGATCAGTCTATGAACTCGTATACGTAGTTGGTGACAGGCTCATTGACACTATCAATGTAAAAGCAGCTGATTTTATTTTTCTCAACACATAAAAAATGCCTACCCGGTATTAAAAAAATCCCATTACCCCACCCACTTGGTCTCGTACATTCTTGGTCTCGTACATTACGATCTTCTATTTATATAATGGGATTTTTTTAATAGGCATTTTTTTGGTGTCATAGGTCCGAGTCTTCCACCTGTGATATATACTAGAGATATGGTGGACAAAATAGTTTGAAATTAAAGAGGTTTTTTTCTAGAACAAGGTGCGTTGAAATATTGAAGTTAATAGAGAATAGAAGGTTAGTGCCGTGAATGGGAAAAAATATCTGGCAAGGTTTATGAAAACGGGATGGGCGAGGCTCTGCCGCGCCAGATATTTTTTCCCATTCATGGCACTAACCTACTATTCTATTTATCCCGTCAACATTACAAATAGCTTTAAAATGCCAAAAATAACCCCAGCTGTATCCTAAAAATCGGAGAATCGACATGTATGACAACCGCACATATTTCAAGCATACGCAGTGATTAGGTCGTATTGACAGGATATCAAAAATATTTCACGACACCGTGTTTCACAGTGATATACAGTAGAACCTCACAAAATCGGACTCGCAGACAGTCTCTGTAGTGTTAGTTTCAAGGGTTTGAAGGTGTCGGATTTACAGTGGAATCTCCCTAAACCGGACACGCTGGGGACCTCACAGGGTGTCCGATTTAGAGAGGTTTCACTATACATATATTTCACCGAGTAATGTCTTAACCCTTAGACCGCTACACACAACAATTGTCGTCTGCTGTTGCTTTTATATTTTGCCTTATTTCTCAATAAAAATATGGTTTGACAGCACTTCAGAATCATTTCCAATGATTTCTTTTTTTTTTTTTTTTATGCTTATATTTAACGGCGGCACTGGCTCTAGGACCTTGCATGCCGTCTCCCAAGAATGGGAGAATGAACGGAGGTAGAGACTTTTTGAGAGAAGCCGGTAATTCGTATTTACAGAGCAACTACGAATTATCGGTACCCATTTACAGCTGGGTGAACTGGAGCAGTGTGGATAAAGTGTCTTGCTCAAGGACACAACGCACGCCCCTAGTCAGGCTCGAACCCACGACCCTTGGATCAGTAGTCCGACACACTAACCATTACGCCACGGCGCTCCACTTCATTTCCAATGTCAAAGCATGTTGTAAATTATTCTAAAGTGCTGTCAAAGCATGTTTTGATGATAAAAATGGGAACTAGAAAATAAACAGTAGACAACAAAACAAATAAGATAGCGGTCCAAGGGTTAAAGGTAATAACAGTGTTGACGCACATAGAGAGATATACCTTTTATAGTAGACAGACAGATATTAAACCCAACAGTGTCTGGGACACACTGAGAGTGTGCAAAATAATGATGTATTTGGACGCAATTTGTTTTCGGAAATCCCTATTTTATAGGGGTTTCCCAAAGCAAAGGGTGTTCGAACATTAAAAGTTATTACAGTGTCAACCCTTACACCGCTATCTTAATTTTTTGTCGTCTGCTGTGTATTTTCTATTTTCCATTTTATTGAGAAAGAAGGCAAGATATAAAAGCAACAGCAGATGACAATTGCTGCGTGTAGCGGTCTAATGGTTAATTTAATTGCTAGCTATACCTTTTATGGTAGACCGATATTCCGCCGAGCAGTGTCTTGGACACATGGAGATACTGGCCACTGGATTTGACACTTTCAAAGACAATCTGATCATCCACTTGGACCTGGAAATATACACAGAAAAATCTCTCTAAACCGAACAATCGAGAGAGATGAAAACATGAAAGGACTTACGGTAACCCTTTCAAAACCACAGGCCTGTGTAGTGGTATTGGCAAAAAGTGTAGATCCAGATGAGCTGGCTCGTGACGAGCCGTCTCATCAGGATCTGAACTTTTTGAAAGTAATTTTCATATTTTTAAGAACAAAAACACCACCTTGTCATAAATGGACTAGTCTGAAAATCATGTTGTGACGGTTGGATTGGTTTCAAAATTAGCATATCAAAATCCATTCCAGTTACTGAGGTGTGAACGGGTTAATGTTTCAGCATCATCTAAGGTCATATGGAGCCGGACACTCTGAAGAGGTGAAATCAGTTAAGGTCATATGGACACTCGGAAGAGGTGATTAATGTCCTAGCTGTTTATATAGACAGAAATTCAGAAGAAATCTGTCTGTTTAATTTTAATTGCTTTAACTTTGTAACGATAATGTATGTTCATGATAACAAATCACACAAGCAAGCCTTTAAGACCTATATCATATACAACATCTCTTGGCCTCTCAACTGCACACTCAAGGTGAAAAAGTGAAGAGCTTAACATCCCAGCAACAGCTAAGGTCATATAGAGACAGAGGCCTGTGTGTGTGTGTTTATAACTTTCTGTAATTTAGCTGTAACCATAATGTACGTTCATGATAACAAAAAACACATAAATATGACTTGCGGTTGTCATGATAACAAAAAACACATAAATATGACTTCTGATTGTCACATACAAGAATTACAGAGGAACATCTATAAACCAGACGCCCTCAGGACCTTAAATATTAATATTGGATGTAAATGTTAGTGTTTACCTTGTTCCAGCCATGACCTTGATACATAATTATTACAATTGGTTACAATCTCGACCATAGCTGTTTAAATACTTGACCTTTCTAGCTGTTTAATGACAATGTATAGGACATGAACTTGAGATATGACATGTTACTTACCACATCACCGTCGGCTTTGACCTTGCACAGGCCATGACCTTGTGACCTAGTTATTATTAACAATTATCTGCCATGACCTTGTAAACATTGACCTTTCCAGCTGTTTAATGCATGACCTTCAGGTATGAAGGGCATACTTACATGTACCACATCACTCTCGACCTTGACCTTCGACAGGTCATGACCTTGTGACATAAATATTATTTAATTTACAATTCTGTCCCATGACCTTGTAAATACTTGACCTTTCTAGCTGTTTAATATGACCTTGTGTATGAATGACATTGAAATGACAT
This sequence comes from Conchocele bisecta, assembly GCA_029237695.1. NCBI lineage: Eukaryota > Metazoa > Mollusca > Bivalvia > Lucinida > Thyasiridae > Conchocele > Conchocele bisecta. The sequence goes on from CM055278.1 coordinate 10,098,497, forward strand.
GTTACTTACCACATCACCCTCGGCCTTGACCTTGTACCGGGGCATGACCTTGAACTGTGCATGCTTGGCATCGTATTGGTGGAGCTCCACCTGCAGAAAAAGAAGAAATATTAGATAGCAACAATGATATCGATCTCCATAATATAGATAATACCAGGCCTAGTGTCTTTTGATATCAAGTTTATCAGGCGCAGCCGAGTCTGATAAATTTTATATAACTTGATGGCCGCGGCCTGCATGTCACGCCTGCCGAGGCTTTGATAGTATACCGAAAAACTTTAACAAAAAAATTTAACCCAGACGATTACATACGCACATACGCCAATGTGCCGACTGTATCGCGCTGTACGCAAGTGGGTGCGACAAAAATTGATTTGTCTGCTGGCTGGTTTGCCGATGGACCACCAACTAATTGATCATACAAGTGAAAAAGATACCAATATTTTAAAAATGTTCATCTACATAGTAGTATAACTATTTGCAAAACATAGAACTGTTTTAGATAGCATCTTTTTAGATAAATTGTGAAATATAGGAAGCAATGTGGCTATTTTAGACTCATTATGGCAACCAGTAATGCCACCCTAGCTCTTAGAAACCATCGATGTTCCACATTGGGACCTCTGTAACTTCACCTGATAACATCTACAGGTTATTTATGACTGTAACTGGAGAAATGGGACATATAGAGCTTCTGTGACAAAAACCCAATTGAAATCCTGTTGCTGTTGCTCTAGTATAGCCATGCAGAGGGCTCCAGTAGCCGATTTCATCAACATTGCAAAGCATACTTTAGTAGCAAAGTATACTTTGAGGGAGAAATTTTCAATTTTATGATAAATTTATTAATTTTTATTATACTGAATTTATTACATTATCACAGCCAATTGGCTGTGATAATGTAATAAATTCAGTATAATAAATTCTGCATACTTTTAATCATGAAATATATGCATTTGTTAGTTCTATATGAAATAATGGATTTCAGGAAAAATAAATGATTACTCCCTCAAAGTATACTTTGCTAGTAAAGTATACTTTGCAATTTTGATGAAATCGGCTACTGGTAAGCTGCGTATTTGCGTAAATACCCAATTAAAATTGCCAAAATTGAAATCAGAAGTAGCGAGTATCAAAAAGCAATAACAAATTTGTGGTATCTTGATCATGCTACAGAAAACAATAAACATACCACAACTATAGCAGTTACTGATTTTCCATGAAAAAACATCTTGGTATTTCAAAAATACCAATAAAAATGCCAAGATGGGTTTTCATTTCAAAGCAAACTAATTCAACAATTGCTGTCTGTTGATGTGTAAACAGTAGTGTGATTTTATTTTACCCAATTAAAATTTTGAAATACCCAATCGCTTCAGAAATGATGGAGTGACAATACTCAATTACTAATTCCTTATCTGGAGCCTGTGGGAGTTTCTCTGACAGAATGGCGAATGGTGCAGACCCTGTCTGATCAGGGTCTACACTTGGCGCTCAGGCCATAAAGCTAATTTATCAAATATTATCCATAGGTAGGGTTTCAAAAAGTTGTCCAAAAAGATCTGTGTCTACACTGGTCATATAGACTTTAAGATCCCTTTCACCGGTCACGGCCACATTTAGGTGCTGGGAACAATAGATAGCTATAGATTTTTTCAGAAACAGTTTGAAATACAATACGAAACCAATATTACAAAGAATAACCCGCGTGATAAAGCAACAAAATATCAACATCCTGGTAAACTATTGGGGCTCACAAAAGGGACTACTTGACATTTACAACAGTGCCGATCATCATATCGAATTACTCAGTACAATTGAGATTTAGTCTATTCTAATAATGTGCCCTACTTTCTAAGCCAATCGCTGGCCAGTATCACGCTCCACTTATTTCACATATTGCAAGATTTAACCCCAATAAGTTACATATTACCAGATTTGATAGACAACCTGTTTGACAGGAAATGGAAAATCAATACTCGGATGGGAGACTGCATTATAAATCTGGCTAATTATAAGTGTGTTATTGTTCACATATTGGATGTTTAAGGAACTAAATGCTGCGGTCGCTAACGCTCCCTCGCATTTAATTCCTTAAACATCCAATATGTGAACAAAATAAACTTATATTTCTTGCTAATCATGTTGCTGACAGTAAGCCTATTACAGTGACATATCATTATAATTATGAAGCATTGACTGAATGAATGCCAAGGCCACAGGGTGGCCATAGAATTTTAGAAAAACAAATTCCGTTATATGTACATGATGTTTCCCCAATTTGTCACAATTTTCCATAGTTATTTTTTTTTCACTGGCAAATCTATTTGCCATATTATGCATTCGATCATATGAAGAAAATGTCAATTATTAAAAAAAAAAAGTTTTTAAAAATTTTAATAATTTGGTAAAAAAATGTAAAATTCCATGTTTTTTTCCTGATTTTGGATGTTTTTAGTAAATACCGGGTAGTCTGATTTTTCCCATTTACTTTTGCATTTTCCCCTGTTTTCCAGAGTCCGTAGCCATCATAAATGGTATAGCATCAGTAGCCTATTTCACCAACATTGCAAAGTTTACTTTTCTAGCAAAGTATACTTTGAGCGAGAAATTTTCAATTTAAGGAGAAATTTTCAATTTAAGGAGAAATTTATTAATTTGTATTATACTGAATTTATTACATTATCACAGCCATTTTGGCTGTGATAATGTAATAAATTCAGTATAATAATTCTGCATACTCTTAATCTTCAAATATAATATTATGCAGTTGTTAGTTCTATATGAAATAATGCATTTCAGGGAAAATAAATGATTACTCCCTCAAAGTATACTTTGCTAGATAAGTATGCTTTGCAATTTTGATGAAATCGGCTACAGATCAGTAGCCTATTTCATCAACATTGCAAAGTATACTTTACTAGCAAAGTATACTTTGAGGGAGTAATCATTTATTTTTCCTGAAATGCATTATTTCATATAGAACTAACAAATGCATATATTTCATGATTAAAAGTATGCAGAATTATTATACTGAATTTACTACATTATCACAGCCAAATTGGCTGTGATAATGTAATAAATTCAGTATAATAAAAATTAATAAATTTATCATAAAATTGAAAATTTCTCCCTCAAAGTATACTTTGCTACTAAAGTATATTTTGCAATGTTGATGAAATAGGCTACAGACTGTGTACCAGGGTTTACACTGGTCGTAGAGGCAATAAGTTCATTTAGTAATGGCAGGTCATACAATTATATCGAACCTTTAACTAATTGTAATAGCAACATCATAGGACATTTCAAATGCTGACAAAACAAATATAAAAGTCTTATTTTATTCAAAGACTTGCTACGGTTGAGCGGTAATTGGAACAATGTGAATAGATGAACAATTCCAATTGGTCTGAAGGGTTCAATCAATGTTTAATAGTAAAAAGTTAAAACAAACAAAAATGCTTTTATCATATTCTGTTACAGTTCAAATACCGTAGGTCGATACCTGAAATCAGGTAATTTACAAATATAGAACCAGCGTAGCCTATTTCAGACAAAATTACTAAAATAAAAAATAATATCATGCAATTACCGATATATGTATGTCATTTGTGTTTCACTTCAAATTCAAAATTTGTGGCATCTATAACCTGCAATTGCCACAAGTGAGAATTTACAAATTGAACTACTGTCTGTTTCACGAAACCTGCCCAATTGTTATGGCTATATAAAGAATGCAAAAAATATAATTTTTTTTCGATTTTTATCAAAATATATTAAGAGTGAGCCTTATTTTTATTTCGTGAAATTTGGTCCAATATTGATTTTATTATGAAAGCAAAATTCCTCATGTTAAATCCCCATAGACATCTTCACAGAGTGAAGATGTCTATGGTGATTTAACATGGGGAAATTATTTCTAATTTCCGAAATAGTCTGGACCGATTTTCAAAATTTAAATTGTGTTCTCTTAGATCATTTCCAAGCTACGGTATCTAGCCAGATTTCGGAGTCAATTTTCAAATGTTTTCTTTTTTCACCTCCTCCCCCAGCTCCTCCACCTCCTTTTCCCCCATGTTAAATCCCCATAGACAAATAAATTGTTCGTAATATCAATATTGGACCAACTTTCACGAAATAAAAAGAAGGCTCATTTTTAAATTTTTATAAAATTTAATCTTATTGAATTTTTTTTTATATTTTTGCATTGTTTATGTGGCCGTAAAATTTGGGCAGGTTTTGTGAAACAGACAGTAGGTTTGTCAGTTAACACTTAGAATGCTGGAAATGTAAGCTGTTGTTTATTATGCCACCGGGTTTCGAAGAAACGGGTGGCATATAGTGTTTGGACCGTCCGTCTGTCCGTCTGTCCGTCTGTCCGTCCGTCCGTCCGTCACACTTTTCGGTTAACCACTTTGTCACAGTTTCTCAAATATGCTGCAGGTGGCATCCGCGTTCGACAGACGCATTTCTTGTATTTTGTCTTCTTTCTCAATAAAAATATGGTTTCACAGCACTTTAGAATCATTTCCATTGGAAATGGTTCTAAAGTGTTGTCAAACCATGTTTTTAAAATTTTATTCACCATTTTCATGCTGAGGATATGCCATTATATATATGGGCCGCGCTCTGTGAAAACCGGCCTTAATGACAAAATTTTCAATTTGCAATTTTTTACATTTTTGGATGCGGACACCTTTCACAAACAATATGCTGAAAACAAAATGCAAATATGTTTCATAGTTTTTGTTTTATCTCACTTTTTGTAGCACCATGTCAATCACGCAAGGAAAACAAAATAACGTCATCGAGAAAATGACGTTATTGAAACGCTGACGTTTGTACAATGCAACACAACAGCCTTCAATAGAAATGCGTGTTCGAACATAGACTCATTGACTGTGCTTCCTGTAAACTGTATTTGCTGATAAGTTTCACTAAATGTATCTACAACTGTTACTATGAATACTATCAAACATCGAACAGAATAAAACTATGATATCGGCACATGTAGTGAACAAACCAAACGCACCACTATCAATGTTAAATCTATAATTAGCCGACATGTGACCTCGTAATTTGCTACTATCGCCAACTATCACAGATTATGCATATTGCATGTACCGTCAGAAAGATACATTGTAATTATTTGAGAATTTACTTCAGAATCTAATTGACGTTATTTACGTAACAGTTAATTGTGACGTCACTTATTGATGTAGACATTACGTCACTCATCAAGGACCAAAAACAAACAACTAAACGACATTCCTGGTGTTTGAAATTGAAAAAAAGTCTGTGACTAATTCTGTAGAAATGAATGGCCTAATTTGGTTAGAATTTGGATAGGCCTATATGGCTGCACATATCAATGACTTCAGACACCCCCGGGGAGTTTTAAACAAATTAAAAATCGACTGTCCATACCCGACTCTTGGAATTAAATTTACCTCGTACTAGCAGGTAGGAGGTCTATGGAAAAATCCTGCGCTGACCCCCACTCCCTCGGCTGCTCACCGCCGCGCCACTGCCCCCACACCGAGAGGGCAGATATTGTTATATTAGGCGTGTCAGCTTAAAACAGTTATTGTGTGGGCTACCCGTCTCAATCATGTCTATGAATTTACTGACGTTACTGATTTTTTATATAAGTTTCTTATCAACCGTACTTTGTAGATTCCTTCATATGTTTGTATTTGCGTGACTGATGCCCGCGCGACAGCATGCGTATTTATTTAGTAAGTGGAATGTATAGTTGTTAAAATAAAAAGTGGCCAACAGAACATTCAGGGCAAAATTATCCATTAATGTGTATTTTTAAATGTGTGTCGGTTTGAATTTTTGATAATGGGTTTACCATTTGAAAACAAATATATATACATGTACATAAACCTGTCAATGTCGGGAAAATGTGTTGATGTGACATACATGATTGTATAATTGTTATAAAATACCGGCAGTAAGCATAATAGTACTGGTGCATGTTGCATGTATATGTATACACTGTATCCTCTCGTCGGGAATAATTAATTTGTAAACAAAATTTTCAATTTAATTGTGTTGCGTTTCAGAAAAAGTACATTCAACGCCTTAAGCTTTGTAAACAAAGAAATGAGTGACCAACCAAGCCATGCTAAAAAGCACCGTGCCGTATGTATATGTATTTTGAAGTCATGTTTGCACACTATATAATCAAGTCAGTTATTTACACACTAAATTTGTACCGACCACAAAATTGCGACCTTTGTTTGAAGCGTCTCGTTTGAATTTAGACGCGTTGAATCTGCAAATATAGAAGTTGTGTATTCCAGGGCAGATTCACGTAGGGGAAAACCCGGTGCGCGTCCCCCTAAAAGTTTGGCGAGTAAAGATATGTTTGCTCTAAAATGCGTTATAACGCAGCAAAATGGGGAGTAGACATCAAAAATATTCAGGAGGGCATACCGCCGGACCCACCTAGCAGTCTCCCGAGCTCCGCTTGGTCGACGAACAAACGGTGCTAGTTCGAAAATATAGTAAACTGTTTCAATTAAGAAGTCCCCCCCCCCTAACCTGAAATCCTGGATTCGCTCCTGGTATTTGCTTTATATTATTTACACGCCTCCTACTAGAACGTCCCTTTGATAAAAAAAAAACAATAAAGCACGCAGACATCCAATGTTTAGTAGTAAGTAAATTAACAACGATCTAAAGTAGGACTTCTTAAATTTGTAAATGTTGGAGACCTGTGCATCTGCGCAGTCTGATCAGGGTCTGCACTGATTGCCAAAATACTAGTAAAATATATGCCATACATTCATATAACCATATTTACAAGTGGTCAATTAAAATAATATTTAACAGTCATCAAACGGCAATCGTACGGCTGATATAATGTGATATTTTTGAAAGTCGCTAAAAATTACGTGACATTAGAAGGTACATGCAAGTGGTTGCAGATACAGATACAAATCTTTCAATTGAAGTTTCCAGACGATCCTAGATTTGCACTTACGAACATTTTAGTCGTACGGAGTTTTGTGAAACGGGCCCCCGGTGGCTACAATTATGGTCGCACTAAATATGCCTGTGACACAATACCAACACACGAAATACTAAATAATAAAACATGTTTGGCCCAGTGTCAACATGATGCGATATGTCAGGAGCCGCGTAATTATTTTTCTGACAATTTCCCAATTTTATTTTATGTTGATTTTCGAAACATTCGACGATGAACTAGTAAATCAAATGAATTAAGACCTATGCCCAGTTCTATCAGTGGCAAATTTTATCCAGAATACGTGTCACAGTTAATGAGTCAACTGTTTATATTTTCTTTAATAAAAGTAACGGTTGCGGGCACACTTTCACGTAGAGCGGGGCCGGGTCTGACCGGCCGTCGGCACTAACCGCCCCCATTAGTAAACACGTTTAAACCTAAGTTGATATCTTATATTGCGCATGTTCATTTCCCCGTGAGTTTTAAAGTTGTGACAAACAGTGCCATTATGAATTAAATCGTTTTCCATAGAACGACATCTGTAAACCAAGACCTTTTCATAAATATGACCATGCAATATGTAGATATACGTATAAACATAATTAAGTCATGAATACATGAAATCAATGCAGTGTTACCCGAGTGTGTCTACATATTTCGAAAATCGGTTGTCGCGTTCAAATTATGAAGGTTAGCGTTACTCATCAAAATGCGTAATGCAGTGTAATCTATAAATAAATCCCAAAATCGGAACTGGCTGTGTACCGCGTGTACGGTTCCGTCTTAGACGGCCGAAAATACCCGACCCCGCTCTAATCTGAACGGGACCGTATAGTATAATTAGTAAAGAGCGCACACACGCGCCCCGGGGTCGATCTCAAAGTTGTAAGTACATGTACAGCTGATGGTGGTCGCCAGATAGGATAAGTTTGTTTTCTGTGAGTATTCCGGTTTCAACCCAAATTAAGAAACATGCAGACGCCTCCATCTACGCCGACTACAATTGTTCTCGCGTTTGTTTGTAATTGTTATATACATATATAAATAAAGTTTAAAAGAAATATTAGCATTATGATTACATAATACTGATATTGTTATGTGTTATCTAAAAATACCGGTCGTATGGTTATTTAGTTTCAAATGTCATTTCACAAGTCGTCCATATAATATATTATAAAAATCATAAATTTCCTTGAAGGAAACCGAAGAAAAAAAAGACAACTATCTGAACCACTATGAAAACAACTATGAAAACACGCATATCCAACATTAAAATTGTGAGCCGTAAAGCGTACGGCTATAAATAGGACAACTTATTGCAATGGCGCAACAATTCCAAGTGTCAAAATCCGACGTGACGTTGGTAAATTTATGCGTAACTTTGCGACGTCATTTTCAGCCTTTCATGACGTTGTCATTAAGGCTGGTTTTCACAGAGCGCGGCCCATATATATGTTTGCGGAAAATCCGAAATATTTTCCTTCTGTGCACTCAGAAGTATATGTAGCGACCACCATTTGAACCATCTCGAGATGGTTTAAACGTGTGGCCACAACATATACTTTCATTAAGAAATAAAACAAAGATAAAAATAAAATATTTAATAAATTTCATACCCGTAAAGGTGTTATATACTGCTTTGGATCTAGGCTGAAAATGTTGACCTACCCCTACCCAGAGTAGAACTTTATGAAACATGTCTATTCTTATTGGAAATTCATCGTAGAATTCGAATCTGCGTGTTAAAATTGCAACCGCAGCCGAATATCGTTTTTTTGCGGATCTCATGGCAACCGTTAAATTACAAATAGTTATAATGTCGATCAGAATGTAACTTTCTTGTCAACTATTTGTTAAAAGTAAACGTTCGCATTTTTCTGCATTTTTGTTGCATGAAAGTAAAAAAAGTAGTCTGGAATATGTTTTCCAAAACCAAGATGGCCACCAATTCCAAGATGATCACAATGCCTGAAAATGACAGAACCAACATTATATCACTTCCTATCACTTGATTAGAGCTCATTACTTATGCAGTTTCATGAGATAAAGACATTTGCTAAAACCATTAATTATGAGCAGAGAAAATTGAAGACCAGGTTCGTCATTTTTTGTGTCAAAATGGCCACCAGGAAACATAACGTAACTGCCGGTCGACAGATAATATCTTGAAACATCCTGATTGTCCATATTTCAACACAGTATGATACCAATTAATAACGATCACACATGTAAATATGTCAGTCATAATAAAACCCAATAAGCAATTTCACATTTCAAAATGGCCGCCGTGAAGCATCTTACCATTCATATTTTCGCCGCTAGCATGCAATGAGTTAAAAGTGTTATATTGGTCACGGCCTGGGAAATTCAACCAGAAGACTGATCAAAGGATACACCGTTATCACAATTCATCCAAAATGATGCCGTTTATTTCCCTGAACAACAAGTAATTGTTACCATTTCAATCATTGCACGATTCCCACTGATGATCAGGACCTGCACAAAATGCTTCGTTACCAACCGACGAAATATGTGACTTAGCTTTTTGTTTCATTTTCGATATACCCACGGTAGAACAATCATGTAGCTTTTAAAATGTCGGCGGATACTATTTTAAAGCATCTACATCATGAGAGCAATGTGAGAACCTGTTAGATATAACATTATTCTATGTAGCATATCGGCAAATTGTCTTAAATTGTGGCATTTGTTGTAGGTAATAATTTATGCTAACGCCTGATAGAATGGGACATAAATTAGTAGCTTAATGAAAATAATCATACATAAAGTACAATTTCATCATCATGTAGTTCCCCTGTAGGTATTGGATGTGCCTATAGCATAACAATAATAAAATGATCGTCATTTTTAATAGATTGGATATAATTCAAACAATTGTTTTGAGAACACATTTTACGTTGATACATAACATGATATAATTTCCTCATTCATGAGGATAATACTATACCGGGTGATGACAAAATAATGAGCCCACTAGCAGTCATGGTTAGTGTTATTTCGAACAGAAATGTACGTGTTTTCATATTTCCGTCCGTTCATCCGTTAGTCCGTCAGTGCGTCCGTCTGTAAGATTTGCGTTGAAGTTTTTGGGTACCCATTATCTCTGCAGCCTAAGTCGGATTGACTTGAAACTACCTTTAACTCTTTATCATCATCCATATTTTCATTCTATACCCCATCCATGCGGCTTTCATGTCCAATGTCAAGGCCAATGGACTGAGGAAATATTTGAATGTCAGACCAGGTTGCTCTAGTATAGCCATGTACCGGTATATACATATGAGAGGTCAGAGAAAACGGAGAACCCAGTTAAAACATACTCAACTCATAATCTATTAACCCTTAGACTGCTACTCACAACAATTGTCGTCTGCTGTTGCTTTTATATCTTGCCTTATTTCTCAATAAAAAACATTCTTTGACAGCATTTCAGAATTTCAGATTCTAAAGTGCTGTCAAAGCATGTTGTAAATTATTCTAAAGTGCTGTCAAAGCATGTTTTTGATGATAAAAATGGAAAATAGAAAATAAAAAGCAGACAACAAAAAAATTAAGATAGCGGTCTAAGGGTTAAACAGCATACAGTCTGAGTCGTAAGCATGTTGAACATATGATAACATATGATAGATTCGCAAGAGATCGAACCTGATGGCAATGACATATACATTCCAATATTATTATGGGTTTCTCCTATCAAACTGATTGTGCGTGGCAGAACAGTCTGCAGACCAATCGATTATGTTTCCAGAGATCTATTTTCGAATACATTGTGTTAGAAATACGTCTATTAAAATTGTATATGATCTCATATTCAGCTATCAAAGTTACATAATTGGACAATAATTACATTGTCATGTTTGAATAATTCCAGCACAGAAATATTTACACAATTCCCTAACATTTGATTGGCCCGTACCAAGTCTCTGTCCAAAATTTATATCCCAGTAAACTCCCACGCCGAACTACTTTCCGTAACCGTGAGGCGCAGTTAAAATAATTCTTAAGAAAACGGAAAATAAACACATTTTCTTGATTAATTTATTTAAAATGCTGGAATTATAAGGAATGAATGGCCTTTTTGTGGAATTTATCGGGGATATAAACTTGGAAAAGTCGCGGGAATACTGGACGAGGCCTTAAAAAATTACAATTTTCGAAAAACAAAAATATATCGGGGTATAAACTTGGAAAAGTCGTGGGAATACTGGACGAAGAGATAAAAAATTACAATTTTCGAAAAAAAAAAAAAAAAAAAAAAAAAAATATTATTTTTTTTCGAAAATTGTAATTTTTTATCGCTTCGTCCAGTATTCCCACGACTTTTCCAAGTTTATACCCCGATAAATGCCACAAAAAGGCCATTCATTCCTATAATAAATAACCCATTAGACGCAGAAACATGCTGCACCCGGCTAGCTCAGTCGGTTAGAGCGATGGTACGGTAAACCAGAGGTCCCGGGTTCGAGCCCCGGGCCGGAGCACATTTTTCTCACCCTGTGACATTTGGCGCCCAACAAGGGACCGTGTCTGATATATATACTACCAAAAATGTACCAAAAATATGGAATTCAGAGACGAATTAAATATAGAATTCGGGGGCGAATTCCAATTTGGCGGGGAAGTATGTCGCGGTACGTAACTCACTGAGGGGAGGAAGTGCGTATTCGTGCCCGGCTAGCTCAGTCGGTTTGAGCGATGGTTCGGTAAACCAGAGGTCCCGGGTTCGAGCCCCGGGCTGGAGCACATTTTTCTCACCCTGTGACACTAGCAAATATACATAATATCTGTGTTTATTATATACCTACTCATGAAATACATAGTTATACGATGTAAATAAAAGTCAAATGTTCTCATCGATGAAATAAACAACTTTCCAGTGAAAATACAACTACTTCCGCTATCTATATTCATAACGCGCATCTGCAGTGCTGGCTGCAAATACACATTCATTACCATATACAGTCTAAAAAACTGCTAATTTCTATGGAACGGTATATAATAAATAGAATATGACATATATGTTCATCTCCTGGTGTGACATGTCCATATTTCACGAGTGCCGTAAGGCACTCATGAAATATGGATATTTCACACCACTCGATGAACATATATGTCATATTCGTTGCAAAAATATGAATATCCTCTATATATTTGTAGAAATAAAGTGTTACATTTGAAATTGCATATGGCAGTCACATGCACCTGGGCTTCGGTAAAAGACATAGGTCGGTGTTCTGGCAGACTAGTGAGGTACAAGAAACCGTCATGTGTTATGATAGAAGAGGTTCTGATATAATTATATATTTTCGACCACCATTTGAACCGTCTCGACTTAACCATCTCGTCGAGACGGTTCAAACGAGTGGCCACAACATATACTTTCATTAAGAAATAAAACCAAGATAAAAATAAAATATTTAATAAATTTCATACCCGTAAAGGTGTATTCCAAACGGTGTTGGTTAACGAGTTAAAGATGAAACGCTCCCACTGTGATTATGAACCTATAAATTCTTAAATATTTATATGACGTCAGTGTATTATACATGTATATTTATTTATTTGTTTTATTTACTTAATGGTGTTTAACGGCCTGTCAACAGTGAAGGTCATTTTAGACTGGGTTAATGGTGTTTAACGGCCTGTCAACAGTGAAGGTCATTTTAGACTGGGTTAATGGGGTCGAATCCCATACGTTACCTGTTATGATGGGGTTAACCCTTAGACCGCTACTCACAACAATTGTCGTCTGCTGTTGCTTGTATATCTTGCCTTATTTCTCAATAAAAACATGCTTTGGCAGCACTTCAGAATCATTTCCAATTCTGAAGTGCTGTCAAAGCATGTTGTAAATTATTCTAAAGTGTTAAAGCACGTTTTTTATGATAAAAAAATGGAAAACAGAAAATAAACAGCAGACGGCAAAAAAATAAGATAGCGGTCGAAGTGTTAATGTATTCAGTGTAAGTAGGGATTGTTTGTACCAGGAGAATGATGGGTGGTTGTTAAAGAAATATTACTTATATTGTACAACGAAGTAGTAAAGTTATATCCCACTAACTAACCCTTAGACCGCTATCTTATTATTTTTTTTGTCTGCTGTTTATTTTCTATTTACCATTTTTATCATCAAAAACATGCTTTGACAGCACTTTAGAATAATTTACAACATGCTTTGACAGCACTTCAGGATCATTTCCACTGGAAATGATTCTGAAGTGCTGTCAAACCATGTTTTTACTGAGAAATAAGGCAAGATGTGAGTAGCGGTCTAAGGGTAATAAGCAGAATTCTTTTTTATGGAAAACAAATCATACATTTATATTGCATAACTTACAATTCCAACCGTAAAAATTAAAAGTGCCTGTTGTTTACATATCATAACTTATTGACAGCCCAATCGCATTGGAAGCATGCATACCATATTTTATGTTAATCCTTACAATGCTGAATTAATTTGTGTTGTCTGCTGAATATTTTGTATTTTCCATTTTTCTCATCAAAAACTTGGCTTGGCAGCACTTTAGAATCATTTCCAATGGAAATGATTCTAAAATGCTGCCAAGCCATGTTTTTACTGAGCGAAAAAAAGACAAAATATGAATTAACAGCAGACGACTATTATCGGTTCCCGCATTCTAAGGGTTAATGAGGCAGTGAAATTTTGCTCTGTTTTAATCAATTAACATGATTAATTTGGTAGTCTGAACAATTAAATACTGAAAATCAAAATCAAAATATTATAATGTGTGCAGGGGCGGATCCAGGATCCAGGTGGGTCCAGCGGTATGCCATCTGAAATATTTTTGATATCTACACCCTATTTTGCTGCGTTCTGGCGCATTTCAGAGCAAAACATATCTTTACTCGCCGAATATTAGGGGCCGCGCGCGCCGGGTTTTCCCCTACGTGAATCTGCCCTTGGTGTGACCATTCCACACACCAAATTGTAAATAAATTTGGTAAATACATTTCTCTTTATTGCCTTAGTTATTATCATTGTTTGCAAGAAGGGAAATTTATTCTACATATATAATGTGATTTATATGTATACCTAGTAATTGAAAATGAGTGACAACTGCGAAGATTCATTTATTGATAGATTTTTTGATCATCTGTTCAACAGCAAGGACGTATACACAATACTTTCAGCACTGAAATTACAATACAAACTATCAGCATAGAAATACAGTGTCCTGATCTGGTGCCGGGCACCCGACTCACTTGATCCCAGGTGTGAATCTCAGAAACATTCACGGTTAACCCTTACAGTGCTGAATTAAAAAGTGTTTCTCACGAAAAAACATGATTTGACAGAACTTTAGAATCATTTCCATTTCCATTGGAAATGATTCTAAACTGCTGTTAAACCATGTTTTTATTGAGAAAAAAGGAGAAAATAAGAAACAACAGCAGACGACAGTTTTCAGTTCCTTCATTCTAAGGGTTAAAGGTACATACCCTCTTGTTAGGCACAAACTGTTCTTTATAGGAATTAAATAAGTGTATAATTGTGTCACTATTCCACCTGTTCTACAAATTATGAGTGCCCGCTATAAAGATATAATCATTTAGTAATAATTATTTTACTGATAGTGACGCGCGGTGGTATCAGGCTATTTTCATATGCAAATGAGGCATGATATTATTTTATTATTTATACTAGCTAAATGCATCACCTGAAAAAATAATATTCTCGACAGATTATAAAGTATGATCATTGCACATCCAAAAATAAATACAGGAAATAAATAGTAATGTCTGGTAACATGTTAAGGAAACACGGTTATCGCCCCTGATATCAGTGTGGAAATCTATGTCTGATATAAAATGTATAATAATGCCAGTCAATACGTAGGGTAATGGTGAATGAATGTTTGTTTTGCCAGAAAATGATGATGTCTCTGATATAAAAAACATGGTGTGCCTATTGAGTGGGCCTTTAAGATATAATTCAAGCACAAAAATATTTACACAATTCCCTAACATTTGATTGGCCCGTAGCAAGTCTCTGTCCAAAATTTATATCCCAGTAAACACGCCGAAGTACTTTCCGTAACCGTGAGGCGCAGTTAAAATAATTCTTAAGAAAACGGAAAATAAACACATTTTTTTTATGAATTTATTTCAAATGCTGGAATTATAAGGAATGAATGGCCTTTTTGTGGAATTTATCGGGGATATAAACTTTTTTAATGAATCCTTAATGATGGATTCCTCTTTATGATACACATACCTACGGAGCCCCGCAGGCGTTTTTTTATTAATTTGTTCCTACAAAATAACAATTTGTTCCCTCAATTTAACAACTCGTTCCCTCGAATTAACAATTCGTTACCACGATATAACAATTCATTCCCACGATTTTAACAATATGTTCATGTGGGAATGAATTGTTATTTCGTGGGAAGGAATTGTTAAATTGAGGGAACAAATTGTTATTTCGTAGGAACAAATTAATAAAAAAAATCCATGTCCCCTGCGGGACACTTCACACTTCATCTCACAATTTTCTCAACAATTGCCGTAAATAAAAACCCTTTGTAAAATTTACTCTAATATATATATATCACACAGTGCGGGAGTAGAGCTTTAAAACTATTTTACAAGAGGTAAAATTACCTAGGTATTACATGTATTAATAACCGTGACCTGTCCATTGTAGATAATGTAACCCCCATCTATCTTGTCCATAACTCAGTGTCAATGATGACAGCTGTGGACCCAATATAATCCATTCCTTGCTGGACACTGATTCAGGTAGAAAAAAAAATTACAAAGTATATATTGTGACCACTCATTTGAACCGTCTCTTCGAGACGGTTCAAATGAGTGATCACAACATAAAACGAGAAACTGACGCCCCATGAATGCCCCTTTCACACCTACATGCAGTCAACAACAAAATAGAAGGAGAAAACCAGTATATGTTAGTAAGGTCAGAGTTGACATTGGGTCATGGTTCCAAGTGTGAAATGTCATGAAAATATTCGAAAGAGTAATCAAGTTTTTAATTGATAGAAAATCAATCTGTGAAAAGAATGAGAGATAACTTAATGATTAACGTAAAGCCCCTATCTATCTTGTCCATAACTCCGTGTCAGTGACACCTGTGGAGGCAATATGATCCATTCCTTGTCGGATACTGATTCAGATAGAAATAACAAGCATTCCGCCACGGAAGCGGTGTCGTGCCTGCCGAGGCATTTCACTGTAACATGATCATGAGCATGTGCTAAAGTAAGCATCACAAAAACCGTTGAGAAGTGCATGTTTAAAATACGAAAAGGGTCACGGTTGAAGAAATTTTTTGACATAAAAAAAATGACTAAGTGTTTCTACAACCATGTGACGGTCAAAATGATCACGGTCATGTGAATAGCAGCAGTGTGTTTCAAATGCTTACATGTATCAAGTTTCCAACAATATTAATGTTATACGATGATGAAGAAATTTGTACAAACCTTTTGACGCAAAAAAAAAAGTGTTTCAGCAAAAGTTTGAAGGCAAAAAAGGTCAAGGTCATGTGAATGGTGGCATTAGTGTGTTCCAAATGCTTCATGTATCAAGTGTCCAAACATTGACGACGACGCGGACGACGGAAAAAGCGAAAAGCAGGCGCGACAAAAATCAAATACTTTTTTCCCTTTTCTTTAATTTTTCACGAAAGTATATGTTGTGACCACTCATTTGAACCGTATCGATGAGACATACTTACGGCCATGTTGGAACTTTCTGTGGGTGACGTAGTGGTAGTACTGACATGGATATACTTCAAGGTGAAACAGTGGTTCAGCTGAAACGAGAAATGGCGAGTATATAAATTAGTGATCCGGGGGCCGTTCCTACGACTAAAATGTTCGTAAGTGCAAAATTATGATAGACTGTAAATTTCACATCAACATTGTTTTCTTGTAAATAATTATGCTGCATATGTTCAATAAATGTAAATCCATTAAGTAAAATTTCCAGACGATCCTAAATTTGTACTTACGAATATTTTAGCCGTACGAAGTTTAGTAAAACGGGCCCCTGTTGTCTATTTTCCAGGTTCAGTAGTGTCTACGTGTTTGTTCCGAGTTTATACGTGGCGTTTTGGTTGGGCTCATGTTTGTGCAACATTTGCCATTTTGTGATTTCTGTGTGTTTCCCCATTTTTCTTTTCACTGCGCAAGTGCAGCGTTTTCATGGGAAACGTTTTCTGTATCACTATGCATGTGCAGAGGTTAAGGAAAACCCGTTTTGTGTTCTTATGTCAATGCCCATGCACTAAGGTTTAAAGGAAATTTGAAGAGACTGTGCAGTATAGATAGTGAAACAAATGGGAATTTATTATAGGAATGAATGATATTATAGGAATGAATGGCCTTTTTGTGGAATTTTTGTGGAATTTATCGGGGTATAAACTTGGAAAAGTCGCGGGAATACTGGACGAAGGCCGGAAGGCCTCGTCCAGTATTCCCGCGACTTTTCCAAGTTTATGTCCCCGATAAATTCCACAAAAATTCCACAAAAAGGCCATTCATTCCTTATAATTGCAGCATTTGAAATAAATTCATCAAGAAAATGTGTTTATCTTCCGTTTTCTTAAGAATTATTTTAACTGCGACTCACGGTTATGGAAAGTAGTTCGGCGTGGGAGTTTACTGGGATATAAATTTTTGACAGAGACTTGCTACGGGCCAATCAAATGTTAGGGAATTGTGTACATATTTTTGTGCTGGAATTATTAAGTAAGAAAACCAGAATATGGAAAACAGTTTAACTCGAACAAGAATTCCGCCACGGAAGTGGTGTTGCACCTGCCGACCATATGAAGGTCAAAAAGGTCAAGGTTATGTTAATGGGGGCAAGAGTGTGTTCCAAATGCTCACACGTATCAAATATCCACATATTGAAGCAATCAGTCAAGTGATATTAAAGTTATATCAGGATGAAGAAACTTGTACAAACTTTTTGACATTTGTTGACGCGGACGACGGTGATGATACAGGACGAAAGCGACGAAAAAAGCGGTGACTATAGTCGCGCCTTCTTCTAAAGAAGTGGCGACAAAAATGAGTTCTCAAAGTTTCTAGTAACCCCATCGTATATGTACAAGACAAGATAAACCAGATCAAATCCCAGAAATGCTGATTATGTTCTTGGTTATGTATGTTATTTATAACTATAGGTTATTTACACAGGCACTTTGTGGTATGAACGACAGATGCCTCTTTAAATCATACCAAATTTTACTCCCAGATTAAATATCTACAAGGTAAGACACTCGCCATTTATTCAACCAACGGAAGTGGATTACCGGTAATTACCTTGGGCCCAGCTCGCCAATTCAGTAATTGAAACACGCTAGAAGGCCGGGACCAGGTACCTTCTTGCGCGCTACAATTACTTACTATTAAGCGAGCTGGGCCCAAGGTACACTAGTACCACTTCTGTTGGTTGAAAAGATGGCGAGTGTCCTACCTTGTAGATATTTAATATCAGATTAAAAAATGGGTTTGATGTAGTGAAGAGCGTTTTGTCGTCCATACCACAAAGTGACTGTGGTCATTTACTGTATATTGAGAAATATGCACAAGTTCTGGACAGTTTGGTGGTCACCTGATCAGACAAGTGTTGACCACCATCCGTACATGTATGCTCTCACCTCTTCAAACGAGAGAATGTTTGATCACAATCGTTGTAAATAAAAAATAAAGTACATCTCCTTTTTTTTTTAAACATTTTTTTTATTTTTCATCGTCACACCAATACAACTTTTCACCGCAAAAATGAAATATTTCACCTAAATATATATGTTTATGAGAAAGTGTGATGATATAGGCCATCTCCGAAATATTTCACCTAAATATATATGTTTATGAGAAAGTGTGATGATATAGGCCATCTCTGAAAAGGGGGTGGTGGAAATCTGATGCAAGCCAGGGACCGTCCACATTCACAAAGATTAAAACAGGTGGAGAGCACACATACATGACCTGTCATTCTACCGCAATTTGAATAAGACCACCATTTAGTTCCGACTATTGAGTAAACCTAGAGAACGTCGCAAAAGATAGTTATAGTAAGTTCCTATAGGTCATACATTTACATGTATATATGTATTTGTATGTTCAATTATCATTCAAGGCCGGCCTATCTATTCAGCTTTCCATAATCAATACAAGTGAGTAAAACCCTCTAACGGTGCAAATAACAACGCACCTGTATTTTGGCAGGTGGGTGAGGAAAGGAACCTTATGACATTAGTGACCAGCGTAGCACCAGATCAGACTGCGCGGATGCGCAGTCTGATCTGGGGCTACGCTTGTCACTACCGAAGTATGCTTATTATGCCATCAGATACGCGATAGGATAAAAAGTCCTCAGGCACCCGCTAAACCTTAACAGTTGGGTAAAACCACTAATACAAAAACGAGGTAGGGCATAATTTGTGGGTCAATTACTAATCTATATGTCAACATTTCTTTGTCAATATTTCCAATGTATAGCATTCCAATTTCATTAATCTTAACTCCGTCAACGATTCTGTTCGAGTTGTTAAATATATATACCATTTTTCAGGACATATGAACAATAATTGTCAAAACGTGACTTTTATGCATGGTACATTATATTTTTCAATGTTAGTCCGATACATGGGCTATTTTTAGTGAATAATGTTATGTGGTAGTAAGATAATTTTTTTAATTTTATTGCTATTTGGAAATCACAAATATCTTGTTTACATCCCACCTGTGTGACAAAATGGCAAAGCGAGGCTTTGTGATGGTGCGCAATGAACAAAACAGTCTTTCCTCTAGTTTAACCCTTCCTACGCTGTTGACGAAAATTGCCGTCTGCTATTTTTCATTTTTGGTTTAATTCTTAACAAAAAACTGGTTTTGACAGCACATGAGATTTGTCTCCACTGGAGATGATTCTCATGTGCTGTCAAAACCAGGTTTTTGTCGAGAAATATTGAAAATAAAACATTTCCAGCAGACGACAACATTTAATTCAGCGTAGTAAGGGTTCAACATTAATCTTCCCACCCAGGGGTCCATGGTTATAACATGTTCCGAGCATCTGCTAGTTTTACAAATGCTTACCAGGGCCACAATTAACCCTTAGGCCACTATCTTAATTTTTTTGTCGTCTGCTGTTTATTTTCTATTTTCCATTTTTATCATCAAAAACATGCTTTATCAGTTCTTTAGAACAATTTACAACATGCTTTGACATTTCCATGATTCTGAAGTGCTGTCAAAACATGTTTTTTATTGAGAAATAAGGCATGATATAAAAACAACAGCAGACGACAATTGTTGTGAGTAGCGGTCTAAGGGTTAATGTTTGGTTCCCATCTCCCGACCCTCCATTTTCAAGTTGGATAGATAGGCATGACATTTTTATGCCACCGGCTTTCGAAGAAAAGGGTGGCATATAGTGTTTGGACCGTCCGTCCGTCCGTCCGTCTGTCTGTCCGTCTGTCTGTCCGTCCGTCACACTTTTCGGTTAACAAATTTGTCACAGTTTCTCAAATATGCTGCAGGTGGCATCCGGGTTCGACAGACGCATTTCTTGTTTTTATCTCAGATTGCACTAGTCATAGGCTAAAACACTGACCATGGGTAGAGATACCTGTAGCCTATTTCACCAACATGGCAAAGTATACTTATCTAGCAAAGTATACTTTGAGGGAGAAATTTTCAATTCAAGGATAAAATTTATTAATTTTTATTATGGTGAACAATTAATTGTCCCAGTGTCTCGCTTGAATTGAAAGACACACCAGTAGCCCATTTCACCAACATTGCAAAGTCGACTGCGCGGAAAAAATGGGTCAAGTTGAAAAAAAGGTCACATGTTGGATAGTTGTATGTGGTGGGCACCCCTTGGTTATGAAGCTGTGAAAGTTTGGTGGTCCTAGGTGGTACAGTACCAAAGAAATGGACTTAAACACAAAAACTTAACATTGTAAACGCGAAAACTTAACATTGAAAATGGCTAAGTCGACTGCGTGGAAAAAATAGGTCAAGTTCAAAAAAAGGTAACATGTTGGATAGTGATATGTGGTGGGCACCCCTTGATTATGAAGCTGTGAAAGTTTGGTGGTCCTAGGTGGTACAGTAACAAAGAAATGGACTTAAAAACGAAAACTTACAATTGATTGTGGACGCCGCCCGCCGCCCACCTGCCTGCCTGCCCGCCCGCCCGCCCGCCCGCCCGGTTTTCGCCAATCCAATAGCCTGCATTTTTTTTGAAAAAAACCTGGCTAAAAATTAATAAATATATCCTAAAATTGAATATTTTTCCTTCAAAGTATACTTTCCTAGAAAAGTATACTTTGCAATGTTGGTGAAATAGGCTATATATATTTGACGATTAAAAGTATGCAGAATTATTATACTGAATTTATTACATGATCACAGCCAAAATGGCAGTGATAATGTAATAAATTCAGCATAATGAAAAATTAATAAATTTATCCTAAAATTGAAAATTTCTCCCTCAAAGTATAATACTTTGCTAGAAAAGTAAACTTTGCAATGTTGGTGAAATAGGCTACCAGAGAAAATAGTTGTGACCCAGATATGTGTATCGAATCAATGCAGATCATTTGTTATCAGTATGCGTGTATTTGGTCAATACATAGAGCTACCTGATAAATTGGATTCCTGCTCCACCAACTGTTTCCACCCAGGAGGGCCATCTATCGGATTGATTTGATTTATTGGTGTTTAACGGCCTATCAACAGCTAAGGTCATTTAAGGCCGGGCCAACAGGTTCAATCCCGTATTTAACCTGCTGAAAAATATATATATTCAGCCCTAATGTAGTGACTCAGAGCCTTATTAACCCTTTCACCCCTAAATAACTAAAATGGACTAATACCGGTATGTTAATTTTTCAACAAATCCAATGGTCACAAAATGGTTTTCAGACTAGTCAATTTATGAAAACAGGGTGTTTTTGGTCTCTAAAATATGAAAATTACTTGCAAAAAGTGCAGATCTACACTGTTTGCCCAGGCCTCTATACAGGCCTGTGTGGTTGAAAGGGTTAACCCATATTATGTGAGATACACATCACAGATATCTAAATTTACAAACAATTTATTTTTTATTTTCTACATTTCTCAGTGAAAGTATATGTTGTTACCACTCATTTGAACCGGCTCGCTGAGCCGGTTAAAATGAGTGGTAACAGCATATACTTTTGTTGAGAAACAAAGAATATGGAGAAAAGATTTTTGTTAAATTTTGATAATTGTAAATCAGTATTTGGCATGGTTAAACCAAGCATTTATTTCAGTTAAACAGTATTTCAAAATCTTTCTTTGTTGAGTACATGAAATCGTGAATATAGATATCGACATGATCACGTTGTGTACAATAAGAATTGGGTAAAGTGTGTGGGCGATTCTATGTTATTGATTAGTCAAACTTAGTAACATATAAACATGGTATTTAACGTACGATCTGGCCAGGGTAAATGGACAAAAAGATCTTAATAGCATTGGCAATCTGTTAATCCTGTCTATATGTTGTTGGTGTACGTTGGAGATAATAATAAAATTTGTTAATAGATTTGTTGTTTATCTTCTTCATTATGTTATTTAAACTGTGCAAAGTAATTTACTTTTCCCATCTATTGATCTGTTTGTGTTACCATCACGTAAACCGTTTTAAACTTAGTTTTACACTGAAACAAGTGACATTCCTCAGAAAATGTGATATCTATATAAGTCAATTGGTTTAAAAGGAACTGCACTAAATTTGAGATTGGCCACCATTTGTTCCTATACAATCTTTGTTAGCTGTATAGCTATATTTTGACTTAGTATTTGGTATCATCAATGTTGATTGGTTGTTTGATTGATTGATTGATTGATATTTTACATCTGTTTAACAGTAAGGTCATATACAGGCCCTCAGCACTAGAAGACAGTGTCCTGATCTGGAGCCAGGCACCCTTAAAGGTGCATGCCCACTCAGTAAGCACAACATGTTCTCTATATCAGAGACATCATCTGAGACATTTTCTGGCAAAATAAACATTTATTCACCATTACACCACATATTGAGTATCATTATTATACATTTCATATCAGAAATAAATTTCCAGACTGATATCAGGGGCGATAACCGTGTTTCCTTAAAATGTTAACGCACATTACTATTTATTCTCCGTATTTATATTTTGATGTGCAATGATCATACTTTATACATAATCTGTCGAAAATATAAGTTCAGGTGACGCATTTAATTAATATAAATAATTAAAAAATATTATGCTTCATTTGCATATGAAAATAGCCTGATACCACCACGCGTCACTATCAGTAAAATAAATATTACTAAATGATTATACATGTATCTGTCTATCGGGCACTTGTAAGTTTTAGAACTGGTGGAATAGTGATACAATTATACACTTATTTAATTCATATAAAGAACATTCTGTGCCTACTGAGTGGGCATGTACCTTTAATACACCTGTAGCCGATTTCACCAAAATTGCAAAGCATATTTATGTAGCAATTAAAGTGTACTTTGAGGGAGTAATCATTTATTTTTGCGGAAATGCATTATATCATATAGAACTAACGGCTGCATATATATGATGATTAAAAGTGTGCAGAATTATAATACTAAATTTATTACATTATCACAGCCAAAATGGCTGTGATACTGTAATAAATTCAGTATAGTAAAAATTAATAAATTTATCCTTTAATTGAAAATTTCTCCCTCAAAGCATACTTAGCAAGATAAGCATACTTTGCAATTTTGGTGAAATCGGCTACAGATCAAATGTCCCCAGGTGGGAATTTATTCTCCCCAAGAGGATTCTAAAGAATCCCCAACTTGTATGTGTATAAAATGCATCATGTTGCTACACTGCATGTTGCAAAACAAAACAAAGTCCATGCTACTTACTTACTGTCTTGTCTGTTCCACGTTTTCCTGCCGACAAACTTTTGGCTATTAAACACATTTAAATGTAAGTACTTTTTCACCAAGAACAAAAAAGTCATCCTCCCCCAAATTTTCGGCTTGATGAAATTCTATAAAATATTGATTTAATAGCGAAAAACACATTTTCCTATGGGAATTTAACATGGGAGAAAAAGAGGTGGAAGGTGGGGGAGGAGTCAAAAAAAATAAATTGTAAATTGACTCCGAAACCTGGCTAGATTATAAGCTTGGAAATGATGTAACTAAGAAAACCAAATTTAGATTTTGATAATCCATTTTTAGCCATCATGTTAAATTTCCATAGGAAAATAGTTTTTTTCGCAATAAAATCAATATTTGACGGAATTTCATCAAATAAAAAGATTTGGGAAGGGAGACTTTTTTATTATTGATGCAAAAGTACTTACATTTAAATATTTTTTGGATTTCCTGTGTTTAATGGCCAAAAGTTCGTCGGCAGCAAAACGTGGAACAGACAATAGATTACTATTGACGTATAGAAATTGTTTATCTTATATAAATGTGCAAGGAGCAATATCTGAAAATGTCACCCTTTATTTGTCAGGTCAAAGGTCAAGCAGACAGGTGAAGACAAGATGTTTTGAATATTTCAAATA
This sequence comes from Conchocele bisecta, assembly GCA_029237695.1. Taxonomy (NCBI): domain Eukaryota; kingdom Metazoa; phylum Mollusca; class Bivalvia; order Lucinida; family Thyasiridae; genus Conchocele; species Conchocele bisecta. The sequence continues at coordinate 10,123,085 of CM055278.1, forward strand.
TCTCAAACCCTTCCACTGACAGGAATGATTAACCATGTACATATCACAGGTGGAAGACTCGGACCTATGACACAAACAAAATGCCTATTAAAAAAAATCCCATTACCCCACCCACTTGGTCTCGTACAGTACCATATGCTAATATAAAGGTGAGCATAAATAGGGCCATTATAGAAAAAGCCCTCTCTTTTCCGGCTCGCACAAACACAATAAACATCGATTAAATGTATGACTTCTGTCTCTGGCAATCGATAAAGGTATTAGGTGTGTGGGATTTTTTTTAATAGGCATTTTTTTTGTGTCATAGGTCCGAGTCTTCCACCTGTGGTACATATATATGGGCCGGCAGTCAAGAACGGAATGACATCTAGGCAATAATAAAATATATGTTAGTTCGCACAAACGCAACCGACTCGGAAATTATGTACCTACAAATTACAGTGAAACCAGGGGGCCGTTTCACTAAACTTCTTACGACTAAAATGTTCTTAAGTGCAAATTTAGAATCGTCTGGAAATTTCAATTGATGGATTTACATTTATTGAGCATAGGCTGCATATGCAGCCTATGCTCAATAAATGTAAATCCAATAATTGTTTACAAGTAAATAGTGTTAATGTGAAATTTACAGACTATCATAATTTTGCACTTACGAACATTTTAGTCGTACGAAGTTTAGTGAAACGGCCCCCAGGGTGTCCGGTTTAGAGAGGTTCCACTGTATTCTGTATTTAGAGAGGTTCCACTGTATTCTGTATTTAGAGAGGTTCCACTGTATTTAGAGAGGTTCCACTGAGGTTCCACTGTATTTAGAGAGGTTCCACTGTATTTAGAGAGGTTCCACTGTATTTGGGATGGTTCCTCCACTGTAATTCTTGAATATGAGCGCCCCATGACGTGCTTTGCAATCATGAACCGACGTTAACATCAGACGTAAATGTCAGTGAAACCAATCAAATTAATCAAACACATGCGTTCTCGGTGTTTGGCTTAGGGAGGTTCCACTGTATTTGTTTTTACCAGAGAAGAATCTACACAGAGAAAGGATTTTTGTTTTTTACGAGAAGAAAATAATTTTCCTACGTACCTACCACCCATGTTTGTAAAGTAGTGTCGTGTTTCGGCAAAACCTATAATCATTTACTTGTGTGGCCTATAATGACATTTGCAACAAGAAGATATTGGTACTTAGTCGTACGAAGTTTAGTGAAACGGCCCCCAGGGTGTCCGGTTTAGAGAGGTTCCACTGTATTCTGTATTTAGAGAGGTTCCACTGTATTCTGTATTTAGAGAGGTTCCACTGTATTTAGAGAGGTTCCACTGAGGTTCCACTGTATTTAGAGAGGTTCCACTGTATTTAGAGAGGTTCCACTGTATTTGGGATGGTTCCTCCACTGTAATTCTTGAATATGAGCGCCCCATGACGTGCTTTGCAATCATGAACCGACGTTAACATCAGACGTAAATGTCAGTGAAACCAATCAAATTAATCAAACACATGCGTTCTCGGTGTTTGGCTTAGGGAGGTTCCACTGTATTTGTTTTTACCAGAGAAGAATCTACACAGAGAAAGGATTTTTGTTTTTTACGAGAAGAAAATAATTTTCCTACGTACCTACCACCCATGTTTGTAAAGTAGTGTCGTGTTTCGGCAAAACCTATAATCATTTACTTGTGTGGCCTATAATGACATTTGCAACAAGAAGATATTGGTACTGTTGCACATTCACGCAGTAGGATTAGAACATGAAACATACACAGAATGGCAAACAGAGTAGACCCTGATCAGTAGTCTATTTCACCAACATTGTATACATGAGTATACTTATCTAGCAAAGTATACTTTGAGGGAGAAATTTTCAATTTAAGTTATTAATTTTTATAGTACTGAATTTATTACATTATCACAGCCATTTTGGCTGTGATAATGTAATAAATTCAGTACAATAATTATGCATACTTTTAATCATCAAATATATGCAGTTGTTAGTTCTATATGAAATAATGCATTTCGGGAAAAATAAATGATTACTCCCTCAAAGTATACTTTGCAATTTTGATGAAATCGGCTACTGGGACTATGCTGATTGCAAATTTCATAAGGTCCATTTTCTCAGCCGCTGGTCCAATACTAGAGAATTAAAGGTACATGCCCACTCAGTAGGCCCAAACTGTTCTTTATAGGAATTAAATAAGTGTATAATTGTGTCGTTCTAATAATTACAAGTGCCCGCTATACAGATATAATAAGGTTATAATATAGGGAGGCATATTTTTTTCGTCCATACATTAGATATAACATTGTTCGGGCAAAATGAACAGTCATGAACCATTTTCAGACGATATAATTGGCATTTTTATACTTCGTATATCACACATGAATTTTCACAATGATATCAGGGGCGATAACCGTGTTTCCTTAAAATGTTAACTGACATTACTATTTCTTCTCTGTAATTACGTTTTGATGTGCAATGATCATACTTATTAATCTGTCGAAAATATAATTTTTTCAGGTGATTCATTTAATTAGTACTAATAATTAAAAAATACCATGCCTCATGCATATGAAAATAGCCTGATACCACCACGCATCACTATCAGTAAAATAAATATTACTAAATGATTATATCTGTATAGCGGGCACTCGTAATTTTTAGAACTGGTGGAATAGTGACACAATTAAACACTTATTTAATTCCTGTAAAGAACATTTTGTGCCTACTGCGTGGGCATGTATGTACCTTTAACGTTTTAAGAAAACATGATTATCGCCCCTGATATAAGTGTGAAAATTTACGTGTGATATAACATGTATATAATAATGCCAATCAATACGTGGGGTAATGGTGAATGAATGTTTGTTTTGCCAGGAAATGTCTCAGATGATGTATCTGATATAAAAAACATGTTGTGCCTTATGAGTGGGCATGTACCTTTAACATAACGCAGTCCATTCTAGTTAGTTAAGGTTGAAAGGGTTAGGTCCTGTATTGCCATAAGATGTCAGATATATGAATATATGGGCATGGTCAGCTGTTTATCATAGGTGTACAAAGGTCGGAAGTCACACCTGGTGTCAGTTTCAGGTGAAACTGAACAATATCAACAAGTTAAAACAAGAAAATGTGGCTTGTCGGCACACCAATATCCCCGTTGGCAGATTGAGAAACTCTATAGCAAACTTCTCAACTGGACCCACAGACTGATGGACACCGAGTCCAAGACCGGGGGGCATTAAAAACATGAAGTCGCATCACTGTGGCACTTTTAAACAGCCAAGGTCATTTTAGGCTGTGTTAACTGGGTTGAATCCCATATTCCACCAATTGTGATGGGGGAGGGGGGTGGAATTCCAAAACCAGAACTGTATATTTACAGAAAAAAAAAAATATTCAGCCCTGAAATTAGAATAACTTTACCTGGTGCCAGGTACTCACCACACCAGAGTCACTTAGCCCCACTACTTAAAAAGATTATTACTGATCTTACTACTTTTATAACATGCATAACCAGATTCAACTCTCAAGTAACAAGGAAGACAAACATGTACCGGTGTAACAGGAAATCTTCCCCCCCCCCTGGAAATCTTCTCTCCCCCCCCCCCACCATCACCACCTTCACAGACACTGTCCACAAAACTTTTAATGTATTTTCATATACATTGTTGATATTGTGCTCAGGAGCATACAAAATGGACATGCTAGAACCAGTCTGTTGGTAACAGAGGACGTAATATCCCTACATGTATACCCAACTAACATAGTCATAATGTATGTCTGCTTGTGGAGAAGTATGTGAATAGGCGAGGCAGCATTTTCTATAAAAGAGCTTTCCAAGTTAGTATAATATCTATACATAGACAATATAGTGGTGGTGGGGCAGTAGAGATTCTATTTACCAGTATATGCAATAATTCCCCCATTACCGTACCATAACTATTATGTATGTTGGCTGGTAGAGAGTTCTCTAGGTTAAATCTCTACCATAGCTGCATATGATTGGTATACATGTATAGCACATGGTGGGGGTGGGTCTAGAAAATAAAAACAGTATATCTGTGTAGAACAGCAAGCATGTGGCATGTATTGGTGGGGGGGGGAGATTTTTCTATGAAATATTCCCCCCCCCCCCCCGCCACCATCTACCATATGCATAGTGGATACGGACGTCTCTTTGTAGACAAGAACAGCCCACGATTGGGGGAGTATTTCTGATGAAATGAAATAATGTATGTTGGTGTAGAACAGATAGCATGTGGCATGTATTGGTGGAGATTTTCCTAGGAAATATTGCCCCCCGCCACCATTTACCATATGCATAGTGGATACGGACGTCTCTTTGTAGACAAGAACAGCCCACGATTGGGGGAGTATTTCTGATGAAATGAAATAATGTATGTTGGTGTAGAACTGATAGCATGTGGCATGTATTGGTGGGGGGTGGGAGATTTTCCTAGGAAATATTGCCCCCCGCCACCATTTACCATATGCATAGTGGATACGGACGTCTCTTTGTAGACAAGAACAGCCCACGATTGGGGGAGTATTTCTGATGAAATGAAATAATGTATGTTGGTGTAGAATAGATAGCATGTGGCATGTATTGGTGGGGGGGGCGGGGTGGGGGGGGAGATTTTCCTAGGAAATATTCCCCCCCCCCAACCATCTACCATATGCATAGCGGATGTGAATGTCTCTTTGTAGACAAGAATAGCCCACGGTTGGGGGAGTATTTCTGATGAAATGAAATAATGTATGTTGGTGTAGAACTGATAGCATGTGGCATGTATTGGTGGGGGGTGGGAGATTTTCCTAGGAAATATTGCCCCCCGCCACCATTTACCATATGCATAGTGGATACGGACGTCTCTTTGTAGACAAGAACAGCCCACGATTGGGGGAGTATTTCTGATGAAATGAAATAATGTATGTTGGTGTAGAATAGATAGCATGTGGCATGTATTGGTGTGGGGCTGGGGTGGGGGGGGAGATTTTCCTAGGAAATATTCCCCCCCCCCAACCATCTACCATATGCATAGCGGATGTGAATGTCTCTTTGTAGACAAGAATAGCCCACGGTTGGGGGAGTATTTCTGATGAAATGAAATGTATGTTGGTGTAAAACGGATAGCATTTGGCATGTAGGGAAGGGGGGGGGGATTTTTCTAGTTAATATTCCCCCCCCCCCCCCCGCCACCATCTACCATATGCATAGTGGATGTGGAAGTCTCTTTGTAGACAAGATAGGAAAATCTCTCCCCACCAATACATGCCACATGCTATCTGTTCTACACACCAACATACATTATTTCATTAAAAATATTCCCCCAATCGTGGGTTATTCTTGTCTACATTCACATCCGCTATGCATATGGTAGATGGTTGGGGGGGGGGGAATATTTCCTAGGAAAATTTCCCCACCCCCCTCCCTCAATACATGCCAAATGCTATCTGTTCTACATCAACATACATTATTTCATCATGAGGGAGGGGGGGTTATTCTTGTCTACAAAGAGACATTCACATCCGCTATGCATATAGTAGATGATTGGGGGGGGGGGAATTTCCTAGGAAAATGCCCCCCACCCGCCGCCAATATGCGTCACATGCTAACTGTTCTACACCAACATTTTCACTTGATCAGAAATCTTCCCCCAATCTTGTGATATTCGTGTCTATCAAGGGACTTACACTATGCATATGGTAGATTGGGGTGGGATGTGAGGGAGGTGATTTTTTATGTTCCCCTTTCTTATACTACCAAATGACATACATTGTGCCTATGTGCACATGTTTGGTCGGAAATAATTCTGCTTTGTAGCATTCAAACATAAACTTTTGGGTGGGGGGGAGAATTTCCAGGGTGGGGGGGAGAATTTCCTAGGGTCGAGCCTGGAAATATTCCTGCCCCCCCCCCCCTCCTAAGAAATTCTTCCCCAGGGGGGAGAATTTCCTGTGACACCTGTACGAAACCAGGGATATCAGGATTCCATTAAGGATGAAACTGCTATCATATTTTTTTTGTCGTCTGCTGTTTATTTTTTATTTTCCATTTTTATCATAAAAAACATGCTTTGACAGCACTTCAGAATCATTTCCATTGGAAATGATTCTGAAGTGCTGCCAAACCATGTTTTTATTGAGAAATAAGGCAAGATATACAAGCAACAGCAGACGACAATTGTTGTGAGTAGCGGTCTAAGGATGAAACCTATTTACCCTTCACATGTTCCCAACCAACCGCCCACGATATGTCCTTTTATTAACAGGATTAGCTGGTCATTTTGTCAGCTCATATTGTCAGACCATATATTGCTTTAATCACGTTAATAGGATATCTATAATTATGCTGTTCATACATAATGCACTGGACTATTTATAGACCTGTGCCAAAAGTACCAACTAGACTCGCCACAATTAACAGAGGCCACATTTATTTAAGCAAATATGCAGCTTATCTGGAGCATTGGTCACATATAAGATTGACCCACGTCATGTTGAATACACCTATATGGCATATGAACAAATTAAAATAATTTTCGCTATTTTTCTTACGTCTTCTCAAAAGTATATGTTTTATTTATTTTGCGTGTACTCCGCACTGGGTTAATTAATAATGAATGTGTTTGCATGTGGTGTACTGATCTCTGATCAGGTAATACAGATAGAGACTATATGCATAATGAGTTTGCAAATCAGACAAAGTAAACGGCATAAGCACAGCCAAGATTAAAGGTAAACCACAAACGTTTAATCAGATAATGGTCTCCAGTTGGGTTGTCCACACGTGTGCACTGTCATGCACTCGAATCTGTGATAATTAGAGCAGATTATATGCACAAAGGCAATTATTGGGCCTTGGCATCGGGAATTGTGACCACATTGTGGTGATAGAGAATAAAGATATGAATGGACACTCTCAGACTATTCCATTCATCAGAAATGGGTACTGCTATTATAATGAGAAAATTGACCAACACTGGTCTTGATCAACACTGTTTGCAAACATTATGTAGAGGTCAATGACCTTTATACAGGTACTGCAGAGCTACCATAAAAGTTGGTACAAGATTGCTTACCGGGTATCAAAGGTTTTAGAACCAATTAACCCTTTCAACACTAAATACTGCTATAATAGTCATGTTTGCAACAGTGTAGATCCAGACGAGTGTCGGTCAATTTTCTCATACTGATTTACAATTGTCAAAATTTAACAACAATTTTTTCTCCATATTTTTTGTTTCTCAACAAAAGTATATGCTGTTACCACTCATTTGAACCGGCTCGGCGAGCCGGTTCAAATGAGTGGTAACAACATATACTTTCACTGAGAAATGTAGAAAATAAAAAGAAAATGTTTGTAAATTTAGATATCTGTGATGTGTATCTCACATAATATGGGTTAACCCTTTCAACCACACAGGCCTGTATAGAGGCCTGGGCAAACAGTGTAGATCCGGATGAGCCGGCTTGGGACGAGCCGTCTCATCAGGATCTGCACTTTATGAAAGTAATTTTTATATTTTTTAGAAAAACAAACGTCCACTTGAGGGTTAAGTAACTGACTATGGGACAAATTATTATCAATGAATAAAACAAAAATAAAATCTGTCCCAATACTAGCCAGTAGGGGACACGGCTTTTTTTTTATTAATTCATTCCCACGAATTAACAATTCGTTCCCACGATATAACAATTCGTTCCCCCGAATTAACAATTTGTTCCCACAAAATGACAATTTGTTCCCTAAATTTAACAATTTGTTCCCTCAAATTAACAATTTGTTCCCACAAAATAACAATTTGTTCCCTCAATTTAACATTCGTTCCCTCGAATTAACAATTTGTTCCCACGAAATGACAATTTGTTCCCTCAATTGACCAATTCGTTCCCTTGAATAACAATTTCTTCCCATGATGTAACAATTTGTTCCTACAAATTAACAATTTGTTCCCACAAAATGACAATTTGTTCCCTCAATTTAACAATTAGTTCTCTCGAATTAACAATTTGTTGGGAACGAATTGTTAAACTGAGAAAGAACGAATTGTTAATTCATGGGAACGAATTGTTAAATTGAGGGAACGAATTGTTATTTCGTGGGAACGAATTAATAAAAAAAAAATTGTTTACGTCCCCCGCGGGGCTCCGCACAATACACACTGCAATTACAGTAATTATGTTACCTGAATAATTTGGCCGTACAGCAATTTCTTGCCCTGTTGTCGCTTCTGTTCCAGTTCATTATCATCTGTCTCAGACTTCGCAGCCACCTGCCATATAAACATAATACATAAGTTAGTAATACCACACTGAGGTCATAGTACACAATACTTAAACTTCTTAATTAGCATTTAAACATGGATGTGAAAATGGTGGATTAACACATAATGTCATAGAGACCTTCACATTACTTGGCAGGTCTGGTTTTGTTTTGGTGTTGTTGGTATGGCCCTTCATGTAATTGATTCATTCATTTGTTGATTGTTTGATTGATTGATTGATTGATTGATTGATTGATTGATTGATTGATTGATTGATTACATATTTTGATTGATTGTAAGCACAATAATATTGAACAAGAAAATGTGGCCTGGCGGCACAGAAATGTCCCCGATGGCAGATTGAAGAAACTACTGCAAACTTCTTAACTGGCAGAGCTGCAGATAAGCTGCGTATTTGCTTAAATACCCAATTAAAATTGCCAAAAACCCAATTGAAATCTCAAGTAGCGAGTATCAAAAAGCAATACAAATTTTATGGTACCTTTATCATGCTGCAGAAAACAATAAACAGACCACAAATATAGCATATTTTTCTTATTTTCAATGAAAACAAATCTTGGTATTTCATTAGAATGGTCTCCAAGGAGACAATTCTAATGAAATACCAAGATATGTTTTCATTGCGAAGCAAACTGTTCAATAATTGCTATCTGTTGATGTGTGAACAGTAGTGTGATTTGATTTTACCCAATTAAATTTGTTAAATACCCAATTGCTTCAGAAATGATGGAGTGACAATACTCAATTACTAATTCCTTATCTGGAGCCCTGACTGGACCCACAGATGGAGGGACACACAGTCCAAGCACTATAATACCTCCCGGCTCTACCGAGACTGGGGGCATAACATACAAAATTCATTATGTACATATTGGATGATAAATGTACGTTAATACATGGTACATATTTAATTCTCGCTTGAATAGGGTGATTGTATTGTGGCAGGCATCAGATAAGCTCGGTTAATTACTCTAGACCCATTGACCAGATTATAAAGAACAGAAAAGTACATGTTCAATGCCGATGACTTTATGCATATCATGATCAACGATGAAAAAAGGCTTTATCGTCTTTGAGACCGGTGTAGCCGCAGATCAGCCTGAGCATCCGCACAGTCATGCATCCGCACAGTTCTGATCTGCGACTACACTATTTACTAATGAATCTGCGAAACATTCTTTAAATGTCTTTAACAGAGCTCCAGATAAGTTTTGTGTATAAAATGTATTATACCACCAGGTTTAAAATTCAATGCGTATTTTACTTTTATAAATGTATTATTGATTTTCTTCCTTATTAAATAGGAACAAACGATAAAAAATAAACCAAATTTAAAAATTCCCTTATTTGAGCTGCAAAATGCTTTTTGCAGCTGAACTTGCATTTGCACTACTCAATTTGAAAATCAGTGCGTATTTTCACATTGCAGTGAGTATTTTGTACTGCCACTTGTGGTAAACAATGCATATTCTGCTAAAATATGTGCGTAAAATATGTCTATGCACCTTATCTGGAGCGCTGCTTGATAGACTGTTCAAAATCGTCAGGCAGGACACAGTTTGTTTGTTTGTTTGTTTGTTTGTTTGTTTGTTTGTTTGTTTGTTTGTTTGTTTGTTTGTTTGTTCATTGTCAGAGCTCCAGATAAACTGCGTATTTTCTTACATACCCAATTAAACTTGCCAAAAACGCAATTGAAATCAGAAGTAGTGAGTATCAAAAGGCAATACAAATTTTATGGTACCTTTATCATGCTGCAGAAAACAACAAACAGACCACAAATATAGCATATTATTCTTATTTTCTAAGAAAACACATCTTGGTATTTCATTGAAAATGCCAAGATTTATTTTTATTTTGAAGCAAACTATTCAATAATTGCTGTCTGCTGATGTGTAAACAGTAGTGTGATTTGATTTTACCCAATTAAATTTTTTTGAAATACCCAATTGCTTAAAGAAATGATGGAGTGACAATACTCAATTACTAATTCCTTATCTGGAGCCCTGACAGCTAAGGTCATTTAAGGCCGGGTTAACGGGTTCAATCCCATATTCAACCAGCTGGGCACAGATATCATCATGCACATGTACAGCTTGAAAATAAAATGTTCAGCCAGTCTGTCATCAGTGCTGTCAAACCATGTTTTTATTGAGAAATAAGGCAAGATATAAAAGCATCAGCAGACGACAATTGCTGTGAATAGCGGTCTAAGGTTTAAGTTTAGTGAAAACGCAAAAAAAGTCTGTGACTATAGAGGACCATCAGAGGAATGCAAGTGTGAAATATGAATAAGTTCTATCAAACGAAACAGAAGTTCTTCCATCAGAAGGCGCGCTAAAAATCATTCAAAATGGGCATAATGCATTCCAGTATTGCGCAGAGCTCCAGATAAGCTGCGTATTTGCGTAAATACCCAATTAAAATTGCCAAAAACCGATTGGAATCATAAGTAGCGAGTATCAAAAAGCAATAACAAATTTGTGGTACCTTTATCATGCTACAGAAAACAATAAACATACCACAAATATAGCATATATTTTTATTTTCCATGAAAATACATATTGGTATTTCATTAGAATTGTCTCCAAGGAGACAATTGTAATGAAATGCTAAGACATGTTGTCATTTCAAAGCAAACTATTCAATAATTGCTGTCTGTTGATGTGTAAACAGTAGTGTGATTGTATGTTACCCAATTAAAATTTTGAAATACCCAATTGCTTCAGAAATGATGGATTGAAAATACTCAATTACTAATTCCTTATCTGGAGCACTGCTGCAACCATATAATCAAGGGAAAGTAAAACTTCAAAGAAAGTTTTTAATGACATTAGTCACTGTGACATGGGTGACAAATGGCACATGTATACATCTCCACCTTTGATAAGTTTGTGAACGCACTAAGATTGTAACCTCAACCTTGGGCTTAGCGGGGGTATGATGGTGATGGATTTGTCACAGCATGATAAGACAACAATTGACAGGAAGGCATGTCTAAAATATCAAGAAATGTGGTGGAAGGACACCAAAAATATTTCTCTCAATATTAAGTTTATGAAAGCACTACAACTGTGACTTTGACCTTGGCCATAGCGGGAGCATGACAATCTTGGATTTGTCACATACATGTAATGATAGAGAACAATTAGACGAAGGCATGTGTGAAATATCAGGAAGTGGGGTGAAAGGAAACAGAAAATATAACAAATTTCCCTCTACGTTAAGTTTATGACCATTGTGACCTTGACCTTGGGGTTAGTGGGGTTATGATGGTCATGGATTTGTTACAGCACTAGAGAGAATCATTAGAGAAATGCATTTGTGAAATACCAAGACGTTTTGGTAAAAGGAAACAGAAAGAAACTATAACAAAATTTCCTCAACTTAAGTTTATGAATGCACTAAGATCGTGACCTTGACCTTGGAGATAGCGGGGGTATCACAACATGATATAGAATAATTAAAGAAGGCATGTGTTAAATCTCAAAACGTTTGGTGAAAGGAAACAGAAATTACAACAAATTTCCCCCAATTTTAAGTTTTCGAATTTTTGAAGACGGACGGACATACACCGACTGCGACGACGCCGTGGGTATGACATAAGTACTTCTTCCTTCAGAAGGCGTGCGAAAAATGGACGTCTTACTATTACACATATTAACCTATGGAATTCTATAGACCAAAATATTATACAAGTCCATACTAACAATCAGTTTATTCATTAACAAATTAATTGATGTGAATGAGTTTAGGGATATCAAATAATGTGAAAAATAATGGATTACTGAATACAACCAGTATGGCATACAGACACTATTTTGATTAACCTTTCACCCCGAAGTAACTGGAATGGATTTTAATATGTTAATTTTTCAACCAATCCAAACGTCAGAAAATACTTTTCACACTAGTCCATTTATGAAAAGGAGGTATTTTTGTTCTCAAAAATATGAAAATTACTTGCAAAAAGTGTAGATCCTGATGAGACGGCTTGTCACGAGCCGGCTCATCTGGATCTACACTTTTTGCTAATACATGTACCACTGTAACAGGCCTGTGGTGTTGAAAGGGTTAATGAAGGCTTTTACGTCCATTCACCAGAAAGGTCATATACTGACGGGCCAATATCTTGATTAGAACAATTTCATTGGCCTATAATTGGTGAAATTTTTACAAATTTCTATCAGATGTGCCACCATCATAATTTCCACCTTGAAGAGCCAGTATTATTATATTGGCTGGCTTCATGTATATATATTTACACCTTCTATAAATTCATAATGCAAACGCCTATTCGACATATTGCGTTTACATCCCAATACAATACATTAGACACACATGACGTCGCGCGATGTTGTTGATTGGTTAAAGTTCGCAACGTCGTGGTTCCAGGAATTGCGAATAAATGATGTAAAACAAGATTATTTGGTTATTTACAGTTTTGAAAGTATCAGAAAAAGCAGTGTAAATATAAGTAATAAAACCATCGGCTGTTGTGTTTACTGGGGTGACAATACATTTGGTCTGTTTAAAGTGCGTGGAGTTCGAAGAGTAGTTTTTATTCAACGGACAAGATGTTCACTGATCACAAAAGCCCTATACAATCATAAATCAACAACTACTACCGGTAGCACTATCGCTATTGTAAATATGTTGGAACAAGTCGTCGATGAAAACATTACAACACAAATTCACGAAACATTGAACTATTAGAATACACTTAATGCCTGTAATCATGATATGTGAAGTTTGGCTTTTATTACAGATCATGATATTAATCAACCTGTAAATATGCCAAACGTCATGTCTTTCACAAATGTACGACCACAGGAGAAATACTACTTAATATTCAAATGACAGCCAGTGTAGACACAGATCAGCTACAGCCTGAACATCTGCATAGTCTGATCAGCACCTACACTAAATTGTTATATGAAACATTGTATGTCGTTATCAACAGTCATACAATGTCAACCTAGACCTTCCGAAACTGTCAATGATTATTTTCTAATGCATCCAAATCAGGTGATACGGTATATACTAACCTATAATACGCCCGATACAATTACAGTAATATGAATGTTTTGAATCCGCACAATCTGATCGGGATCGGCACTGATCGCCATTTGGTTCGTGAAACACCTGTCCTGCTTCTAAACAATATAGATCCTAGTACGAGCCTGGGCGATATTTGCCCACCTCAAACAATATGAGAATCTTACATTCTCTTATTATGGGCAAGGGGCTCAAAACCTAAAATTGTCACCTTAGAACTGAGAGCTGGGCACAAACCTGGATCTAGACATACCGGTAGCACTATGGCCTTACTATCGATAGCAAAGTAAATACCCTACTAAATGATAAAAGTCAGATAATGAAAAATAAAAGCTAAAAATGATATAGAGAGGGAATGTTAGTCTAGGCTGGATCATACTTATGATCAACAGGAGTGGACCAGCGGATCAGGATTAACACTTTGAACCCGACAGCCCGCTATAGCCGTTTATGCAAACAGTGCAGATCCAGATGAGCCGGCTTGTAACGATCCGTCTCAACAGGATCTGCACTTTTTGAAAGTAATTTTCATATTGTTGAGAACCATTTTGTGACGGTTGGATTTGCAGATTACATATAGCATGTTTTTTCTTATTTTCCATGAAAACACATGTTGGTATTTCATTAGAATTGTCTCCAAGGAGACAATTCTAATGAAATGCCAAGATGTATTTTCATTTCAAAGCAAATTATTCAATAATTGCTGTCTGTTGATGTGTAAACAGTTGTGTGATTTTATTTTACCCAATTCAAATTTTGAAAAACCCAATTGCTTCAGAAATGATGGAGTGACAATACTCAATTACTAATTCCTTATCTGGAGCCCTGTTTCACAAAGTGTGATCAGGCGCTACACTGATCAAAATCTCAATAAGCTCTCTTTTGTCGTGTATGGCTCACGTACAGGCAAGCCCAGGCGAATTCCTGTTTCATCAAATTCATGAATATTGATTTTCAAGAATTACTATATTTTCTCTAAATGACATCGAAGGTTGGCAAAATTTCAGAGCACAATTTTGCATGCGCTTCGAATTTTCTTGTCAAGTGTCTTCGTAACTCGGCAAAGATATCTTCGAAATTAATTTCAGAAAATTGTCGTATTCTACAAGGCTGAAAATCTCATACAGTATTTTTATATCTATATAGATCAAGAGAGCTCCAGTTTAGATGTGTAATTTGGAGGTACATTCTTTTTGTAAATTTATTATTTCTCCATCAAAAATAGCAAGTTGGGAGTGCTTTAGAATCGTCTCAATGAGACGATTCTAAAGGACTCCCAACTTGCCATTTTTGATGAAGAAATAACAAAATGTCACCCCAAGTTGGTCAAATTACGCAGAGCTCTGGATCAATGACAAATTTATATCAATTGCAAAATTAAGCCAGTGAAACAAAGGCTGAACTTAACCAACCTAAAGTGCAAAGACCTTTTGTAAGGCACTTCATATCATTGGGAAACATGTCCAGACAGAAAAATCTGGGAACACACAATGGAAATAGTTGAAAAGCTAAAGACCTTCACACATTTTGTAACCATGCACGTGTACTGCGTTTCAAGATGGCATTTTTCGAAGGGTAAAATGATTTTTCAAAACAAAGAATACCAACCAGTAGCCTATTTCACCAACATTGCAAAGTATACTTTTCTAGCAAAGTATACATTGAGGGAGAAATTTTCAATTTTAAGACAAATTTATAAATTTTTGGATAAATTTATAAATTTTTGGATAAATTTATAAATTTTTGGATAAATTTAAAAAATATTATTATACTGAATTTATTACATTATCACAGCCAATTTGGCTGTGATAATGTAATAAATTCAGTATACTGAATAATTCTGCAAACTTTTAATCATGAAATATATGCATTTGTTAGTTCTATATGAAATAACCCATAATTCAGGAAAAATAAATGATTACTCCCTCAAAGTATACTTTGCTAGAAAAGAATACTTTGCAATGTTGGTGAAATAGGCTACTGGTGTAACACTAGCTTATTTAGCAGTGAATTTTGAGAATTGTATCCATAAAGTGATTGAATAACAGATCATACACATGGAAAGTGATGAAATGCATACGAAGGCTATTTATTTATTTATATATTTATTTAAATAAATATTTGGAGAAAAGCATTTAACCTTTACGCCGCTATCTTAATTTTTTGTCGTCTGCTGTTTATTTTTCTATTTTCCATTTTTATCATCAAAAACATGATTTTAAAGCACTTTAGAATAATTTACATGATTTGACAGCACATTAGAATCATTTCCATTGGAAATGATTCTGAAGTGCTGTCAAAGCATGTTTATATTTAGAAATAAGGCAAGATATAGAAGCAACAGCAGACGACAATTGTTGTGTGTGGCGGTCTCAGGGTTAACTATTTAATTGTAGATGTGTATCACCATTTTATTCATATGCTAAACATGAATATTCTCAACAGATTTGTAGTTGGGTCTTTCATTTGAATTGATGTACAGTACATGACTTTTTCTCACTGGACACTGGACAACTAACTGATCAGGGTCTTCTCTATTTGGCAGATATAGCAAAACCACATGTACCTGTGCCTGATGCAGACGACTTCGCAGCGACAAATTTTCCGGATCTTCATCGCTCCTCTCTTTCAACTTGCGAAACTTTTTGTTCAGCTTGTATCGATTGGCTACACATATCTTGAAGGTCAGCACTGAAACCATGATAATTTACAAATTCGTGGGGCCGTTTCACTAAACTTCGCACAACTAAAATGTTCGTAAGTGCAAATTTTTTGTTCTAAAAATGTTGATAGTCTGTAAATTTCACATTACCACAGGGATTTCCCTAGGATTTTTTAAATGTGGGTCCCAGGACTCCCAACTTTACTATTTTGGGCGTCCCTGGTGATTTTTAGGGTCTGAAGTTTCATACACATATTTCATTAAAAATAATATCAAAATGGTATTGATAGTCCTGAATTATCTGAAATGTTTTCTATTAGTCACACAGGTTCTCCCAACAAGTGTAAAAATGCTGTAAACTTTTGAAAATGATTCATTTTCACCGCCAATTTTAGAGGGTCTACGGGATGCAGTACCAATTGCCAATGTGGCTCCTCAGCGGATAAAATGCATCAGGGACGCGGAAAATGGGGGTCAGGGAAATCTCTGTTAGCAATGATTTCTTGTAAACAATTATTGACTTTACATTTATTGAGCACAGCGAGTATATAAATTAGTGATCCGGGGGCCGTTCCTACGACTAAAATGTTCGTAAGTGCAAAATTATGATAGACTGTAAATTTCACATTAACAATGGGTTCTTGTAAACAATTGTTGGATTTACATTTATTGAGCACAGACTGCATATGCAGCCTATGCTCAATAAATGTAAATCCATCAATTGAAATTTCCACACGATCCTAAATTTGAAATTACGAACATCTTAGTCGTACGAAGTTTAGTGAAATGGCCCCCAGTTGGGTAGAAAAAGCACATGATTAACTGTGTAGATTAACTCTTTAACCCTTTCAACACTACATACCTGTATAGTGGTACAGTGGAACCCATCTAAACCGAACACCCTGGGGACCTCATTGTGTCTAATTTAGATGGGTTTCAATGTAATTTCTGTTGTTTTCCTGTCTGTTCATAACAGAAAATAACAAACATTTGCCACGAGTGCTTAATTACAGTGGAATCTCTCTAAACCGGACACCCTGGGGACCTCCCAGGGTGTCCAGTTTAGAGAAGTTCCACTATATTGGCAAATAGTGTAGATCCAGATGAGCCGGCTCGTGACGAGCCATCTCATCATGATCTGCACTTTTTTTGCAAGTAATTTTCACATTTTTGAGAACAAAACCCCTTTTCATAAATGGACTAGTCTGAAAATCATTTTGTGATGATTGGATCGGTCCGGAAATTAACATATAAAAATCCATTCCAGTTACTTAGGGGTGATTACCATGAAAGGGTTAAAGTAACTTGAATAAACGGTTCCATATTAATTTTTAGACTATTCCAGTGAAAAAAGAAGATGAGGTTAGAATGACTGAGAGATATTTTACCAATCAGTTTAAAATAACAGGGGCTATATTATAATTGCACTTTAAGGACCCATTCTATACATGGTCATCATATGATTTAAACATAATTTATTCCTCAATGTGATGGGCCATATGTATAACATATATGTGAACACTGTCTCGTTTCTGTATCCTACATGTATATGGCACATGGAGTGGCAAACTTGACCATCTTTGTGTGTTCCAGCCATCAGCCAGTTTCACCTCTTCTGGCGTTTGACATAGAACGAGAAATGCATTTAGTAGAACATATGATATTTTCCATTCTATGTCAAATGCCGCTCCATGTGCCGTACAGGGTACAGTAACGAGGCAGTGTTCACAGAAATGTTATACATATATATATTCCATCACATTTCCGAAGCAATTATGTTTGAATCATATGATGATTAGGGGTCCCATATGTACTTAACCAGTAGACAATTTCACCAACATTGCAAAGTATACTTATCTAGCAAAGTATACTATGAGGAAGAAAATTTCAATTCAAGTATAAATTTATTCATTTTTATTTACTGAATTTATTACATTATCACAGCCATTTTGTAATACATTCAGTATAATAATTCTGCATACTTTTAATCATCAAATATATGCAGTCGTTAGTTCTATATGACATATGAATTTCAGGAAAAATAAATGATTACTCCCTCAAAGTATACTTTGCTAGATAAGGATACTTTGCAATTTTGATGAAATCGGCTACAGTTGACAGGGCCTGTGCACATATATTCCATTTGTATGTTAGACATCAATAAGTTTCATTTGTCAAGGCTGAGCAGTGCATGCTTTTCGGTACAAATGTTTAATACAAAAGGGCCCAAACTTTGAAATTGTGCCTTAGATCTGAGACATGTACAATAAATACTCACAATTCTGATCTTTCATGTCAGGTTTGAGCCGGTCTTGTTTCGCCCCCACCGCCACTTCATTGTTGACGGAGCTGTAATAATTCACACAAAAAATTGTCGTACAATCAGGAGCTATATTATGACTGGTCTACCAAGTTTTAAAGCATTTAAGCAATCCACAATTTGATCATAAAAAAGCATGAAAGCCGCATGGGTGGGTTATAGAATGAAAATATAGATGATGATAAAGAAGTATATGAAGTTTTAAGTCAATCCAACTTACTGGTGCAGAAATCACCATAATGGGTACCTGAAAATGTTAATGCAAATCTTACTGATGGACAGACGTGTCACCAATAGAACAATAGAAATGGCCCCTTGTTATGAATAGAATAAGGGCCATATGCATTTAATCAAAGAATTATTTTGTGTTAGGCTCCGCCCCAATGGCCCCTACCTCTAGTTTGGTTGTTCGGAAGGACGGAAATGCGAAAACTATATACCCCTCGACATACTTGGTAGTACTACCGGTAATTACCAGTGACTTAAGCACTTGATTTTGAATTATTGTGAGCTTGTGAGCATTCTTTTGATTTTTATGAGCACAATGCATTCATTTGATTTATCTGCCCCTTCTTGTATGTGTGTAAAAAAACGCTAACGACAATACAATGGTTGGTAGGAAACTAAATGAGGTGAACATTATGAACATTTTAGTCGTACGAGGTTTAGTGAAACTGGGCCCCAGGACATTTATCAAACCAGGGAAATGACATTGCCAACCTTTTATCAAAAGAAGGAGCACAATAAGCCAATCACTCCCATAAGGAAACAGTCCATGCACCACCTTATCGGACATCAAAAGAGCAGCCAAAAAGTCTTGTCAATCAAAGTGGTAAAGGCAATGGGAGATGTTTGGAAGCGGTAGAAGATCATATGAAGTTAGATCAGATATAAAGCTTAGGATCAAGCATGTGTTCGAATCATTTGCAGCAGAAAGATCATAGTACCAGTTAGATCAGGTTATTCATCACAGAATGAATACAAATTCAAACTAGGATCATCAGATTCAAATAAGTGTTCTTGTGGTGAAATAGAGTTCACATCTCATTACCTTCTTCACTGCTCACTATGTGAAGATGAGCGCATGCAGCTGCCAACAAGAATCTTCCAATTAACAGGAATAAGTCGCTTGAATGAACATGTGATATTAGCTGCAAAAGATGACAGATATAGTAGCCAAAGACACACTATCCTGACAAAACTTGATTCATTCTCAAATCTGGCCGTTTCAGATTTAAATCAAAATAATAAATTATAACTTAAACGTGACATTTCAAATATACCAGTGTGTTATTACCTTAAAAGTCTTACTCAGAAGTTATACCAGTGAGGATATATGGCCAAAGGCCCCAACAACAAGAATAATGCATGCCCTGTGACGCCCATAATCACTGGTAGGTCAAAAAATAGAAATTCAGAAATATCAGAGGCAAATACAGAGATGGGCAACTCCTTATATAAGGTATTAATCAATGGTGTGCCATTAAATTCAAGCGAGATACTGGGACAATTGTTCACCATGTGGTCTCATGCTATTAGTTTTTTATTTCTTGCTATATTTGGACGATTTCTTTTGTACTAACAAGATTAACAATTTCTCGATAGGATAGACTACTTTTAAGAAACATATATATTTTCTATGTCATATCCTAAATATTATAACACCATTAATACTGTATTTTAGCTGTTTTCACTAAACAAATAGCCAGTCGCCGTTAACTTGCACCAGAGTTTATTTGAGCGCTAGCAACCAACATCCAAATTTGAGGTCTTACAGCTCTTATGCGAATGAGCATAATGTCAGTCGCAGCAAATATTTTGTGGGTTGAACTTTTAAAAAACACAGGCCTTACGCCATAAACAATAATTTTAGTGAAATAAATTTTTGTTTGCTTTTTTGTGCTAAATCTGTTATTGCAAATGTTTCCGTATTCTAAGGGTGGGACGATTTAACCGCCATACTGGATTATTCACGATTTGTAACTCCATGGTTCGGTGCACAAATCTTCGATTTCAGTTTCCATTCTCAGAACAGAAATCTATTTATCATTTTGGGTTTTCCAAAAATCTATTTGTAACTTGTTGCTGTTGTTGTTGTTGCTGCTGTGAAATTCCCGCACTTATGTTTCGTGAAACTCTTTCCATTCTAAATTAATTATTAGTCTATGTGTCATCCACAAACATATACAGTGAAGAATTTCAGGATGTTCAGTCCTTTGATTTATTTCATGCTATAGTTAGGCGATTCCTTTTACAAGATTAACCATTTCCTGATAGGATAAACTACTTTTAAGCAAGATTTATGCACATGTTTTGACTGAATATGGGGATGTTAATGACATATAAATTTGTTTGGAAAGCCTTATGCACCAGTCAATGGAAATCCCCGCCCCCCCCCTGGCCCGGGGAATAGCGGGGCTTATAATTTTGACTCAGTTAAAGCCCCGCTATGTCCCGCAGTGCGGGGCAATCTGGCTGGTTAAACCCCGGGTAAATAGCCCCGCACACCGGGGACATCAGTAAGGTTAAATCCCCGGTAAAGGCCCCGCAGTGCGGGGCATATTTCAAAGCTGATATTAAAAAAATTGAGAAGAGAAGGCTTGTTCAATCAGTGTGTATAGATGATGTACAAAACATTTAAAAATAACAATTCAATCACTGGGTACAACCCAGTCTAGAGGACAAAGATTGATTGATTGAATATTGTTTAACGTCCGTTCAACAGCAAAGGTCATTACAGACAGGTCGGCAGTTTCGAATCCCGTTTCGAATCCCTGCTCAAAGAGGACAAAGAATTCCTCACTGACCTTTATACATTATCTTGTTCTGGGGCGATTTTACGACTGTTTGCACAATTTCCATTTTAGTGGACTCTCCCCACAAGCAGGGCCTACTGCAGACTACTTCTAACCTCACCAAAATCACTGGGCGCCAGTCTCCATTTACTCAGCTCTTAATTAATATACAAGAATCAGGAAATACGGTTGATTTATTTTAGCAGTCAGAAGCAGCAAACTGGTCTGGCCGACTCCATTGGTCTGAGGAGCCACACATGGGTACGAGTACTGCAGATTATTAATAGCAGCTTTAGATTTACGCTACCATGATTTGGTGTCTGTCTGCTGTCAGATGGCTCTTCAGTCACACCAGTAAAATAACTTAATCCCATTCTTATCCATCAGCCGGTGGTACAAAAAGCAATGGAGAATGCAACACCAAGTTTGAAATCAGAAAAGGACTATAGCTTTATATTCTGACATGTACTGCATGTTTAGATATCAATCAAGACAGTGAACGAACTCAATATTGTCACATGCATACAAAGTAGAAGACTTGACATAAATGCTGGGTTCCAGCTAGAACATGACCTCCAAAAAATATGCGTCTCATCATGGCCCTAG
Organism: Conchocele bisecta; assembly: GCA_029237695.1. NCBI lineage: Eukaryota > Metazoa > Mollusca > Bivalvia > Lucinida > Thyasiridae > Conchocele > Conchocele bisecta. Next base: position 10,144,810 of record CM055278.1, read on the forward strand.
AACCACCAGACCTTCCCAATATTTTAATCGGCGTAAACCTGTCCGGTGGCAACTTTCGTAAAAGACCGGTGTCAACTTTCGTGTTTAATATTTGTCGATTATTTGACAACGACATTTTATCAATTTTATCAAAAATATCGGAATGCTATGCGATGTAATTTTGAATATGAAACTTTCAGAAGAAACAAGTTTTACAATCCATCCATAATTGATGAAGATATCGCACTTACAACATGAAAAACAGGCAGATCTCAAGTTGTAAGTGTGATATTTTCACCAATTATGAATGGATTGTAACACTTTTTCTTCTGAATGTTCCATATTCATAATTACATCGCATAGCATTCCCATTTTTTTAAAAAATGCCGTTGTTGTAAAATAATCGTGAGATAGTAAGATCACAATATTGTGAAGGTCCGGTGGTTTCAGGGCCGTGCTCATGGCAGACAGTTGTATCATACAGTGATACATGTTTTCTGACGCCCACATACAGTGATACATGTTTACAGTGATACATGTTGTCTGACGCCCTCATACATTGCCCTCATACAGTGATACATGTATGTTGTCTGCTGTCCCCTGTGGTGTGGGGGAGGGATCAGCAGCATTCCTATGACAGATGAAATGGTGTTTTACGGCTCATCAACTTTTTAAGTCATTTATAGCCGGGAATACACCTGTATCAGGGAGAGAAATAGTAATTCAGATCTGAATTTACGAAATCTCAATTTGGTGCCAGGTTCCCTTACCACACCAAATCACTTGGCTCCCCGCCCCGCCCCCTTTCACCCGGCTTTTATGAGAAGCAGGGGATACTGTGATTTATTTCATCGTAGGAATCAGCAGTACCACTGCAGCTGATCCCCCCCCCCCCCCACACCACAGGGGGTCCTATGATAGAATAAGCCACATTATCCCCTGCTTCTCGTAAAAGTCTAGTAAAAGAGGTCGAAAACCAAGTGATTTGGTGTAGGTGTGCCCGGGGACAACACGCAGTGATATCATGGTTATAGTTCAATAAATAAAGACTGCTGAGATCCAGAAAAAAAGTAGTTAAAAAGTATGTTAAAAAGCCCCGGGGTTACGTCCCCGCATATTTTGGCGAAGTTAAAGCCCCAGGGTTGTCCCCGCAGTGCGGGGCATCGTGACAGGTTAAAACCCCGGGGTATGCCCGGCTATGTCCCGGCTATTCCCCGGGCCAGTGGGGGCGGGCATTTCCATTGACTGGTGCATTAGCCTGCTTAGGTGCGCAAAAATTAGCCGACACCATTTTAATGTGTTTAATGGCCAAAAGTTTGTTTGTCAGCAGCAAAACGTGGAGCAGACAGTAGGTTAAAATATAATTTTTGTTTTTGTTGTTGATCCTGTTGTTAATCTTCCGCCGCTAGTTTTGGTCACGCTTGTGCTTCGTAGTCTCAGGATGCTCTAAACATAACTAACGAGCACTGGTATATGTCGGAATAAGGTTTATCGAAGACTGGTATATTTTATGCAAATGCTTCTACACGAGTTTTTCAGTTGACACATACAATGTTTCTTACTATGGAATGTAAAATATTGGACACAAAATACATGACAGTCATGTGAATCCATCATGTAATAGGGAGCAATGGAGAGAAACAAATAAACAAAAAGCGTCTGTTTTCTCAAGCTGTTGTTGTTGTATCAATTGTGTCTGTAATTCAGCCGCTTATTTTTCGCCTTACCGGTACAGTCACAAATTCTGCAAGAACATTGTTCCAACACACCGCAGTTGATCTGTATCAGTCCTCGGGCGAGTTGGTTTGTTTCGAATGTTTCTAGTAAATATACAAAAACCACATGTCTGTGGCTCAGCCTCATGAATATTTTTTCTACAACTAATTAGCCAATCATATGGTGTTTTGCACTGCATAAAACTTTTTTTCAGCACAAATATGTATGTTTCTTTGTATCCGTGTGCTGCTGGCATGATTTCAGTTGCAGAAGAGTGCGAATATGCTGCTCTAAATTGTCGTCCTAAATATTTGCAGTCAGAAAGGCAGGTCGAAAACGAAACTCTCAGTAACAGTACATATGATCAGTGTGACAAGGTGTAATTGCAGAATTAGTACAAGTAGCAAGTATTAGCGCAAACTCCGCATGGGATATTAGAAATCCATGTTGTGTAAAAGGTGGCCGCGGCCAAATAAATTCTGATTTGGGCGCAGTTTGTGTCAACATAGCAGAGTGCAGAAAGCCTGTGTTTTATGCCTGAATTTCCTTTTCTTGTACCTATCTGTAATCAGGTGCATGCAGCAAGCGGCTGGCTGGGGTCGCAAAACCCATTTCTCCAGTCACAGTCACATTTGTGGCTGGTCTACCTCCTGGGCAGCTAGTACACAGGTGGAAGACTCGGACCTGTGACACACAAAATAAATGCCCATTAAAAAAAAATCATTACCCCACCCCCTTGGTCTCATACAGTACTATGTTCTATTATATATACACAGGTTCGAGTCTTCCACCTGTGAGCTAGTACACCCTTGTGGTGTCATACTCAAAGAAGGGTCTGAGGTCCCCAAGAAAACAATTACAAGAATCCAGAGTATGTGTTGTAACACAATTGCATGCTGATAACAGTTTCGTAAGATGTTTACTCAGACCAAATGAAGATGTGGATTTTTATCCGACAATAAAGTGGTAGCAAAGGTGATTGTCTCTATTTGCCAAAAGACTTTAGTCACATAGTGTATCCCCTGACACAGGAATCATCTGTGATTATGACTGGAGAAATGGGACTTATGGGATCTGATCTGTTAACAGTGTAGCTTCTGATCAAACAGCACACTCGTGTAGCCTGATAACGATCTAAATTGCTCGTTAGAAGCATGACGGGTGTTTCATTGATGGAATGTCGAACAGTGCAGACCATGATCAGACTGCGCGGATGGGTAGGCTGGTCTTGGTATACACTGATCATAATACCCGTAAGCCCCATTTCTCCAGTCACAACCAAATATGTAATATCCAGTTGTATTGCCATGAACAATGATTTAAGACTTTACTAAAAGTAGATAATTAATAACCAGAAATGGTAGCTCAGGGCACCGACCTATTGTGGTTTGCATTGTATCGTACATGCGATCGTTTGCTATTCTCAACCAGCAATGGGCATACATTGACTTCGGCCAGAGCAAAAAAAAATCCAATTCCAACTACAGATTTATCATATTTATGCTGCATAGCATTGTGTAAGTTACTTCAGTGTGCTAGAACGTGAATGACACTATATGATATATATATTGGACGTATATACTGCTATCAAAAAGATGGTTTCTTCATTTGCAGTTTTAACTGAAGTGATTTGTGGGATGATAAATTATACTTGCTTATCTTGACCATACATGAACAGTATTAAAAAATACATTTTCAATCGAATCTCCCTGTGATTGTAAATCTATTCCGGTAAACATTGAAATAGGGACCATACTTACAAACTGTAGCAAATAGGCAATGGGTTGACACTTATTCGGTGCCCTACTTCTACATGTGAGCAGCGTATTTGTCGTGGGTACCCAATGCCCGATCAGCTTGACCAATGTCTCAGTAAGTGTACTAGTTTTGTCCAGGCCGTTTTGTCTGTTGTAAACAAGTATTGTATTTACATTTATTGAGCATAGGCTGCGTTTGCAGCATGTGCTCAATAAATGTAAATCCATCAAATTGAAATTTCCAGACGATCCTAAATTTGCACTTACGAACATTTTAGTCGTAGGAAGTTTAGTGAAACGGCCCTCTGTTTTCCTCCACATGAAAAACTGGCCACAGGCAAACGCTGACTTTGTGCCAGCATGCTGGTCGTCGTATATATAGTAGGCCCAGTATTTCTTGGGCTGGGCATACTTTTTATAGACCATGTGCAATTGCTGTAGGGCCTGTCGTGCTACTACCCTTTCTGCCTTGTGGCTTGAAGGGGTGCGCCGATGGAACGGCGGTAAATAGGGCAACACTACATTTAGCCGCCGTCTGTGGATGTTGGTTGTGCCTACACCCACAACACCCGAGGCCGGAGAGAACACAATTATTCTGAAATCACGACTATCGTAATTGAAATGCGTATCAATACCGTCAATTGTCTGGACCTCTATTAAATATCGCCACTCGGAAACATTGTGTGTTGTATACTTCCTGCATCTGGAAGGTTTATGTGTCTCTTTTGGATATCTTGTTCTCTATATTGTGTTGTATTGTCTTCGTCACGGTCAGTACCAATGTTCCACCATTACGCGGCAGGGAACATGTACATGGAGCCGTTTCACTAAACTTCGTCCGACTAAAATGTTCGTAAGTGCAAATTTAGGATCGTCTGGAAATTTCAATTCATGGATTTATATGTATTGAGCATAGGCAGCCTATGCTCAATACATGTAAATCCAAAAATTTAACATTTTAGTCGTACGAAGTTTAGTGAAACGACCCCCAGATATCGAAAGCAATACCAGAAATGCAACAACACATCAAACAAATGCAACAAGTGCACTATACAACATATAATCCGACAATGGATCGCAAGAGAAATAATGGTTCTAGTTGAAGACATTGAAGAAGTCAAAACACACCTATGTTCAGTATAGGCAGAGATGAGAGCAAATATAACACATTGGAATTGTCAGTTAAACATGCGGTTATCGCGAACCAAATTGGGAATTCTGTAGCATATGCATGGAAGTATCCTAGGTAAAGAAAATAGTGATAGTATTGCAGACTATGCAATGCATGGCGAATGAAAAAAAAGGAAAACTAGAGAAAGTGAGCAGGGGCTCACGTATACCCCACCCCGCCCGCCGCCTGGACCGACAAATAAAATATTTAACGCGGATGGACGGACAAACAGACGGACGGAATTACGTAAGCTATATACCCCTCGACATACTTCGCTTTAGTTTTCACCTATCTTTGTGGAAGCGGCATGGTAAGTGAACTCCTCCAAAAGAAATGCATAATTAGGGTTTATATATTCTACCAGTTGCTTGCATACTAGTAGCGGCTTCATGGCTGTCTTGCCAATGATAATAATTTGGGTGCATGATTTTTTTTTGTTTAGTACATGTAGTTGCATAGTCGTGACTTCATGACTGTCTTGATATACAGTCATGATGGCTTACTCTTGCAAAATGGCATTTTACTGTGGAATTTTCAAAAACAGTGATAAAGTAAGTATCAGTATCATAGCAGCTAACACGACCCAACTAGATTGGGTCTGTGATGTTCTCGACTAGTAGTTGTATACCTGCTTTGGGTGCCATACACGAATCCATACGATTCTGCGGAATATAGACACACATTGTCCCCTATACACAGTGTATCATCCCCCATCTCTGTGTGTTCTTCTCTCTATCTCGTGTACACACTGCTATATCTCTTGTTCACATCGTCATGGTGTATCGATGGATCTAGATGGCAAATGAAATATCTAATATATATCCGGAGAATCTATATACCGGCAAGCATTTAGTATGCTTGTTTACTCATCCTGTACGAGTTATATTGTAATACGTATATTGTTTAAACTTAAATAAATCCGCGGATAGTTAAAGTTAATTTTACCGAGTATGTATACCTTCAATTATGACACGTCATTTGAATCGTCTTGTCGAGACGATTCAAATGACGTGTCACAATTTATAATGTTGTGGAGGTTGATACGGATATTAATTAGTTTGCGTTTTAGACAGAAATATCAACTAAAATGGATCGAATGCCAGAGTTAGCAAAAACTGTGCTTGTGACATTTGAGGAACCTACTGTCTGTTCCACGCTTTTCTGCCGACAAACTTTTGGCTATTAAACACATTAAATCTAACAAATATTTAAAAGTAAGTACTTTTTCATCAATAACAAAAAAGTCACCATCACCAAAAAAAATTGTTTCATGAAATTCCATCAAATATTGATTTTATTGTGAAAAAACGATTTTCCTATGGGAATTTAACATGGGGAGACAATTTCCAATTTTTTTCGTTTTTTGATCCTAAAGGATCAACAAACGATTTTTTTTGGAAATTGACTCCGAAACCTGGCGAGATAGCTTGACAATTACATAATTAAGAAAACAAAAGTTAGATTTTGAAAATCTGTCCACAAATAAAAAAATATTTAAAAAAAATCTATTTTTAGCCCCCATGTTAAATTTCCATAGGAAAATCGTTTTTTCGCAATAAAATCAATATTTGATGGGATTTCATCAAATTATTTTTTTTGGGGAGGGTGACTTTTTTGTTATAGATAAAAAAGTACGTACTTTTAAATATTATTTAGATTTGATGTGTTCAATAGCCAAAAGTTCGTCGGCAGCAAAACGTGAAACAGACAGTAGTATGTTTTCTACTGCATACGGTGCTGAGATAATCTCGGCTAAACGGATGTCTTTTACAATTTTTATATTTCGTATATTACATTATAAGAATACATCAAATGTAAAAGACAAATGAAATTGTAAAAGGTATCCGTTTAGCCGATATTATCTCAGCAACTATACATCATTCAAATATGTCATTCAAATGTCATATTTCACCATTTATGACAAGATCATCAACAGCAAAAATAACACGTTATTTGAAAAAAATAATCTAGATGTCCGATCTGATTAATAAAACTCCGTGTACAAAAAAACAACAGAAAACAAGCGTAAATCCAGTAATGTACTACGTTGTTCCATATATAATTCATATACAATAGTGTAGATCAACACCAACGTCAAATAAATCCAGAGTCTTGTCTAACATGTGGAATCAACACAACGCGTGATCGCTCGTGTAATAAAGTCACACGCACAACAAAGGTGTGATATTAGTTTTCGCACCACTCGGCACTACAGCTCACTGTGGAATAACATGAACAACGCGCATATCGAACCACGACCAATAATTGATACGCAAATATTGGTAAATAATTCGTTTGTACGTCCTATCCGTACCCTGTAAATCCGTGTGTTGTATAATCCAATTCTCTGTCTATATTATATTGACAAAATTGAAGTAATTTAACTACTTTTGCGATTTGTAATGTATAAATTGTTCATTGTCATTTTTGTACACTTGTTTAGAGTAAGGCTTTGTATGTTTTAGAGATATAATAGGGATATGTATACAATGTGTGTGCGACCATGGTGGATAATGTATGTCACGTGTACCTGCATTATAGACCAGGTTCCGCATACAGTTTGCCAATATTCCACTATTTGACCTAAGAATGTCCTCACTTCGGCACGTTTATCGTATATTTGGTACCGGGGTTTGTTCTGACCACACGTCATTAATTCGTTTCCGCGAAATAACAGTTCGTTCCTTCAATTTAAAAATTAGTTCCCACGAAATAACAATTCGTTCCCTCGATTTAACAATTCGTTCCCACGAAATAACAATTCGTTCCCACGGGAACGAATTGTTATATCGTGGGAACGAATTGTTAATTCGAGTGAACAAATTGTTAAATTGAGGGAACGATATTGTCATTTCGTGGGAACGAAATTGTCATTTCGTGGGAACGAATTGTTAATTCGAGGGAACGAATAGTTAAATTGACAAAACGAATTGGGGCGGGGCTCTGTAGACTAAAGTGTAGTGTGCTGTGTAAATAGAGGAAGAAAACTTTAAATTGTTTTAAAGATTGGATACAATTACCATTGCACATAAATGTCTCAGCAACTGACTGTAATGGATATGATGCAATAGCAAACAGATACATGTGCCACGGGAAATCGCTTATTAACATTTGCCGATGACGCCAGCCTCATAGCTATGGCAGTTGCTGACTTATTTTGCGGAAAGCAACATACAAATGAGACATGCCACGTGACGTTGTACCATCGCAATGTAAGTTTCCACAAAATAACGCCGACACGGCTGTAGATGTTATGATGCCGTCGTCGGCAAATGCTTTTATGCAGTTTTCCGAAGAACACGCTTGATTGGATATTGTGTTATATCGAACCTGCAATAGTTATGAGCATGTCGCCGGCAAACGATATTATATAGAGGATATTCATATTTTGTAACGAATATGACATATTTGTTCATCGAGTGGTGTGAAATGTCCATATTTCACGTAGGCACGAGTGAAATATGGACATTTCACACCACGAGATGAACATATATGTCATATTCGTTGCAAAAAATATGAATATTGTATTTATTATAAACCGCTCCATGGAAATTAGCAGTTTTTTAGATTGTATACGGTAATGAATGTGTATTTGCAGCCTATTTGTAGTCCGGCACTGCAGATGCGCGTTATGAATATAGATAGCTGAAGTAGTCGTATTTTCACCGGAAGTTGTTTATTTCATCGATGAGAACATATGACTTTTATTTACATCGTATAACTATGTATTTTATGGGTAGGTATATATGTGGTATCTGCGCTTTATCTATACATCAAATTTGTCACGGTACTAATTTACTGAGATTTTAACCACTTCAAACCTACAGGAATTAATGCTAACATTTGCAAACACTGTATATCATTCAAGATGAGCCTGTTCGTAATGAGCCGTATCATCAATATCTACAGTGTTTGTCAGTATTTTCAGATTTCTAAAAATAGTTATTCCTCGTATGTGGTTGTGACTGGAGAAATTGGGCTTATGGGTTTTGCGACCAGTGTAGCCCCAGATCAGCCTGCGCATCCGCGCAGTCTGATCAGGGCCTGCACTGTTCGCCATTCAGTTAATGAAACACCTGTAATGCTTCTGCCGTACAGTTTTCATCCATATCAAGCTTCATGAGTGCGCTAGATAGAAGCTCAGAAGGCTGACTGTCACCAATACCATACGCCCCATTTCTCCAGGCACAAATACCCATACGCCCCATTTCTCCAGGCACAGCCACATATGAGTAATGAACTAGTCCAAAGGATGAGCATGAACCAGCCAATGTCAGTTATTTAGGGGTGAGAGGATTGACTGGAGAAATGGGGATTATGGGATTTGTGACCAGTGTAGCCCCTGATCAAATAGCACACTCCTGTAGCCTGATACCGATCTATATTGATTGCTTGTTGGAAGCATGGCGAGTGTTTCATCAATAGAATGGCGAACAGTGCAGATCCTGATCAGTCACAGCCACGAATTCATATAGAAGCGGTCGTAAATAACAGCGACACTTGATGTACATTATCCACGGTGAACACGTATTATATTTATGCATACAAATATGCGGAATGCCTGTTTGTCTTGATCAATAAATTGGCCTCTTGACAATGAATAGAGTTACCCGTTACAATGTATAATAATAGTACACGGTATGTTATTTGAGCGGTGAATCGATTGCATAGTCCATGTGTAATTAAAGGACTTTCCTGGTGCCCCTCACCTGTGAGTCGTGTTTACATGTGTATGTTCCCATGGACATATACAAACCATTGTAGGTATAAAAGGATTTTATTGATTGGGGTATTACGGCTACGGAGCCCCACAGGGGACACGTGTTTTTTATTAATTCGTTCCCACGAAATAACAATTCGTTCCCTTAATTTAACACTACATTCCCTCGAAATAACAATTCGTTCCCTTAATTTAACAATACATTCCCTCGAAATAACAATTCGTTCCCACGATATAACAATTCGTTCCCTCGAATGAACAATTCGTTCCCACTAAATAACAATTCGTTCCCTTAATGTAACAATTCCTCGAATTAACAATTAATTCCCACGAAATAACAATTCGTTCCCTCAATTGAACAATTCGTTCCCTCGAATTAACAATTCGTTCCCACGATATAACAATTCGTTCCCACGAATAAACAATTCGTTGCCGTGGGAACGAATTGTTATTTCGTGGGAACGAATTGTTAAATTGAGGGAACGAATTGTTAATTCGTGGGAACGAATTGTGAAATTGAGGGAACGAATTAATAAAAAAAAAAGAGTATACGTCCCCTGCGGGGCTCCGTACCGTACCCCTCGCATGTGAGTCGTGTTTACATGTGTATATGTTGCCATGGACATATCCATACCATTGCAGGCAAAGGGTTTTATTGATTGGGGTCTTACAGCCGTTAAACAGCAAACTAGAGAACAAGATGCCCAAAGGAAGTCCATGAACACATGTAAAGAAGAATATAACGTAATGCATCAGCGGGGGTCGTGGCGCCTTCAACGCGGCACAACCATCCACTCACGGCCAGCAGTGTGCGGTCCCAAAAGGAAACAGTATACAACGTGTCACACACAAATACAGTGGGGTCAGCGTGTAAGTGCACACACGAACGAACACGACAGGTTGAAACCAACCTGTCGTGTTCGTTCGTGTGTGCACTTACACGCTGACACCACTGTAAAACGAATGCAACGACAGCGCCACAGTAGCTATTTATATCCCGGCATACGGAGTATGTCGAGGGGTATATAGTTTTTGTCAGTCCGTCCCGTCCGTCGGTTCGTCCGTAAGATTTGCGTTACAGATTGTGTCGGTCCAGGCGACGGGCTGGATTATCCGTGAGCCTCTGCTCACTTGCTCTAGTTTTTAATGAATTATAAATAAAATAACAGCCATCACAGTATACGAAGACATGACAGCAATGGTGTCACATTGGAAGTTCAGACGGGAATGCTACAATACATGATCCTGATCCGGTGTCAGGCATCATAAACACATTGCATCACTTAGCCCTAGGTGTGAATCCCAGTAAGGTTCGTATACAATCGCAGCATCCAGAGCTGGCAAACGAAAACAGCACATGTACACATGTACGTGGTCATATTTATAGTAATCCATTTCACTCTGAATACCCCTCCCTATATGGGCTATGATCAACTTGAAATACATTTTTGCTATTTTTCGTATTTCAAAAGTATATGTTGTGACCACTTATTTGAACCGTCTCGTCGAGACGGTTCAAATGAGTGGTGACAACATATACTTCCGTGGAGAATTAAGAGGATATATTTATTTTTCGTACGGACAAATTGTCTTGCCTCAGCTGTGTGTTGAGCGTTAAATCAAACTCACCCAAACAAAGAGTGTGCGTACTAAATCGTTCCCGCCATCAACTAGACCTCTGCCCTCTGGCGGTAGCATAGTGATACGGTGAAGAGTTTCCGTGATACGGTGCAACCAATGTATACGGTTTTCCATTAGAACATACATTTCTGCATTATGGTGTCGTGGGACAGCGGTAGATACGTGTGGGTGTGTGAGTCAAACTATGCCTACATGTTTCATAGAAGATGATATACTACCGTGGGAATTCAATGGCATTTGGTTGATTTCAAATTCAAGGTGCATGATCACGTGGTTACAACAACAACACCGTCGCCCACTCCAAAGTAAGTATTATTTGATATTTTCCTTAATATGCAACGGATTTTGATGAAATATGGCGCAGCAAACGCGTCTTCATGAGTTGCATTTGGTGGTCCAGGGAGTTCGGCACAGACTTATGGCGTTTTTGCGAAGAATCGAGTTCCGTGTCGGTAGACACGGAACTCGATTCTTCGCAAAAACGAAAAATGTTTGGGCGAAAATACAGAGACCATCAAATGCAGCTTAACAAGACGCATTTGATGCGCCATATTTCATCAAAATCCGTTACGTATAATAAGGACACTATAAAATAATACGTACTTTGAATCATATGGATTCTGGAAGTTTCAGTACTTGTTGTTGTTGTTAGTACCACGTGATCATACACCTTGAAATTGGTATGCGCTACCGTAGCCATCCACCACGACATCCAATGTGCCGTCGCATATTTTGGTCTTTTTTTTTTTAAATTTGTTACTGGTTATCAAATTCTGCCATGACATTATTTTAGACACCGTTACGGCCCTCATACTATGTGATACCTATATTTTGTATTCTTGGGACACAGTTGATACTGGCATTCTATTCAGAATTAGTATATATACTTTATAGTTAATGTCATTTTCAATGGACTTGGATGCACATACATGTGCTACATATGCACATGTGCACCATAGCGAAAGCACTTTCGATTAAAACTCCGGTATATATATATGCAAGTTTAATAGTTGATATGATTTGGAAACAACAATGTTACATTTATTAAGAAATAGCTATACAGTCACGATCGACAACTGTGGATTTCTTCCGTTACTAGTTGTGATACAGTAGCTTCCCTTGAAATTTTCCTGTTCAATTCCATTTCCGGACTTATTGACAAATCGTCGATAAATATTAAACGGACACAAATCATTTGATGGTATAATTGTGTTGTGTGTTGACAGCTATATTTGTGTAGCCATTACCAAGCAGATTTTAAATTTGTTACTGGTTATCAAATTCTGCCATGACATTATTTTAGACACCGTTACGGCCCTCATACTATGTGATACCTATATTTTGTATTCTTGGGACACAGTTGATACTGGCATTCTATTCAGAATTAGTATATATACTTTATAGTTAATGTCATTTTCAATGGACTTGGATGCACATACATGTGCTACATATGCACATGTGCACCATAGCGAAAGCACTTCGATTAAAACTCCGGTATATATATATGCAAGTTTAATAGTTGATATGATTTGGAAACAACAATGTTACATTTATTAAGAAATAGCTATACAGTCACGATCGACAACTGTGGATTTCTTCCGTTACTAGTTGTGATACAGTAGCTTCCCTTGAAATTTTCCTGTTCAATTCCATTTCCGGACTTATTGACAAATCGTCGATAAATATTAAACGGACACAAATCATTTGATGGTATAATTGTGTTGTGTGTTGACAGCTATATTTGTGTAGCCATTACCAAGCAGATACATGTTTACAATTTTAATGTTACATGTATGCGCCGATTGTGAAATACAAGTCAACCTTCTTTGACACTACTATCACTAGTGCCGCTACATAAATAGTGCCGATGGTAATCACTGTTTGCCATTAAGCACAAGACGTGCCGTAAAAAATGCCATTATGTTCCTTTATTATCTTGGTCCCATATATGGATATATATACGGGCGGCAAAGTATACATACATGTATTAACCCGGTCAGTCGGCTGACAAAAGGAATGTATTACGACATATGCATACAAGAGGTGTATTGTTTGTGAGAAGCAAACGAGTGTTTGATTGACTGAATGCCACAAACTAAGCAACGTAAACAAGGTGTATGATCACGTGGTACTAACAACAACAACAAGTACTGCAACTTCCAGAATCCATCTGATTCAAAGTACGTATTCGTTTATATTGTCATTATTACCTAACGGATTTTGATGAAATATGGCGCATCAAACGCGTCTTGTATTTGGTGGTCTCTAGCTGTATGTTCGCCCAAACTTCTGTCGTTTTTGCGAAGAATCGATTTCCGTGTCTACCGAAATCGATTCTTCGCAAAAACGACATAAGTCTGTGCCAAACTCACTGGACTACCAAATACAGCTCTTGAAGATGCGTTTGCTGCGCCATATTTCATCAAAATCCATTGCATATTAAGGAAAATATCAAATAATACTTTCTTTGGAGCGGGCGACATTGTTGTTGTTGTAACCACGTGATCATGCACCTTGGTAACGTAACTGTGATATTCTGCCAATTCAATGTCAATGATGCCCCGGAAGTTGTTACAACGGAAGTTACTCGTGATTTTCCAAGGTCGGTAATCTGTTTATAAAATGATCCTTTAAGGTTGATGTGAAGCTTAGTTATCCAGTAGATGGTAGGGAATTTATCTTCCAGCTTACTTCTCACCTTTGTCGCCTCACATACAACAACGTATAATCGTGTTTTATCCCGTCCACACAGTGCGTATGTGCCGTGAAACACGGTGCCGTGAAACATTTTTGATATCCTGTCAATACGACCTAATCACTGCGTATAAATATGTGCGGTGGCTGTTGTTATTTGTATTGCATTTTACAGCTATTTGTAGGTGTTGACGGGATAAATAGAATAGTAGGTTACTTAGTGCCGTGAATGGGAAAAATATCTGGCGCGGCACGGAAACGGGATGGGCGAGGCTCTGCCTAAGCCTTGTCAGATATTCTTTTCCCATTCACGGCACTAACCTACTATTCTCTATATTGTCTAAAATGTCCATTTCCTGTAGCTGTGTGGTGAAACAGATTGCCGTGCGCGTTACTTCCAGGTCAGTGCGTCTACTTTTAATTGTTAATCATTTGTTGTTATATACATGCTATGTACTAGAGGTGTACCGCTTTGAGCTGGCGCGTTATTATTGTAAATATTATTGTAAACACGTGCTATTTTTAAATAGTTTACGTCATATGTTGTAGACATGGTATTTGTATACCAGCGCAAACGCATTAACATTCGATAGAATTGCTAATAACATCGTTTAGTGCTCTAGTGGGTAGATATGCTGTTTGGTGATCGGACGGTCGTGAGTTCGGATCCCTCCAAAGGCATACATTTTTCTCTCGATTTTACTATTTTGGCGCCAGAGGTAACACACACATCCCGAAACAGTCGTGCATTTATTTTATGCCTTTGGCAGGATTCAAACTCACGACCGTCCGATCACCAAACAGCAGATCTACCCACTAGAGCACTAAACAATGTTACTAATATTAGCAATTCTATCGAATGTTAATGCGTTTGCGCTGGTAAACAAATACCATGTCTACAACATATGACGTAAACTATTTAAAAACAACACATGTTTACAATAATATTTACAATAATAACGCGCCAGCTCAAAGCGGTACACCTCTATGTGTGTTAATTCCGGACGTGACTGGTAGTACGGTGCATAGTCATTGTTTAAGGAGACGATTCTCATGGGCCCACAACTTGTCAAATAGTTGTGTGTCCATCCCATCATTAGGTATATATTATTCATGCTAATAAGTAATCATGGTAACCCTTGTTATTTCGGAGTGTTTCATTTTTCGTACTTCGTACGAGGGTTCGTACCAGTATCGTACCAGACGGCCGTACTACCAGTAGCCTATTTCATCAACATTGCAAAGTATACTTTACTAGCAAAGTATACTTTGAGGGAGTAATCATTTATTTTTCCTGAAATTGGCTGTGATAATGTAATAAATTCAGTATAATAAAAATTAATAAATTTATCATAAAATTGAAAATTTCTCCCTCAAAGTATACTTTGCTACTAAAGTATACTTTGCAATGTTGATGAAATGGGCTACTGGTCACCGGTTATCCATACGAGTCCACACATTAAACATAGATGATCGAACATTTTGGCATCTCTAGTTCTCTATTTACATTATCCCATGGGTAGAGAAACGACAAGATAACATTTTTATGCCGAAAAGATATTTGTTAACAAAAATATCACGTTTTTAACGTAGCCATTTTTTCTACATTTGTCTATACAATTCTATATAGGGTACAGAGTTTGTGTACACAACTCCTCCGAAACGGTTCGGTCGATCGTTCTGAAACTATACACACGTCTTCTACACATATTGAAGATGTGCACCTTGGTGTTTTTATGCCGAAACAATATTATTTGTCTATACAATTCTATATAGGGTACAGAGTTTGTGTACACAACTCCTCCGAAACGGTTCGGTCGATCGTTCTGAAACTATACACACGTCTTCTACACATATTGAAGATGTGCACCTTGGTGTTTTTATGCCGAAACAATATTTTTTAACAAAAATATCACTTTTTTTTCTATTTCTATTTTTTCTACATTTTTGTATCCAACTCTATATCACATCTCTACACATCTCTGCCTAAATTAGTATACATGTTTAGCACAACGAGATGAAGAAATAATGCTATAGAGTTTCAAATTCTCATTAATGTGCCTTGCCTTAGCGACAGCTTCACATTTCTGCATCTTCGTTGTCTGGCCTATATTCGACGGGCGTATTTTGTGACTTACGGCACTCTTGTTCATTACATATATTTACAGAAACTGATATTTTCTGTAAATGGCCTCCATGCGCAAACTCTCCGTGAATTGTGATATGGGGTCATCCATACGCGACCTATACATGAACTGGGACACGGGGTCATCGATGCGCGACCTCTATGTGAATTGTGACATGGGGTTGTCGATGCGTGATCTCTATGTGAACTGTGACACGGGGTCGTCGATGCGTGACCTACGTGAACTATGACACGTGGTCGTCGATGCGTGACCTCTGTGAACTGTGACACGTGGTCGTCGATGCATGACCTCTACGTGAATTGAGACATGGGGTCGTCAATGTGTGACCTCTACGTGAACTAAGATTATGAAGATATTCAAAGCGGTAAACGACTTATGGACTTAAAGGTACATGCCCACGCAGCAGGTTACACTGTACTACTACTTTTCATTTTCTGTCATGCCTTATATGAGCCATTTGTCTACCCACTAACGAGTTATTTTTAATTACGGCGGGTGGTAATTGGTGTTAAATCGCATTTTATATGCCGCGACCAGAAAGGGTATTTTCCGAACTCGTGCTATTTTTACCAATACGCGTCACGTGACACGGTCAATCATATCACATCTTTGACATGCGCAGTGAAGTATCGGAAGTTGAGAAGAAAAATCTCTGTTCGAGTCCAAATCTAAATCTCCACGCAACTCTTTCCATTTGGTGATCTGGTCGCCAATATTAACCACTCTCTCTGTACTGCCAGTCCCTCAGACATTTCGCCTTTTTTTGGCCGACGCCGTTTCATACAATTTCCGTCCTGGACGTTTCAACATGTTGATATTCTTGTTTACATATTGGGAAGCCTACTGGCGCGCGTAGTATACTGCGCATGCGCACCGCAAGCCGTGATGTGAAAGTCGTCGTCCCCGCACATGATCAAAATAGACTGTTACCGCCGCGCGTCGCTAACAGTAAATTAATAAATGATTATATTTGTATAGCGGGCACTCGTAATTTTTAGAACTGGTGGAATAGTGACATAATTATACACTTATTTAATTCCTATATAAAGAATATGTTGTGCCTACTGCGTCCTACAACCGGAAATGTGTTGATAGAACACAGATGTCCCACTTACCGTTTTGATAGTACATTGTAATAACTTCCTGAACTGCAGGGGCGGATCTAGAGGACGGGTTCCGGGGTCGCACCCCCACCCCCGTCCAGCCACGGAATTTACATAGATCACACAGTTTACCACCAGTTGTAGTCTGAATTTAAATGCCGTAAAACACCGTATGCCGTAAAACCTAGGAAAGTGCATTTCGAAGAGCTCAAAAATAGGACAACCCCCTAGTTGCGAACAGTAACTCTTGCAATTACTCCCGTACCGTCCGTAGCTAGCTAGCGACGGTACGGGAGTAGATTGTAAGAGTTACCTTCGCAACTAGACAACCCCCCCCCCCCGTTCCCCAAATGCTGGATCCGCCCCTGAACTGTAATATCACAAAGCCAAAGAAAATATCCTGAAGTTGGATGATTAGTTTATATAAAATTCCCTTCAATTGTGTTTAATGATGGCCTGGCAACAGCTATGGCAATTTTCTGCTCGGTTAATGTGGTCGAATTCCATATTTCACCTGATCATTAATGGTGCGAACATTTCCAAATCCAATAGAGGATATTCCATCGTAAATTTTCAATAGCGGGAAATAATAATGAGTGTGCGTCCGATTCCGCGTAAGCAAAGCGTGAGCGTAGCGAACGAGTTCCAGATAAGGTGCGTATTGGAGTAAATTTTACGCACTTATTTTAGCAGCATACACAGTGATTATCAAAAGTGGAAGTACAATTGTACTCACACAAATGTGAAAATATGCATTGATTTACAAATTGAGTATTGAAAATACTGTAATAAAGTTGAATTTTACTTAGTTGAGCTGCAAATGCAATTTGCAGTTGAAATAAGATAATTTTTGAATGTTTTTTTTTATGATTTGTTCCCTATTTAATAAGGAAGAAAATCAATAATACATTTGTAAAAGTCAAATACGTATTGAATTTGAAATATGGGGGAAGGGTGTAATACTCTTTAGATACAAAAATTATCTGGATCTCTGACTGATTTGGAATAATACCTATACTTGGGTTTTGGGCATTAAAAGCACTTTGGGATATCACCAATTCTAATAGGTCTCCTGTGACATCACCCATCACATGCCTTCAAATGTGTGATTATCAATGCGAAATATGAATGGATGATATCACCCGCTCGATTATGTGATATCTTCCTTTCCAATAGGTGATATCATCTATTCTAATGTGTGTTATCACCCATTTGAATAGGTGATATCACTAATTGTAATGGGTGATATCAACTATGCATTTTGAAGTGGTGATATTACGAATTTGAATACATGGTATTCACACTTTTGTGTTGAATCCGCGATATCACCCATTTGAAAATGTGATATCACCTAATGGAATGGGTGATATCATCCATTCATTTTGAGTTGGTGATATGACAAATTTGAATTTATTACAGTCCTGCAAATTATTTGTACGGGTTTCGCTGTGAGAGAAAACCCGTAATCAACTCCTTCCAAATAATACACAGTGAAGAGAACACTCTTTATATGTACGCTGATTTGCTGTTGCAGATCACACTACTGGTACAGAAAACAATGCAGGTGCAGCTGCCGAAGGATGTCATCGCTTTGTGGAGAATTCAAAAGCGGAGGCAGATGAATTTATTAACAGCATGGAGAACACGTCAACCAAGAAAAAGACAGATTGTGACATGAGACAATTTAAAAGTTACATAAATGTGAAGGGAGAGGAAAGGGACATAGAGACAATACCCATGGCTGAACTGGACACACATTTTGGGAATTTTCTCTTGGGAGCAAGGAAAATTAAAGATTCCGGGGAATATGAACCATCAACACTACGGGGATTTATGGGCAGTCTGGATCGTTATTTGAAGAAAAAAGGTTGGACATGCGGTGTAACAAAAATTCATTGTTTCCGCATAGTGATGCATCTTTGAAGGCAAAGCAAAAGGACTTGAAATCAAAGGGCATGGGAAACAGACCCAATGAAGCCGACGAAATGACGGACGCAGACATTGAAAATTTGTTCCAAAAAGGAGTACTGGGCACTCACTCACCGACGTCGTTAATAAATCTTCTGCATCTGAATTTTTCACTCGTTCTTGGAATGCGGGGCGGATTAGAACAGAGGCAGTTAAAATGGGGGTGGGGGGGGGGGGGGGCATCGAAGTAGGGGTCAATGGCGATGAATTTCTTGTGCATAAAAAGGAACGCACCACTAAGACCAGGATGTAAGAAATGAAGCATGGAACAACAGTTAATCTGGGAGATGCCCAGTTAATGCATACAAACTGTATATGAAAAAAAAGACCAAAATCAACACTGACTCCAGATTCACCATTTTTCCTGGGAATAAGCGTGAAAAATCCTGAGGATGGACAAGCATGGTTTAAAAATTTCCCAATGGGTGTGAACACGATATACGGTTTGACCAAAAAAATGTGGGAAAATGGCAAACAAGGTAGAGACACCAAAAATGACACCCGTAAGATTACAAATCACAGTGTACGAAAGCATCTTGTGCAAAAGTGTGTATACCTCGAATTTCCCCCAACAGAAACAATACAAATAACTGGACATAAAAACCTGCACAGTGTGAATAATTACTTAAAAATGAATCTGAAGAAACAAAAAAAAGTTGCAAAGGCACTGACATCAAGTTGCACCGACTTGACTGCTGTTCAACAAACGGCAAGACCACCATCAGCCACAGTGGGATACAACCGTGAACCATCTATGGATACGGAAACTGCTGCATGTTGTACAGGTAGAAATGTGTCGTACAGTCAGCAAGCTCTGTCTTCAATATTTGGGTCACACGCAACAATAACGGGCGGTACTTTCTACTTTGGGAACACACAAAGCAGGCCTTGCCCACAGGCAATTGAAAGTCCACCTCCACGAAAGTACCGTAGAATACGACCAATTATTGTTTGCGATGAACAGAATGACCTTCAGTGAAAACGCGAGCGAGAACGTGTAATCAACTCCTTAAAAATAACGGTACACAATATATGACAGTGAAGAGAAAACCTGTAATTTTTCATGTGCTTTCGCTTGCTATGCATGTGCTATTTTTTTTTATTCTCCAAATAAGGTATCTGAAGATTTGGAGAGTGCTCAAGTGTTAAATATAAATCATAAATTCATTGTAAATACAATGTATGATATTCCATTGTATGGCTGTAGGCGACGACGGAATGTTCGCAATAACTTGGAATAAAACAGTGACGCAATATTCTTCAAGGTTCTACTCTTTATTTCTTCCGTCTACAGTTGTTACGTCGAAACTGAAATGAACATGACCATAATGACAGACACATGATGGTATTTGACAATGGGGAACATAATAATGAAGTTACATTAAGAACGCATTGTTTACATTATTTAGAAGCAGGAACAATGCGGCACCATATACCATTACAATAATAAATGCAATATACGAACATAAATCACTTCATGTCCGAGTATCGTTCCCATCGGAAAATGGTTAAATTGCTGTTTCAGAGTCTTATCAAAACAGGTAAATTTATACATTGTATTCGCATCCAGAACGTTGTAGTATTATACATGAATATATACGTTAGACAAATAATTACCTCTTTTGCACTATAGTACCGAAATGTGGCGTATTTATCGAGAAGATTCGTATGCGCAACGTCGTAGAAAAACAATTTTCGCAGAGGGCTATTTACACGGAGCGTAAAGACGACAGCGCAAAGCGAAAGCGCACTAGCGCTAGTTCGGACCAGAAACGGAAATCGCAGAAACAGAATAGCTACCGCAACATGGCTCCCAAAATTAGCAGAACTAATTTGCATCAACACTGATTCTAAAATGTGCAAATTAAGCACATTTCAATGATCAACAACATAGTATACATCTTCAAAGTAAAACATAATTTCAGGATAACACAGGTTTGTATCCTGGTCACGGCACCAACTATGGCTCCCTGACGGGGCTCTCCTCGGTCTCGTGGAGCAAAACAACCTTTTGAATAGGTCGTTCAAGAACAGCGACGGGATTCTTACGTTTGCCTTTCTGATCAATACAAGGATCTGCCATTGCGATCTTGACTTTCCGGACAAGGCCATCGTCATCGACTGTGGCTTCTATCAGCCTACCCAGTCTCCACTGGTTTCGAGGTGCATTATCATCCTTGATGATGACAACATCTCCAACACACATGTTGCGTCTTTGAGAAAACCACTTGTTTCTCAACTGCAAGTTGTGCAAAAACTCAACCTTCCAACGAGACCAAAATTGGTCGACTAGATATTGAGTGCGACGCCATCTCTTGCGTGAGTAGACGTCTTCCCTTTGAAAATTTCCAGGTGGAGGCAAAATCACCTTCGATTTCAGCGTAAGGAGCTGATTTGGACTCAAAGGTGTTGAGGAAAGCGGGTCATTCAAATTCTCGACAGTGAGAGGTCTGCAATTGACTATTGCAGCAGCAGCCTTTCGTCATCAAGTTGTGAACCATGAGTCTGTAACAGGTATGCTAGGACGCTTCGCACTGAACGAATATGTCGTTCCCAGACTCCACCCATGTGGCTAGCTGATGGGACATTCATTTTGAAAGAAAAGAAGTCACAACCCTGCTGTAACAGAAACTGATTGATCCTCTCTTCGTCGAGCTCATTCAAAGCCTTCCCAAGTTCATTTTCAGCTCCGACAAAGTTAGTTCCCCTGTCAGAACGCAACTGTCTCATAGGCCCACGGACTGCGATAAAACGTCGCAAAGCGCTGAGAAAGGAGTCGGTTTCCATAGAGTTCGCAGTTTCAACATGGACAGCTCTACAAGACATACATGTAAACAAGACTCGGTATCGTTTGAGATCCTTTCTACCCTCTCGTATGTAGAATTGTCCAAACAGGTCTACCGTACAGTATGTGAATGGGGGTGCAGGTTCTAACCGATCTATGGGCAACTCGGACATCTTTTGCTCTTGTGCAAATGCACGGAGTCTCCTACAAACGGGACAGTTGGACAAAAGAGTGGTAACGACACTACTACAACCAACAATCCAAAAACCAATCTGTCGAATTTCATTTGTGGTTATACCACGACCCTGGTGCAAACTTCTCTCATGACAATGCCGTACGATAGGCTCTGTGATGTGTCCCTTCCTAGGCAACACAATCGGGTGTTTCAACGAATCGGATAAAGCGGCATTTTCTATACGACCACCTACTCTCATCACACCGTTCGAATCTAAAAATGGATCCAACTGACGCAAACGGCCCTTGACCTTCAATGCCACATGACGCCTTGATATCTCTTTCCTATCCACAGGCGTCTCATGGATGTCAAATTTCTTCAGTGTTTCAATCTCATCTCGAAAATCTTCTTAAGCTAGTTTACAAATAACTAGTTCTGCTTCGTGAAGCTCATCAACACTGACCGGAACATGCCGCGAAAGACAATCTTCCATAGAGAATCGCACACCTGATTTTGTCTTCTTGACAACATGCCGGCGCATTTTCTGTTTCAGTCTGAGACAGAGTGCTATTGCCCTTTTAGCACGATGCCAGCTTGAAAAGTATTCAAGCCGCGGTAAGAGTGAAGGAAAACTCACTTCAGGGTTTTTATCAACAAGAAAACATTGAGATTTCTTTACTTCTGGATCGCTCGAGTCTACGACCATGTTCTCAGGTGCAGTGATCGGTAGATCCTTTTGCCAAAGGAAAGCCGGACCATCAAACCATTTTTGGTTCCCGACTAATTCTGAGGGCTGAATACCCCTAGAGGCAATATCCGCTGGGTTATCCTGTGTACAAACGTAGTTCCATTGTGACGGCTCACTATGGTCTCTGATTTGCTGAACTCTGTTAGCCACGAAGACGTGGAATCTTCTGGACTCGTTGCTTATGTACCCTCGCACAACTTTGCTGTCAGTCCAGTAAATGTGTTCTACATTTTGAAAGTCAAGTTCTTGCTGAAGCAGAATACCAGTTTTCACCGAAAGAAGTGCAGCGGCTAACTCAAGCCTAGGAACAGTGATCGGCTTGAGGGGAACAACCTTCGACTTTCCCATCAAACGAGCGCAATGAACCTTGTGCTCTTGGTTGATCAGGCGAACGTATGAGCATTGACCGTACCCAGTGGTGCTTGCATCCGAAAAGTGATGCAACTCTACAGTGGATGCCTCACCGAAGCCATCTGGCTTCAAACACCTTTGAATAGTCAGACTTGACAGAACCTTCAGACCTTCACACCACTGTCGCCACTCCGTGTGTAAATACTCGGGCAATGGGTCATCCCAATCAGCTTTGTCGGAGCACATCTGTTGAAGAATTTGTTTGCCGATAAGTATGACTGGTGCAATGAATCCAAGCGGGTCATACAAGCAACCAACACAAGAGAGAATACCTCGCCTGGTGAGGGGGCGATCTTTCAGGATAATTCGGAATCGAAACTTATCAGATTCAATACACCAAAGTAATCCCAAAGCTCTTTCAATTGGTAGCATATCACTCAACAGGTCAACATTTTCTAGGTCCTTTGCTCGCTCGTTTGGATCTACAGACTGTATCACCTCTTTCGAGTTCGAGAAAAATTTGTGCAATTTTATACCACCTTTACTGCACATGGATTTGGTCTTGTGTATCAAGTCAACAGCTTGTTCTACAGTGGGCAATGACTTCAGCCCATCGTCAACATAAAAGTCACGATGAATGAAATTCATCGTATCGCTGCCAAATTCACCCTCATTTTCCTTTGCAAGTTGCTTGAGACCAAAGTTTGCACACCCAGGCGAAGATGTCGCCCCAAACAGATGGACGGTCATGCGATAGTACACTGGGTCTAAGGAGTAGTCGTCGGAATCCCACCAGAGGAATCGAAGGTAATCTTTGCATCCTGCACTGACCCTGAATTGGTAAAACATATGTTCTATGTCGCACACGACCGCCACCGGTTCCTTTCGAAACCTACACAACACTCCAACAAGTTTGTTAGTCAGATCTGGTCCCTGGAGCAACTGTTGGTTGAGACTACAACCTTCAAACGTGGCGCTACAGTCAAAAACAACACGTATCTTATCCGGCTTTTGCGGGTGGTAGACACCATGATGTGGAATGTACCAGACAGTGTCGCTACTGACATCTACGTCTTTGACCCTTTCTGCATAACCTCTCTCCACAAGGTTGGCCATAAACTCAGAGTAATGGCAACGGAATTTATCATCTCTTCGAAGGCGTTTCTGGAGGGACCTTAAACGACTGAGAGCCATAGCTCTATTATTCGGAAGGACTGGATTCGGATGTTTGAATGACAGTGGCATCTAATATTTGCCATCACTGAAACGAATGCTCTGATTCAGAATAGAAAGAAACTGTTGGTCTTCTTTAGAAAGAGACATACCATTAGATCCGGAGTCACAAAAGTCTTGCTCCAAACATTGCAGCACATCGCTGCTGACAATTTCCTTCACAGATGTTCTCAATGAAAACAAGACGGAATGTTCGCAACTGTTTTCATCCAACGACAACTCGGACGGAACTTCGCAAGCAAGAACACGAGGACTCGTTCCTATAGAATCATCTTCTACATCACCATGCTGAACAACACCAACAATACTCCAACCAAGATCGGTCCTTATTCCGAATGGCCCTTCTTCAACTGTGGGAATCACCTCACGAGGTAAGAGTGCTTGAGAATAGTTATACCCAATCAGTAAGCCTATTTCGCATGAACTCGGAGGCATCAAACTGGGCGCAATATGCTCTAAGTGTGGCCATGCCAGGGCGGCATCAGGTGTTGGAATATGGGAACGATTTGCAGGCATTATTTCTCTTGTAAAGGCATCCGGCAATGAGATTTTTTTCAACTGTCATATCCCCGCACATTCAGGCCCTTAACCTTTTGGCTACTAATGACTACGTTTTCGGCTAACATCGTAGAAAGCGACAAACTGGCCTGTGTTCCAGACAAACCCAAGGCTTCGCAAGTATTTTGAAGAATGAAAGTCGTATCAGACTGAGAGTCTAACAAAGCATAGACCAATCTCTCCCGATTGGGATCACTGCTATGTGAAACATAAACCGGAACAATCGCAGAGCATTTCCATTCAGCTCCTGAATTACTAGAAAGGCAGTACCCGTTTTGACTTTGGTTTCATCGTCACTTTTAGCTGCACCTTTCTTTGAAGTTTTGCCATTTCTATATCGTGGTGACGAATCAGCGGACCTTTCGGTGGTGACTGGAGGCTTGCCTGTGTCACCATGAAAAGATGTTGGATGGAGCTTCGAACAAACCTTGCAGGTCTTTGGCTCTCTACAACTTTTCGACAGATGACCAAAACATAGGCACCCAAAACAGAGACCCTTTACTCTACCGTAGACTTTTCTATCAGCCATAGATTTACCAAGGAAAAGCTTACAGTCATCCAAATCATGTGATCCTTGGCAAAGCATACATGAAGCCGCTTTCTGGATCACAGTGCGGTCACCACTACCACCATTCTCATTTTCGCCAGAAAAGAATGAACGGCCACCATAGGACTTGGTACCATCTCGAGGACCCCTTGACAGCTTTGGACCTTGACTGTTACGCCATTCTGGCCCATGGCTCCCAGTATCTTTGATAGACTGGACAGACGTTACGGGATCAGAAGCTATTCTAGCTTCTTTGTTAATGAAATCTGTGAACACCTGGAATGATGGAAACGCTTGCGTGTTCTCTTTGTAGTTGGCAACCACTCTGTTCCATCTAACAATAATCCATTCAGGTAATCTAGACAACATTTTGCGGTTCTCACGGCAATCATCCAAAATTTCCAAACCTGAGATTGTCCGCATCGCATTGAGACACTGTTTGAGGAAGTCTCCAAACTTCAGCAAACTCGAAGAATCCCTAGACTGAATTCTAGGCCACGAATCAAGCTTATCTCGGAAGGCAGATGCTACAACAAAGGGATCACCATATCTCTCATCCAAGAGTTGCTTCGCTGGTTTTTCGTAAGCATTGTCGGAGGAAGGTAAAAGAAAGTAATTTTCTATCACCTGCTTCACCGAGCCTCCCAAATACCGCTTCAGATAATGGAGTCTTTCGCCAGCGGGAATATTTCGCTGCTCTATCAGAGTTTTGAAAGCCGTTTTTCCATGATGGATACTGAATCGGATCCCCATTAAATATATTTGGTTCTGGGGGTGGCAATCGATTGACAGACACTTGATCGGCAAGTGTTTTGGCCAATTCTATCAGACCCTGATTGATAAACTGCGAAGATTCAACTTGAACTACTGCCGGTGCATTCTCAGAGATTGATGGAACAAATGCAGGGACATACGGGTCAAGTGAAGGAGCAACTGTGGTTTGCGTTAAACCGTGTGTAACTGTGGGGTTTTCAGTATGAACGCTAACATTTTTGTTTGCAGCGGAACTAGGAGTGATCTGGGAGTGAACATCAGTGCAAACCTCTTTTGTACTAACACCAGAACCCAGAACAGACGTACAGGAGTCAGACCTAATGTCGGAATTTGTGTTAGCTTCACTGTTGGAAGTGACGGACTGACTTCGAATATATTCGTTGAAGGAAATAATCTTATCGCCCTGTGGTAATTGTTCCACATTTGTCATTGACAAACCAGAGGGGAAATTGAAAGGGTCCATATTTTCGAAGACCTGGGCCTTGGCAGTAGCCATCTCCAACTGCCTCATCGTGGTTATCTTCTCCAATTCAGCTTTCATTTTAGACTCGATGTCGATAAATTTCAGCTTCGCATTTAAACCGGCAGCTTCCGCAGCTACCGACACCATAGCTGAGTGGGAAGAGTGGCGAGAGGAGTGTGAATGAGAAGAGCAAGAGTGGTGAGAGACGCGCGAGTGAGAAGAGCGAGAGTGGTGAGAAGATGGATGTTTGCTAGACTGAGCGGAAGTCGTTTCCGTCTCCAGCGTCCTAATTGTGTTCGAAAATTGTGACATAATTTTCATCTTCTCATTTTCTATTTCATCGTACCTACTCTGATGATCAGAAGACAATCACCGGAATCGGACAGCAATATGGAGCAACTATTTGCTTGCTTTTTCCATATGCGTATGGATGCTTTAAGCTTACATTGTGTTATTTGCAAGTGCCACCCCTCACCCTTTTCGGTTAAGTTTTGGGAACGTTTTTCTTTCTCACCTGGCTCAACCTCACCTGGCTCAACCTCAACATGATCAGTACTCACTTTGCTTGTTAATTGCTACACTAAAAGGAAATTTAGTATTACACCAGTATAGCAAAACAAAAAGAAATACCACCTATAGCATACACTGATCAAACTGAGTTAATTGATGAATTGTGCTAGAATAAAACACGTATGGGCATTAAACTATGTGGCTGCACATTCCCTGCCTACATATACACATGAAACTGTCAAATTGTTGTACAAGTCAATAGTCTGTTATACACTAGTTAACCAGTCACTAGTTCGCATGTGGCTGGGCATTCCCTGCCTACATGTAGAAATAAATTGTTCTAAAATTCAATTCTAATTCACAGCACAAAGTAGCATGTGGCTGGGCATTCCCTGCCTACATGTATACCTGAAAATAATCACGCACAACACCGAGCAATGTTTATCATGATGGACATCAGCCAAGACTTGGACAGAGACGAACTGGGGTGTACACCGTCTGAAAGCAGGCTCAAATTTAGTGAATATCGCGCCTTTTTTCCTTTTGACTTCCTACTTCGCACCAAATCTTGGTTGAACTTCGGCGAACGAACGTTCATCGCACAATTCAGCTCGTTTATGGCTGTATTCGCTGCGTCAACGAGCTGTTCTAGTTATTTGTCTTCATCGTTGAAGCTTGATGGGTCGGAATGCCCCTTTTTCTCATTCCATATTTTGATTGAATAATATGGTACGTGGAGAAACACTAGTTGATTATTGCTTGTTACACAATGGTGCTTTATTTCACTTAGATTATGAACGAACTTTCGCAACACTTCACTTGTGTTATTTTGTAACGCAATATATGTAACAGGAAGAGAAAATATGCACCCGACCCAGGACTCGAACCCGGCACCTCCCGCTTACAAGGCGGTTGCTCTACCGACTGAGCTAACCGGGCACAGATACATATTATCTCTCCTGAGTTACTAGATCCGTACCGTGACATACTCCCCCGCCAAATTGAAATTCGTCCTCGAATTACATATTTATTGGGTACAGTGATTATCTGTGGGACAATCTCGGAGTATATGTCAGTCACGGTCCCTCGCTGTGCGCCAAATGTAACAGGAAGAGAAAATATGCACCCGACCCAGGACTCGAACCCGGCACCTCCCGCTTACAAGGCGGTTGCTCTACCGACTGAGCTAACCGGGCACAGATACATATTATCTCTCCTGAGTTACTAGATCCGTACCGTGACATATATTTGCCTGTTTTACAGGTAAAATCACACGTTCCCAGCCAAACGTAAAGGAACACTTGTCCATGTGTAGCTCTCAACTTCGAGGAATTTCTTCGTAGCCAGTTTAAACCATTTTCTGATGTGGAACCACCCTTCGAATGCCATACAATTTTACTGGCTAGTTTGCAGGTTTTGTAGACACACAACTTCAAATATTTTCCCTTACTATCACTCAACACAACTGGGGTGAGGCTGAGGGAAACATCGCAAAACGGTTTCTTGTGTGAATGTTTCTGCAATCGCCGTTCACTCATACCGCATCTGGAGTTCGCTGGTTCATAGAGACGCACTATACTACTTGTAATCAGAGTTTCGACTATGGCTGTAGGCGACGACGGAATGTTCGCAATAACTTGGAATAAAACAGTGACGCAATATTCTTCAAGGTTCTACTCTTTATTTCTTCCGTCTACAGTTGTTACGTCGAAACTGAAATGAACATGACCATAATGACAGACACATGATGGTATTTGACAATGGGGAACATAATAATGAAGTTACATTAATGACACTGGCAACACATTAAGAACGCATTGTTTACATTATTTAGAAGCAGGTAAATTTATACATTGTATTCGCATCCAGAACGTTGTAGTATTATACATGAATATATACGTTAGACAAATAATTACCTCTTTTGCACCATAGTGCCGAAATGTGGCGTATTTATCGAGAAGATTCGTATGCGCAACGTCGCAGAAAAACAATTTTCGCAGAGGGCTATTTGCACGGAGCGTAAAGACGACAGCGCAAAGCGAAAGCGCACTAGCGCTAGTTCGGACCAGAAACGGAAATCGCAGAAATAGAATAGCTACCGCAACACATTGTACTTGTTTAAAAATGAATAGCACTGCGGGTGAAAGCATCTAAACAATTATGGGTATTCCCTTCAATGGGAATTAATATCAAACAGATTATTATGTTTTTTTCTCTCACAGTGAAACTCATACAATTACATAATGCATGTATTATAAAGTGTGTAATAAAAACGAACTGATAATTTAGCTAAAGATAAATAATCCCAGTTATGCGGATGTATTTTACTATTTCATCTGTCTTTTATATATTGTGTATCCGTGTAGCCGAGACCCGCCCATTGTAAAATATGGTTACAATAACAGCCCATTCAGTACTCGCGTTTTGCAAATAAAATATGAACAAAATGTTAATCCGGGTTAAAGTATGTAAATTTCATGTTTATTATTGATCATTGCAAGTTGTACAGGTAGAAATGTGTCGTACAGTCAGCAAGCTCTGTCTTCAATATTTGGGTCACACGCAACAATAACGGACATGGAATTTCTACTTTGGGTAATTTCTACTTTGAAATTATCGTGTACGTCGCCTTTCGTGTAAACAACTCGTTCGCTTCGCTTACTCGCTGTTTACGCGGAAGCCGACGTACACTCATGTATTATGCACCTATCAATGTCTTCCCCGCCCGGGGGGGGCGGCGGGCACCCCCCGGGGAATTAGACAATTTGCAAAACTGACTGTCTAATTCCCTACTGTAGGGAAAGAATTGTGTGTCTAATTCCCCAGAGTGGTAGCTACCAGAGTCGTCTAATATCCCCAGGGTGGGGCATACTTTTTCATGATTAGTTGGAATCTTTTGACTTATTTTGTAGTCACAATTGTTGGAATGCCAGTTTTTTAAACTAATAGATATATTTGTCATGTTCATTTCTACACATCTGCAGAATAAATATACAACAAACTCAATATAGTGTTGTACATGTACATACCCATCAAGGCTATGACATGCAAATAGAGCTGTTCTACACATTTACACACACAAAAAGGTCATTTACGACTCCCTATATTTTCCAGGCTTCGTCAGAATCACATAAAGTGTAGTACTGATGGGTACCCGTAACAGGGTAGAACCAGAGCAGAACTGAGCCTGCTAATGCGAGGGTGACATCACTAAATTTACCTTTCATGATTGACATTATCCCGACCTTGTAGCAGGTGCTCTGAATCACAACAATGAACATTTAAATATATTCTGACGTTCACCTTTTTGTTGACATTTATGATAATCGGGAGGGTTGGTACTGACATATTGTAGGAATCAGAAGTAGTTGCGCAGCTGATCATTCGGCTGATGATGCCAGATTCAGGCAGCATCCATGATACATGATAGTTTACAAAAAATACAAGGTGAAAACAAGCAAAAAATTACTTGGTTTAATAAAACTATTCAACACTGTAACACTGTAACAGAACAAGTATTCAACATTATATCAGAGAACAAATGTGAACAGTAATGATTAATTGGGGCTTAACGCCAACTAGTATTAACCCTTTAGATTCTGAGGAGACACCATTTTGTTGACGGAAAATTCTAAAATATTTTCTTCATTACTCAACCAAAAGTATATGTTGTGACCACCATTTGAACCGGCTCATAAGATCCTGTTCAAATAAGTGGTCACAACATACCATACGTTGAGAATAGGAAACAAATATTTTGAACTTTTCGTATCCTTAAAGGGGTATTCCCAATGTAAGGGTATTTTTTAATGGGAAATTAAACTTTGTGTCAAAATCAGACCTAAAGATGACAAATAGGCAGTTTGTGATATTAACTAGAGATGTGTGTCTGTACGACACGAGGATGTGCCCTATTGGCAGCTTTGACCTATATGCACCGAAATGTACAAGGTGAACATTTTGTTATAATGACATTGACCTTGGCCATAGGGACTAGGGGTGTATTGATAATGAAGGACAGACACAAGGCACATATGCATATGAACTATTATTGAAATGCAGCAAGCGGTTGCAAAGATATTGATCAAAATGTACTTCATGAACATTTGGTGTGACGGACAGACAGATAGACAGACAGGTGCAAAACATAATGTGCCCTGAATTATCGTCACGGGCACATACAAATAAAATACATATTTCAGTGATTGTATTGCATCTGTCACAACAAATGGCAATTTAAATTCTGAATATCCAACAGTTACCTCTTTTATCTTCGGACATCGCCATTGGCTTCACAAATTATAAGGCATATTTTTTCTGTTCCAATGCCAGGAAGTGGTGACACTTACCCTGAAATTAATCACTGAATATGAAGCTTCTGATGTCACTGCAGATGCAAGGTGGCGTGGCCTTTGCAATTTTAGAGTGCATTGGATAATAAATCCAATGATTTTCTGGAAATTTATTTGCAGGAAATCGTGGGGATTTTAATACGGTCCAATGCACTCTAAAATTTGCAAGCTTAAGCCAACTTGTATCTACAATGGCATCAGAAGCTTCATATTCAGTGATTAATTTAAAAGTAAGTGTCATCACTTTCTGGCATATTGGAACAGAACAATATATGCCTTTAGATAAATGTGTGCAGCAAATGCGATATCTGAAGGGGAGGTAAGTCTTGGATATTCAGAATTTAAATTGTCTTTTGTTGTGACAGACATGACTACATGTACAATCACTGAAATATGTAGTTATTTATCACAAAATGCCTATTTTTCATCTTTAAAAATTTCAGGTTTGATTTCGACATTAAGGTTAGTTATCCATTTATGACAGTTCAAGTGTATTATCACAAATATCTTGGTGGTCGCATCGATGACCAGAAATCACTTATTAAATAACAGTTCAAATCCATCATGATCACAAATAAGGCTCTAGTAGTCACCATGATGATAAACGACATTTAAAAATATATATCAGAATATCTTGTACCTAGTTACACCCCTTACGCCCCAACGATCCGGTCCTCAAAATTGTCACGGTTATTTTTTTGTTCATTACCTAAATAAATTGACACTTTTGCAAACAGCGTAGTAACAGAACAGCCAGCATGCTCATGCAGTCTGATCATGGCCGACACTATTTGCCATGTTATTGTTAAAGGTGAAAATATTAATATTGTGAATAGTGTTGATCCCGATCGCGGTAAAAGAACGCACTAAAACTCTGTTCGCGACATGTTTTTCTGACGGTTGCGTACTGCTAACTTTGTTATGTTGAATTGTCTAATTCCCGACCCTCGGGTCACCACTGTGTGTCTATTTCCCGCATGTCGGGTAATTATGTCTTGTCTAATTCCCGTCTATCGGGAATATTTTGCTGTCTAATTCCCCGTGGGTGCCCGCCGCCCCCCCCCCGGGCGGGGATCACATTGATAGGTGCATTAGTTCACGCTATTCCAACATGTACGATGGAATATCCTATATATATTTTACAGCATAGTAAGGTTTTATTTTTTACAAAGCTGTTAGTAAACCAATTACATACATGAAGTTAGACATAATCAGAATCTGATACAAAAGTTCACCTACGTCATCGGTAAACCGCTGTGGTATGACGGTGTTCTTAAAAACATGATACTTATATGAAAATGATTAAGATCAACCATACATGCATAGACTAGTATCATCATTTATAAATATAATTAATTTATTCGCAACGAAAAAAATGTAGAAAACACGACAAGTGCCGTATGAAAATACCGCCGCGAATAATGTGTACAGCAGTTTCCATGGATCACGTGACTGTCCGGTTTATTTAGAGTGTACCAGCAGGCACTGGTTCTATTAAAAAAACGAATACGTACCAAACAGTTCTGGGTTATGAAACATTATATCTGGTTTTCCATAAGGCATGTCCAGTCTGGCCTGCCGTCTCAGCTGATGGGTATTCCACTCTGCTCGGACAAGATCCAAGTCTCGTTGTATGATTTGCATAAAGCAAAATCTTAGACAGTTTCTGGAATGAAAATGAACTGACTTGGTGGAGTACTGCTATTTGTGTTTATACAATGCGTGTTTATTTGTGTTTATACGAAGCATATCTCGTTCCAGGGGAGCTTGCATGAGAAAACGGCAGAATTCGGCAGAATACAGGCGTGATATTCTGTCAGGTAGCCTAGCGACACTGGCGTGATCAGTTAAATCTGGCAGAATTATCTAAAAGTCAACTAAACTCGGCGAATCAAGATAACTAATCCATAAATAACACATGAATACACAAATTACCGAAGTAGTGACATTTTCAGATGGCGAAATAAGAATAATTCTGACTTTGAAATAGGAATATGCGAATTTCTGAACGTGCTATTTACCTCATTTGCATAACTGTCATAACAAAAACGCGAAATACCCAAATATACCCAAATATTGCCCAAATATACCCAAATATAGTATATAATAGCATCCAATGTGGTTGTTTTATGGAAATAACATACAATCATACATGCTAGTTGTATTTATTCCAGGATATAGCCGTATATCTGTATTGTGAAGATGTTATTAGTGAAAAATACCCAAAAATGGCTAATATGCGAAAAGTGGCCAAGGCAAGGGAGATTACTGTTATATGACACAAGTAAAATCCAGTGAAAACATACCAGTGGTGAGTCACACCAGCAAAGGTATTGGAGTCACGGAATGTTCCAGATCAGTTATCAACAGAAAGAGTGATTTCCCCACTTTATAATCCTAAAATTGCATGTCGATTAGTTGAAATATATATCAGAACAAATTCCAAGATGGCTGTTTTTAGAAAAATTAAAAAGTATAATTAAACCATTTTTAAAAGCTGATATCTCAGTAAATACATTATTAACCTTTATTCGTGTAGACGTAATCTCTGACGTAATTTTTAGTAGATTTTCATTAAAATCTTCCTAACAAATGGACGGATTTTGATGATATGTAGCGCACCAAATACGATGGCATATGTGTTTTATGGGTGCTCTAAAAGTTCTTTACAATAACTTATAAATTTCACAAAGAGTCTACTGTAAACACATCTACAAAACATGACGTCATGCCGTTCGGAAACCCCACCTTGATTAAGGCGTACCGCCATTTTCGCGAAGGCGATAGTACGATACTACGATGACGATAGTACGATACTACGATGACGATAGTACGATATAATATCGTAGTATCGTCATCGTACTATCGTGGTATCGTACTATCGTCATCGTGCTATCGTACTATCGTCATCGTGCTATCGTACTATCGTCATCGTAGTATCGTAGTATCGAACCGATAGCGATATTACGATGGCCTTAACAAAACACCGTAATATACTCTATATTACAAGTTTTACTCTATGTTACAAGTTTATGCTCGTTTATAAATGCATGATTTCCTCCAGCTAAACAAATACTGTCGTACCAAAGTATTTGCAATATGTAGTAGGTGACATATGAGTATGTATTATGAGAAAATAAGGATGGATGAAAGACAAGTATGGTGTTTGGTTTTGAATTGAACAATGGAAACTAATAAAAAGTTATACAATTATCAAGTTGCACAAATTAACGAGTACAACGATTGCAATTGACCAAGGTACACGATTATATGAAGTGCTTTCGTATTGTGAAATTGCAGCGTTTCTTTATGTGATAAATGTACAAGGAACAATTTGTAATATCACAAATACGATCGTGGTATCGTACTATCGTCATCGTGCTATCGTACTATCGTCATCGTGCTATCGTACTATCGTCATCGTAGTATCGTAGTATCGAACCGATAGCGATATTACGATGGCCTTAACAAAACACCGTAATATACTCTATATTACAAGTTTTACTCTATGTTACAAGTTTATGCTCGTTTATAAATGCATGATTTCCTCCAGCTAAACAAATACTGTCGTACCAAAGTATTTGCAATATGTAGTAGGTGACATATGAGTATGTATTATTTATGAGAAAATAAGGATGGATGAAAGACAAGTATGGTGTTTGGTTTTGAATTGAACAATGGAAACTAATAAAAAGTTATACAATTATCAAGTTGCACAAATTAACGAGTACAACGATTGCAATTGACCAAGGTACACGATTATATGAATGTGCTTCGTATTGTGAAATTGCAGCGTTTCTTTATGTGATAAATGTACAAGGAACCAATTTGTAATATCACAAATACGTACAACAAGCTGTTGGCGGACCACAATTGATAGTCGCGAACCGCTGGCAATCATTATTGTGGAATTCATATAGCAGAATTTGACTCCAAGATTCAGAACACCATGCTTATCGTTTATCTGTATTTACTGCTAACTAATACATACTCTTAGATAGTATTGCTACCTTCTTTTTTTTTCTTTTCTTTTTTTCTTATATTTAAGGGTAGGAATTGGCTCAAGGACCTTCCAAACCCGGGCATTTGAACCCAAAATTGGCAGGCCAAAGACCGTTGGCCCGTTTGTTTCCGAATTTACTAATATCTGCCATACAGTCGAAATATGTGCATTAAAT
Source organism: Conchocele bisecta (assembly GCA_029237695.1). NCBI lineage: Eukaryota > Metazoa > Mollusca > Bivalvia > Lucinida > Thyasiridae > Conchocele > Conchocele bisecta. The sequence continues at coordinate 10,180,380 of CM055278.1, forward strand.
GAAGGAGGCAATGAGGCGGTTAGTTTGACTAGCTAGTTCATTCTCCTATCGCACGAAGCCGGTATGTAAGACCTTGAAAAAGGCTGAGTGTGAGTATATGTGATATATGGAGATTCAGCCGTAACAGTGTTATCCTATATAATGATTATATTTGACGGTTGGTCAGGGCATAACGTATTGCTACCTACTGTTCTCGTTATATATAAATGGGCCACCGGCTGAGAAAAGGGACCGTACAGCATTGTGTTAATTGGCACTAATTGGATATATAGTTCCCTTTGTACACTCGCATAGAATGATTGGATTCTAATCGTCTTGCTAGTGTCATTAATGCTGCTCCATTGATGGAATAGCGAACAGTGTACGCCCTGATCAGATTCCGCGGATGCGCAGGCTGATCTGGGGCTACGCTGGTCGCATATGTTGAAGGGTCCCTTTTCTCAGCCGGGGGCCCAGTTATGTCTCACGCAACGTAGTGAGCATGTACATTTGAACCATCTTTTGACCTTAAAAGTCGGCATAAGCGGGCAATGGACTAACGTAGTATACGTATCGTTATGTCGTTGAAAACATTTGTAATTCAATATATAACTGCTCTACACATAATGAACGACGATCGTGTGTTCATAACATAATAATCATGGATTGCCGCTTATAGTGCCGTTAATGAGATGTATTTGATACACAAGTAGGCGCATGCATTCTTTACGGAATTCCCGTCATGTGACAAATTTGCATAAGTTACAGTACGACCGAACCCCGGTTAGGAAACACATATGTTATGAATACAGTTTATATAGCTCATCTATTTTGTCAGTAATGGGATGTACAACATCTGCATTGTTTAATGTGTTGTTGCGAATATGGTTTCATTTCAATACGAAGGTTACGTTTTTTACCATTGTTCGCCTATTTCCTCATTTCGGTTGGTAATGGTGTTTACCAGTGTATTGTTAGATTGTTTTAATAAAATAATGTTTGTCTGTCTTATAAAACATGTATCTATGCTCAGATAACATTGTTTTAAATGATGTTAAACAAGTATATACATTGGCATGACGTCTTATTTATATGTCTCGGAACATGACTACATGTTTTTGTGAACGACATTACATTAAATGCATGTTCAGTTTTTAACTGCAGATCGTTATGCTCTCGTGTATTATAGAGATATTACATCTGCCGAAAATATAACGGATTAGTGATCATTGTAGTGCATGACCAACTGTGCGGCTGCATCGTCTTGCGGAGCGCGTAAATAACAACAGTACACAACGTTAACACCATCGACGTCGCTGACGTCACACGAGTTGATCAAACTATACGTAACATTCACCCGACAGTTGGCAGTTCTATGGAATGTTCTATGTTCAGACATCAGCTGATATAAATTTAATTTGAATAACATCCTGCATTACATGTGAAAATTCTTTAGCAACTCCACATATTTTAACGCACACCATGATATGCAAATCTGAAACAATGTTGTAAAATGTGCGATATGTGCTGGTAATGTTCAATAGAAATATCCAACAATCGCAATGATGTATACATAGTAAGTACACTACTACTCATGTATTATTGTCACACTATGAGGTAATTTATTAGATACTTTATGCCATTATGGTATATAATATATGGTGGATAATAAACTGGAAAACCCAAAACTTTTAGTATTGTATAAAATTACCCCAGCAAACGAATGAATATGCAGTAACCATATTAAGATATTGTTCCTTATTGGAGCCGCATGTAGTCAATGGAAACGAAAAAGCTAACAAAAAAACGTTACTTACACAAATAATCCATATTCACATTGGTGCTTATCCTGCTAGTATGGACATTACACAGTATGCTGTAATTAGGAAATAATATGCACATTTAGCTGTTTACTTAATGTATATTTTCATTCTACAAACCTGTGTGGACACGTGAATATACATGTTTAGACATCGAATTGTGTTATTAGCAACAAAGTATTGCAATGCGATTCGTTTTACTGCTAGCAGTATAGTCACACGCAGATGCTGATTATGTGGACATTGAATAATTGTGTAGTTAACTGTAGGTTTTTTCGAGTTGTATTTCTCGCTTGACGTCCAAAGACTTTCCATGGGGCTCCAATAAGGCAACAACTAGCTTAACAGGTATGTGGCGACGTTTTAATAGTTTTTCAGTAACTTTTCATATCAATAATTAGTTATTTATATCAAGAATGACTGGATGTATTGATATCAAAAGTTGATTGATGTTGTGACGTCGAATTAAGAACTTGAATTATATATATACCCAATTATGAACCCAACAGTTTCGTTGGGTTATGCGATGACCGCCAATTTAACCAAGCTGACGTTCCTACACCAATTGAAATGGAACGAAAACACCTACACGTACATGCACGCATATTATTCATATGTTTCCAGTATCTGTTTGTGATTATAATGCTAGCATTAAATGTCACATAATGCAGCAGTATAATAATGTAAGAGTAGATAATACAAATGTGGGTATGAATTGTGACATGTGGTACATATACATGTATGTCGAGAACTCGGCAGTGCGCCCGATCATTACGCTGTGTGACATGTGGAACATGTACACGTATGTCGGGATCTCGCGAGAACGTACTCAAAATATGCTCAAATATACATGTCACACAGAGTAGTGGTCGGACGTACACCAGAGTTCCCGACATAGATGTACATGTACCACATGTCACACGGAGAAACGAAGGGACGTACGCCAGAGTGCCCTACATACATGTACATGTACCACATGTCACACAGCGTAGTGACGGGACCTATTCCAGAGTTCCAGACATACATGTACATGTACCACATGTCACAACGTAGTGACGGGACGTATTCCCGAGTTCCGGACACACATGTACATGTACAAAATATTCCCAAGTTCCGGACATGCATGTACATGTACATGTACCACATATTCCCAAGTTCCAGACATACATGTACATGTACATGTACCACATATTCCAAAGTTCAAGACATGCATGTACATGTATCACATATTCCCGAGTTCCAGACACACATGTACATGTACCACATATTCCCAAGTTCCAGACTTGCATGTACAGGCACCACATGTCACACAGCATAGTGATGGGACCTACTCCCGAGTTCCAGACATATATGTCGGGAACCCGATAGTACGTCCCGTCACCGCGCTGTGTGACATGTGATACATGTATGTCTGGAACTCGGGAATACGTCCCGTCACCACGCTGTGTGACAGTGGTACATGTGCATGTATGTCGGAAATACGTCCCGTCACTACACTGTGACATGTGCTACATGTATGTCGGGAACTCGGGAATACGTCCCGTCACCACGCTGTGTGACATGTGGTATATGTGCATGTATGTCAGGAATACGTCCCGTCATCACTACACTATGACATGTGCTACATGTATGTCGGGAACTCGGGAATACGTCCCATCACTACGCTGTGTGACTTGTGGTACATGTACATGTATGTCGAGAACTCGGGAGTATGTCCCATCATTTCGTCGTGTGACGGTGTGACACGTACATTCGGTCTTTACATTGTATGTAGTTTTATGAGGTTGTAACTATTACAATAGAGCATAGCAGTTATGACCATATAATACTAGACAATCGATATGGCACATATACACGTAAATCGGATATTCTGGTGTACGCAGATCACTGTGTGCCACGGGACATGTGGTAATTTAACATGTATGTCAGGATCGATCTTGGGAGTATGTACGCACAGTCACTGCGATGTGTGGACATGTGGTAAATTTCCATTCAATCACGTATTATTTCATGCAAATTTCATTATTATAACACACATCAAACGCTGCTAAAATACAATACTTGGGTGTATCTGAACATTAATTTTGACAATATTTTGGGTAATTATTGCGTGAGCAGTGACCCTGATCAAACGCCATATTTATTCTAATTTTTCGGTATACTTTCGTACACTAGTCGGTGAGACTGAATGATAATAAGTAATAACAACAGTGCCTGATGTCACAATAAACGCCCGTCGATGTTTAGAATGCATATGTAAAGTTTCAGAATGAATGGTTGAAAACTGTGGGAGGAGTTGATTACACAATTTGGGACTCCAATATGCAAAAACAGGGTGGATAAATGACTAAGTTAAAAACGTTACACTTTTGTCAAAAATACATTTTTCGGTATGAGAAGGGGAGGTCGGACGGACGGACGGACGGACGGACCGGACGGACGGACGGACCGGTCGGACGGACGGACCGGTCGGACGGACGGACGGACAGGACAGGACAGGACAGGACAGGACAGGACAGGACAGGACAGGACAGACAGACAGACAGACAGACAGACAGACAGACAGACAGACAGACAGACAGACAGACAGACAGACAGACAGACAGACAGACAGACAGACAGACAGACAGACAGACAGACAGACAGACAGACAGACAGACAGACCATAATACGTCCCGTTTGACGGGCGTATAAAACGTTTTGTACCTGGGCCGAGTTGACATGGCCCCGATTTCACTTACTTCAAAGAACAGTAATCAGAGTAATCTCCCTTGACACAGTTTCACATTGGCCATCTCATGTGTTGTTTTTTTGAACAAATAGCGTATTATAATGGATATATATGACTACATCATATAATAAATACGAGTAGCATGTATTATTTTATGTTAGTTGCATAAAACAACCACATTGAATGCTATTATATACTATATTTGGATATATTTGGGCAGTATTTGGGTATATTTGGGTATTTCGTGTCACCCCACAGGGCTATACCACAATGCATCAGACTTCCGCCATGAAACTGTCACTTATACAGTCACGCGAATCCAACATTTTCCGTAAAAATACTCTTATATCGCCAATTATGTCTTTTGACATAGGATGAACAGGTAATCTTGACATGTCTTAATCAACAGTAACATAATGTTATCCAAAACATTCGCAATAGTTAGCGTAAAACTATGATTGTCATGGGTTTTCGTGCTTCGGAACTACGACAACAAATGTGCTTCGGGTTCGATAACAAATATAACTTGAAATGTCAGCCTCTATGAATTATTATGGATGGTAATAATATTATATGTAACATTCTCATAAGACGTTATGATATGAAAAGTTGATAAATAATGCAGAACAAATGTTAGTCTGAAATAAATACCAATATTTCACCAACAAAATAGTCCCATAATCTCCTCAACATCATAGTGCTACAGTAATACCGGTTTGATCCTCTTTTTTTTCACCAAAATATTTGTTGTTTGAGAAGAAAAACTGAATGAACTATATGTACATGTAATGAGAATTCCAAATTATCAACTTTATCTATAACGGACACATCTTGTAGTTGTTAATAAGGGCAGAAATTGATTATATGAAGTCCAACTTCGAGAATAAATCAATTTTCCTGTGAGATCACCATCAATTAAACTTGCTAAATTCAAGATTTGTTGTATTTGCCAAATTCTTGTGGTAACGTACATAACATTGTATTGAAATATGGCTAATTGTCCAACAGATGAATACTGGACAAAACGCAGAAAAATAAAAGCGAAAGTTCGAGAACACTTGGTTGCCATACATGATGCTGCGGAACACTTTCAGTATCAATCGGATCAATCAAGTATATTTGATAGGTCTCTCCGATCAAGTTGATGATGAAAATGTCGCTTTAGTTACAAGACAGTCCGATTCTTGTACAGAAGAAATCATGTTTTTATGTATAAAGTTTATAAAAGAAAATGTATTGAACAAATAATTATATATTTACAAATTAAATATTGTAATATCTTCATTTTTCAACCATTTGTAGATAGTTATGAGAAATGCCGATCCAAACTGACACGGGCGGAGTTCGAGTCGGACATCCAGACCGATGTAGAGGAGCCGAAACAGAAACGGAGAAGATGGTAATTAGATACCTAACATCACTTACTGTTTGTCTATCCCAATCAAACTGGGATGACTCACTAGCCCAGTGGTACTTGTATACACAGGAGCACGAGGAATGGTTGATCAACTTCATGTTTTGCGGCTTATTCCAGTGTATTTCGGTGCATTTCCCATTATTTCTATGTAAACTCGATAATTCGTGTACTTTGGGTAATTTTCGTAGATTTGGGTATATTGCATAGATTTGGGTAACTATACTATCGCTTAACACCATCCGCGCAAAAAAAATCTTGATTTACCCACGTATTCGCCTTTGCAGATTTGATCGTGTTATCCTCTCATAATGACAGAAGGAATGAAAGCTTTATTCTCGATTGGCGAGTAAAAGTTCCGACCCCCTCGACTTCGAGACTGATTCCATCGTCAATAGTCAACAAATTACTCCAAAGTCCAAATTCAGATTATATCGATTCGAGAGACATATAACAATATTTTTGATGCAGACAGAAACAAAATTGAACAACATTATTTGTGGTATATTGAATATATCAAAATGGGTGTCATCGCCGATTTTGAATCAAGACGACATCCCGGAGATAACACATCTCGTCTCCGGGCATGCGATCCATGACGTTATGACCTATGGTGCAATTTCATTGGCTTACTAGTCGAGACACTTTACTAAATATAAAAATCCATATTTGGATTTCGTAGTAAAAATTCCGACACGGATGTGTCGACACTGTTGTGGTTTTGTAACGCGCTCAATGAGTCAGCCAATGAACGCCGCGCTGACAAATAGCATTTACACACTGTTTATCAACAATCTCCGCTTTCTAATCTTAATAGTTTGATAATGGACAATATATGTTCTTTTTGAGACAGAATATGAAAATTGTTTGTTGTTATTGGTGGAGAATTAAGCGTTTTATCATTAAAAAACTGCTGCGGATAGTCGCGATCTTTCTAACTGTGATAACGTAATCCGACACGGGATTGTGTGGAGGCGTTAGGTATGCGGCGTAGAATGTGTCGCGTTTGTAACAAACCAGCCAGACCACCAAATACACACGAATAACACACAAAACACCGAAATATCAACCATTCCTCGTGCACCTGTGCTTGTATATACATGTACAACCAGAAATGGTTGAATCCGTCATGGGCTTGAATAAATAGTTTCCCAGTATTATCATATCCCACCCCTCTTTCGGAGGAGACCAGATATTTCCATACTTCACTATGGTTGTATAGACCCTGCATGTCGTTGTGTCTCTTTTATGACTTAAAATTCGATCTTCCACAGTTTACATCTGCTTTACTTCATACTCTACATACATGCACACAATTTTTAGTTAGTGATGAGCATACTGTGATCAACCATGAATCAAATCTATACTTTGTAGGCCCACCCTGCGGTATGATGACAGCGGCACTGACGAAAACGTTGCTCCGTCTGCCAGTCGAGGCAAAGTGTCGGCCACCTCCACTCATACCGTCTCGGCAGAGGCCGAAATTACCCAAGGCAGGGCAATACCAATTGCCCAGCCCCAGGCCAGGGTTCCCATAACGAGCCCAGTACCTTGCGCCATCAACAAACAGCGCCATCACTACCACACACGGACGTCACGGAGCCATCTATGTTCCCTACGAACAGCGCCATCACTACCACACACGGACGTCACGATGCCATCTATATTCCCACGAACAGCGCCATCCACGCCATCCACACCATCAGCGTCAACAACACCCCGAGTACCGGCACCAGGATCTTCAGCCAGTGTGTCGTTCAAAGTTGTTGTTTTTTTTCACACACAAACTTTACTTAATACTACAGTATGCCATAGGGGCATATCCAGTTTTTACTAACATAATATCCTAGTTTTTCCTACAGTTTGTGACTTGAAAAACCTACAGGTATATAAGCCCCATTGCTCCCAATGAAATGATGGTATAGATTGCAGATATTAACGGAGTGAATGAGCCCGAACATGAGCAAATATTTCGTATTGCATATCCGATAACAGTTGGAATCGATGTTGCTATTTTGAGACAATATCCATGAATTCCATCAAATATGTGAAATCGTCCAAAATACAAAATGTTCTCTGACACACATAGGCTACGCAATTTTCCCAAAATTGTTGATGTCATTTACGAAAAATATCTAACTCTTGAACATTTAATAAGGCAACTTATCTCTAGAAAGGACTGGTTCTTCATTAAATTATTATTACCAATCTGTTACACTACATGCATTGTCATCAAAGTGTTTATATACTCGTTTATATACGGTTTCAAAGTCACAAACTGTAGCTATGACAGTCGGGCTATGTTATACCTAGTATGTGTATTTGAGCGTCAGTTTATTGAAGTCCATCTAACTAGTGTCACCATTGTTATAGTATTGCTGACGTCTAGTCATTAATTGTTTTTTTTTTCCTCCTTGTGCTTTGCGTAGTATTTAAGCCTCAGTTTGTGAAAGTCGGCTTAAAGTGGTGTCACCATTGTTAATAGTATTACTGACATCTAGTCATTATTAGTCTATTTTTCCTACTTGCTCTGGTGGGTGGTAGGAGGGAGCAGCGAAGGGTAATTTAACGATCGGCATTCATCCTTACCGGAAAGCTGACCTACATGATTTGGCCCTTTTTTACCGTTTTGGCACCCTGGTACTTGAGAGCTGAACCCTGTTTATGCTCCATTAAGAAGTAATATGCTTATAGCTACCATGTTACTTTGGGGCAGAGCTAAGTGACTTTGGTGTGGCATGGACCTGGCACCAGTCAGGATATTCTGATTTCAGGGCTGAATATATAGTTTATGTAAATATTGAGCTCTGATTTTGGGAATTTCCCTAATTTTTTTTACAGGTTAAATGCGGGATAGTCCATCCCGTTGGCCGGCATACATGACCCTGGCTGTCGATAGCCGTAAAACACCAATAATCAATCAATCCTACTTGCTCTTTGCGTAGTTTTTTATATAAGCGTCAGTTTGTGAAACGTCGGCAATTAAATTTGTATTTGTTATAACCATTGTTATAGTATTGCTGACGCCTAGTCATTATTTGTCTATTTTTCTACTCGCGCATTGTGTAGTATTTGAATGTCAGTTTGTGAATGTCGGCCTAAAGTCTAAGTTCTGATTTCAGGAATTACCCCATATATGGACAGGTTGATTGGGATAGTCCAGTCTGTTGGCCCGGCCTTAAATTACATAGCTGTTGATAGAGGCCCCATGTTCAACAACAATAACCCAATAACCCCACAATACACCCTGATTGCGGGCAGTTGGTGCTTTGTCAGGGGCATGAGGAGGGTAATTTAACAATCTGAGTGGGTGGTAGGAGGGAGCATGCGATGTGTCGTTCAACAATTGGGGTTCAACTTTACCTGAATGCCGACCTACATGGTTTGGCCCTCATGTACTGTTTTGGGCCTCTGGTACTTCAGGGCTAAATCCTGGTATACACCATTAAGGTAGTAATAAGATTAGAGCTGGTCACATTACATTTGGGTTTGAAGCTAAGTGACTCTGGTGTGGCATAGACCTGGCTCCAGGTCTGGGCATTCTATTTGCATTCTATATTGAACTCTGATTTTGGGAATTTCCCTCATTTTTGGACAGGTTGAATGCAGGAGAGTCTGGACATCTTGTTGGCCCGGCCCAAAAGATGCATACCCATACATTACACAGAATTTTTTTATAACAGAACTTAAACAGATACCTAGTTTTGTAATTTGTAATCATTCCACACGTTTCCTACATCAAAAGCGACCGCGGCGCTTTTTACACAATATTACCTAATTTCTCAATACTGTACACAGAGTGATGCGTGTACCATGGGTAATGTGTGGGTATGCATCTTTAAATGACCTTAGATGTTGATGGGCTGTTAAACACCAATAATCAATCCTGATCCTTATAGAAGAATGCTTACTTGCATGGTTCGGCCCTCATGTACAGTTTCAGCCTCCCGATACTTGAGAGCCGAATCCTGCTATACCAAATTGACAACTATGTGCGACTTGAACCTGTCACCAGGCTGGAATATTCTAATTTAAGAGCTGAATATACATGTATATTAGAAATATATACATCAAATTCTGATTTTGGAAATTTTACTAATTATAGACGGGTTGAATACGGGATAGTTTCGACACATTAGTTGAATGAATTCATTTGTTGATATGTCATGAATTTATTGAATATATGTGATACACCAATAATCAACCTATCTGATTTGTTGGTCCCATCTTTAATTGCCCATATTGGTATTTACAACAATCTAGTCGTGTTGTAAAATTGTGTTTATATACATGTGCGTTAATGATAAAATACAGAAAATACTAAACATCGACTTTGTATGCATTATGCCCAAAGTGGAATATGTCAGTGACCTATGTTGGTATGAGTTTACATTTATAGTGGTCAATTTTCAGATTGGACTGATACTGGCATTGAAGCTGTAGACATACGGTACAAATATTGGTACAATATGTTAAAATCAAATTGTGCCAATAATTGTTGATTGCTAAAACAATATCAATCCAATATATAATTCCAATATCGGTCCGATGGGAAAACGATCACTGCCAATATCGATTCGATGGGAAAATTACAGCTGCCAATATCGTCGATGGGTACGGTATCAGCTGCCAATATCGGTCCGATGGGAAAACGATCAGCTGCCAATATCGGTCCGATGGGAAAACGATCAGCTGCCAATATCGGTCCGATGGGAAAACGATCACTGCCAATATCGGTCCGATGGGAAAACGATCAACTGCCAATATCGGTCCGATGGGAAAACAATATCGTGCTAATATCGGACCTACGTTGGCATGATATCGGTCCGATATCGGACCGACGTCCATCCGACACGATATCGGGCCAATGAGATGTCGATTTGCAAACCGCTAATCGGTCCGATATCGAAAACGACATCGGGCCGATATCGAGGGTATATCGGTGTTATGTCGGTCCGATATCGACATGCTAGCTGGGTGAGCTAGCTATTCGATGAGGGAGGCTGTGGAGTTTTGTATACTTAAATATACTGAACAATTATACAGTGTGCATACGGGGCACCATGCAGGACAGGTTAATTATGTGTACAAAATTGAGTTTTGTAACACTAAAAATCACAAAATTCAATTCTGTGTCACAAAATTCAATTCTGTCAATTCTGTGTCACAAAATTCAATTCTGTGTCACAAAATTCAATTCTGCATACGTTTCGTATACAAAATTCATTTTTGTTATAAAGGATTCAATTTTGTAAGACAGAATTGAGTTTTGTGAAGAAAATTCAGTTTTGTGGGACAGAATTCATTTTTGTCCACAAAAATTAGTTTCCTAGGATAGTCTATGTCATCTCTACGTTGATTGGTTGAGATCGGTCTTAGTCCATTTTACTAGATGGTGGAGTACACTTGCAGTTTAAATATTTCAATGCGAAAATATAACCCAATATATCAATATTATACTTCTTTATGGACAGTTATTTTGGTTATATTATGATTACAAATGAGTGGTCACACCATATAAGTTCATATATACTTTTGAAGGAGAAATAAGAAAAATATTCAGAATTTTCCCTCAATTATGTAAACAGGGTCAAACATAAAGTAGCCGGGACATAGCTAGACCTGAGAGCATGCCCATATATAGAGAATACCAGGCTAGTGTATTTTGATATCAAGTTATCAGGCAAGGCTAGGAAACGCGTAGGAATTCCGAGGCTTGCCGAGGAATTCCTACCGTTTCCGAGCCGAGCCTGATAAACTTGATATTAAAATACACTAGCCTGGTATTCTATTTATCAGGTAACGTTTTATGCTCGAAAATGACATTAGATGACGTCGTATTCTAACAGTAGATATAACCTTGTGAAACAAATGGTATTGGATCTGTGTCTACTAGTTGCGAAGTTACGTGTTCGCAACTATGTGTCTACATGCATTATTTACAGTATACACCATCTTAGTATCCATGGTATCTACACAAATACTACAAATGGTTTCTTCAAATGGCCCAATACACACATTCTGTTTATAAACACAGACAGCAGTCAGAACACAGGCCACAGCGCGTGTATTATTGATTTAACTGGGGCAGATGTACCTTGCGATACACACTAAATGACGTCAGTACTCGCGGGAGATCTACATGTACATGAATTATGTGTACAATTATAACGCAAATGAGTTTAAATACGAATGGGTTTGTCAACGTTTGACTGTTTGGAGATAGTTGAAGCAAAATGGCAGAATGAGTAATGAATCATCGGCAGAATGAGAAATGAACCATCGACATTGAATGTGTAGATCGGCGACCGTGACCCATTTCTCCAGTGCAGTTTCTGACCAATGGTAGTCCTTCTTACATGCGTGTGCAGAATTGACAGAATTGAATTTTGTGACACAGAATTGAATTTTGTGGCACAAAAGTGAATTTTGTGACACAGAATTGAATTTTGTGACACAGAATTGAATTCTGTGGCACAGAATTGAATGTTGTGACACATAATTGAATTCTGTGGCACAAAAGTGAATTTTGTGACACAGAATTGAATTTTGTGGCACAAAAATGAATTTTGTTGACAAAATTTAGCCATGTCCCACTTGGCGCCCCGTACGAACTGGCCACATAGCGAGACCGTTCGTACCAATTCGTGTGGGACTGTTACCCCCACCTCCGATTCACCATACAGATTGATGCAGGACTGTTAGTCCCACTACCTGCGATGTTTCATCCCAACAGTGGGACGAACAATTCCCGGACTAAAAGTGATTGGGACGATCAGCTACATATAACAGTCTAGTGTTTAACGACATTGGTTCAAGAACATATACAATACTTAATTCACACCTTCGCATGACGCACATGTGGTGCCATAGAAACAACCGGTCATGTGTTCCATTACCGCAACAAGCACATGTAACAACATCAACAATAGGCAAGTTGTGGGATCACGTGGTTTGCGAACTCGATTTTCCGACGTGACGTAATCTGTGATGTTATTTTTACAGCAATTTTTTTTTAATTCTTCCTACCAAATGGTCGGATTTTTATGTATGTAACGCACCAAATACAATGGCATATTTGTTTTATGGGTGCTCTGAAAGTTATTTACAATAACTTATAACTTTCACAAAGAATCGAGTACCGTTTATTTCTTACATTCACGTGCTCTAGATTTTATTTACATTTACGGTAACACATTCTTCGTCAAAATGACAGAATCATGAGATTAAAGCCGCCTATACAACAAAGGTCAACGTGTACCACATCTGCTGCGGTATATTTCATAAAAATATGTCATTCCATTAGAAAGATATTAAAGGAAATATATTGTAAACACGTCTAAAAAACATGACGTCACGCCGTATCGGACACACGTGATCCCACACCTTAATAGGACCTTTCTGCTGTTTACACATTTGTACATTTGTAGTAACTTAGGTAGTCATTGTCCAATTTCCAAAATCATAGTTTATTTGAATGTATGATTTTGTCAAAATATAGAAAATAACTGAAAATGTTACATTTTAAACAATATAGTTGCAGCAAATTGTGTCTATATTCAGCAGGTTTATTTTTCGCTTGCCTTACCATTGATATTTTATATTTATAACTGTCAGTAAGAATGTGGAAAAACAGTTTACTGTATACACCCATGTGAAATGTAACTCCTGAATAAAAGGATACGTAACCAGGCGTGAAAGACATGGGTCGTGTTTAAACTCGGTGGCGAATATATTCACTTCCAGAACGGTGTTTCATGAAAGTTATCCCGCATTAACACATTTGCTATCTTGCGTTTGTCTGATGATAAAAGTGACGGAATATGCGGCCGTTCCTGCGATTTACTGGCTAAACGACTGTCAGTTAAAGTAACATCGAGCGCAGGTAAGTGACGGGTTTAAACTGGTTTGTGCTTCATGAATTTATAGTTGTGCGTGTATATTAAAGTTGGGGTCCATCTATTAGGCGCAAAATTATTTTCATAGGAGTTAAATAATTATAAAATGACTGTAACTATTTCACCAGTGTTAAACATTACTACATGTAGTTCTCACTATGCAGATACATGTATATTCAGTTATTGGTCTTTAAATTACAGATAGAGCAGTGCTTTTGTGTGCGCGTGCGCGTGTGTGGCTATATCTGCGAATTATTTCTGTAAAGTTGTCATTGGTTGAAATTCAAATTTTAATCAATTAGTCAGTTTTGTGCGGCATCAAAGGGAGCACTCAGTATTTCCTACTTTTTATAAGATATCTTATATAGTTTAGTAGATATCTTATATAAGTTCCTTTATAAGATATCTACTAAACTATATAAGATATCTAGTAAAATATATAAGATATCTTCTATAACATATAAGATATCTCATAAAATATATAAGATACATATATAGTCTATAATCTATAGTATAAGATATCTTATATACAATTTTATATAAGATATCTACTAAAGTATATAAGATATCTACTAAACTTTATCAGATATCTTATATACTATATGAGATATCTTATATAGTACAGTAGAAACTCCGAATACTGGACCCTCTAAATACCGGAATCCGCCCGAAACCGGACAATTTTCATAGTCCCGATTTAATTCCTTCTTTATTCAATGTACTAAAAACCTCTGAATACCGGATCCTCTGAATTCCGGAAACCGGATGATTTTCCCAAAAAAAAAGACTTTTCAGCATAATTTTATCTCTAAATACCGGACGGATCAGAATTGCTAAAATCACCAAGCGCTCGCGGCAGGGGATACATTTCACACAATGGTCGTGTTGGATTTCATGTCAGACAGGTGTGATAAGAGAGATGTTACGCATTTTAAACGGTTCACAAGTCAATGATGTTTTGTGTCTCACAACCTACAAATATTTCCGAGCATGTGATCGACGCGTGATATTGGAAAACCGACCAATGAAACCCGACTTTCGTCAAAACAAAGATGGATACTCGATATTTCATTTACAAACTGGCGTTTTGGTCTTGAATAAAATATCGAAAACATGCCGCTATTTTCCATTGAAGACTTAAATCGATTGATGCGGCTGTAATTGACGACGGCAGGTATATGTGAGGTAGCTATGAGGTCAAATAATCATTTAAAATTGCCGATTAGTCTTCGCTAATTGGAGTACACGTTTAGTGACAAACCAATTTACACACCTTGAATAAGAATAGTGAAAAACCTCTAAAAACCGGAAACCTCTCTAAACCGGACTTTTTATCCGGTCCGCAGGCTGTCCGGTATTCGGAGTTTCTAGTGTATATAAGATATCTTATATACTTTAGTAGATATCTTCTATATATATTATATATAAGATATCTTATAAACTATATAAGATATCTCATATAGTATATAAGATATCTGATAAAGTTTAGTAGATATCTTGATTTGGAATAAATAGTAAAACGGCGTGCCATAAATATGCGTATATTAATTGATTGCAGTAACTCTATAAACAGTTATATATTACATATACATGGTTTATTCTGTAAATCAGCTATTGGTCGTAGAAAAGAGATTTCACTAGACGGTACATAAGAAAACCAGACGGGCACAGCAACATTGATGTTCCAAATGTTTGGTTTCCCCGATTTGTTTGTAAAAATCTTTTGAATGTGTATATAAGGCGTGTGTATCCCCAGTTTGTAAAAGCTCCCCAATCCGTCTGTAAAAAAATCGTGTGTATGGTGTGCATCCCCGTTTTGCTTGAATTATTCGTACATGCGTATTTTAATTGATGGCAGTATCTCTATAAACAGTTTTAGATTACATATACATGGTTTATTCGGTAAATCACCTCTTAGTCATGTAGAAAAAGGATTTCCATGGGGAAACCGGAAGGGCACAGCAATATTAATGTTCCAAATGTTTGGTTTTCCGATTTGTTTGTAAAAACCTTTGATTGTGTGTATAAGGCGTGTGTATCCCCAGTTTGTACAAGCTCCCCAATCCGTCATAGAAAAACAAAACGTGTGTCTGGTGTGCATCCCCGTTTTGCTTGAATTATTCTTACATGTTTATATTATAGATATCGTGTTATTTGTAATTTCTGGGGCAAACATATATAACATGTGAGTTTAATTTGCATTTATTTTCCTTCTAAACCCACTAGAAAAAATCTCCCCATTGTTTAGGGATAAATCTTACCTCCCTGTTTTGTACCTTTCACAAGAACTGTGTGCGTGCGTGCGTGCGTGCGTGCATGCGGCGTGCGTGCGTGCGTGCGTGCGTGCGTGTGTGTGTGTGCGGGTTGTTGGTTGGGAGCGTGCAAAGGGTAATTTAACGATCGGATTCATCCTTACCGGAATCCCAAAATCCCTGATATGTTTTGGCTTTCTGATATCTGAGAGTTAAACTTGCTTATACCCATTATAGTAATCAAAATAGTTAGTATCCTATTACTTGTAGGGGATGGGGATGACTAAGTGACTGTATTGTGGTGAGGACCAGGCACAGGATCAGGTTATTCTAATTTCGAGGCTGAATATTTATTTTTATGTAATGGATTTCGCCCATCACCCACCCCAACCCCACATCTGTACATAATCATAAGTACATGCACATTTACTACGTATATCCCGAACATTACATACATATGTAATCATGTGGCGTATGTACGAAATGGTATGACCCACTTTCGTCGAATGTTAGACAGAGCTGTCACAATTTTGGCGCCTGCTCTGTCGATGACATCAACAGTTTTGGACGTACATTGGGATATTGCATTCGTGTAACTTCTGATATGTTAACCATGGATCTGGCTAAGCACCCCGTGTCATCAACCTACTATGTTATAGAAGAGACACTACTCTTCTCGATGACAACCTTATTTTACAGCGGTTGCTCATTCATTTTCTTATTGAAGCTTGTCATGTGTTCCAGTGTCCCAGTGGTAATGATAATCCTGTTTTCATGGGTCTGGCTCACCCACTATATGGTGTGAATATGCTTGAATAAAGTCCAGACATGCAGTTGAATTTATAATATGGTCATAATATATATCCAATATAATATATAAATCTAAAGACCGTAGCTGTTACTATGGTCTAGATATTACCATCAAAAGTATTATAATATATGACGTCAATCTTGACGTCACACAATCTGGCGTCATATGTTGGAAACACATAGTTCGGTAACTATAATATGCACAATACAATCCAGATAGTATATTAAATCTATTGAATATGCATATACCGGTAATATAACGTTGAAGTGTAATAAATAGAATATTCCACTGTACATAGATCTACTTGTTTGAATAGCTGAAAATAGTGTACGTATCCATTGGCGCTCACTCCTTGTACGCTGAAGCCAACGCACCCGAGCGTATTATCTCCAAATATGCTATATCGTTTAGCCAAGATAATTGTAGTCGCATTCCAACAGCACATATTCATACCACCGGCATACGAAGTATGTCGAGTGGTATATATACTTCGTCTTTCCGCCCGTCGGTCTGTTCGTCCGTCCGTCCGTCTGTAAGATTTGCGTCATTAAAGTTTTTATTTACCGGTCCAGGCAGCGGCCGGGGGTATCCGTGAGCATCTGCTCACTTGCTCTCGTTTTGTTTAATCTACTAAAGATCACACACCTGTATAAGTGATATGCGAAATTAGGAGCGCACTACTAGTACTGCTATATGTTTTTTTCTCACTGAATCACAACATACTGAAAACAGTACATTATTACGCATGATATTACGCCTGCTCGAAAATTGAGACAAAGTTGTTATCGTCAACAAAAATGAAAAAATAAAAAGAAGAAATTTTACTGTGAGTATAAAGCATGCAAATGATTGTATTCGATGCGCTGCATATTATCAAAATACTCCCATTGCTTCGGAAGGTATTTGAAGAATATATACAACTGTAAAACGTACATCAAACATTACGTCACGTCGGAAACTATGAATAGTATGTTCATTTTAAAGATACACATTAATTATTTTCACATAATTGCATGCTTGTCATAAGGCAGGCATATTGTCGGAGATTGCCAAAATTAACAGTTTCCAAACTTTGCGGAAATGACAAGGGACAATAAGGCCAAAAATCGGCCAACACCCAAATTGGAAAATAACAGTCTAGTATTGTACATCAATATGCCAGGAAGTTATGTTGAAAATTTGGATTTGATATCTTAAAAACTTTCCGGACAATATCATTTTTAATGATACAACCCAATGGCACATTTCAAGGGACTGCAACGTCAATTTGACGTTAAAACGTGTGAGATGACGTTACGTTACAAGGAAGCGGGGGATTTTGTGATTGAAATAAAATTGGCATTCTATGAGACAAACATCATGAAGTTCGCAGGAAATAATTGATTGTCATGATTTAATTCAATATAACTGTATGGGCCTAAACATCTTTTCAATTTCAAGATGGCTGACCTTTTCAAAATGTCCGCCATTTTTTATCAAGTTCATGACTACCGTATATACGAATATGGCTTATGAAAACTTAGATGTCAAAAAAGGTAGACTTCAAGACACGGCATTCTATTTATTGCATATTGTCCATATAATTCACAAAAAAAAAAAATTCAATTAATATTTGAAATGATTCCATATTACCATGACAACCGAAAAATAATAATGTATTAATAGAAATGTAAATTCATTATTTTGTACTGCATTTTGTGCAACATTTATTTTTTCAAATCATTACCGACTTCCGACTACATATAGGATACACTTACATGTATCCTCGATATTTCAATATGTACACATGTTACCATGGTAACAAAATCACCCATGTACTAAAGTGTAGCTCAACTGACATACGTATGTTAGTAGAACATGCTAAACATCGTGAGACGCAGCGTGTATATGTTATTATGGTCATAGCATAATGATGCTGCAGTCAAAGAAACATTTATATTTGTTTTAAAGGTACATGCCCACGCAGTAGACACAAAATGTTCTCTATATCAGAGGCATCATCTGAGACATTTTCTGGCAAAATAAACATTCTTTCACCATTACCCCATGTATTGATTGGCATTACTATGCATTTTATATCAGACGGAAATGTCCACACATCAGGTGACATCAGGGGCGATAACCGTGTTTCCTTAAAATGTTAACGGACATTACTATTTCGTCTCTGTATTAATTTTTGTATGTGCAATGATCATACTTTATAATCAGTCAATATATTTTTTTCATGTGACGCATTTGATTAGTATAAATAATTAAAAAATATCACGCTTCATTTGCATATGAAAATAGCCTGATACCACCGCGCGTCACTGTCAGTAAAATACACATTACTAAATGATTATATGGGCCGCGCCATACGAAAACCGGGCTTAATGATAACGTCATGAAAATCGGTAAACGACGTCGGAAAAACGACGTTTCAAATTGTCTAGCGTCGCCGTAAATGTTCACAGTTTGCCCTCCCATTTACGTTTACTGGTGTCAGTTAACATTAAGTGTGAACAGAAAACGGAAAATGATAACTTACTGAAACTTTCACTAATATGACGCGATACCTTGTACCTCGGTACACATATTATGACGTCATGACTTGACGTCACGTACTTGTGACGTCATTGAACGTGAATACAGGTTTGACGTTATGGCCATAGTGTCGTGACAAAATATTATAGCAAGGATACTTGCACGAGTTCCTCGCAGCATCAATGACTTAGAAATGCTTCAGGCGCTGTACATTGTCGCCTCGCCTAACTGTCGTTCTTTGACATTGTTACTATTTTTCGTCGGTTGTCCTCATGAATTCAAAATGGTGAACGCATAATTTAACTGGCTACATATCAGAGAAGTCTTCGCTTACACTGCACTTTCATTCCTAAATAATCTTAAATATGAACAACCTAGTGTATGCCAACGATATTACCATCTATTATCTTGGTAAATTGAGACTTTTGAACAATTATATCCAGTACTTAGCGAATGATATGCCATTTAATGCCACTCATTTTATCATAAATGGAGGTAGACAGGCATCTATATAATGACATAATTATCCGGGGTTTGTATTGAATTTAAAATAAATGCATCAACATATTAATTGGAAATGTGATGGTCATACATTTGCTTTTGTAGTCGAAAGTGCTTTTGTAGTATCAAATCATCAGTTTATCACGTGACTGCATAATAATGTATATCAGGCGATGGTAATGCGATCCTCAAGAAAGACACACGGCGACAAGTATAAGGTATCTGCCCGGTATCGTGTTTTGTCACAAAGTTAATGTTATAAGCGGCCTACTGCCTACTTTAAAATATGTCGTCGTATACGAAATGTTAAATTATTTCAGACAGCAGCAAACAACAAGGAAACGCCGCACTCTGCCTTATTTGAAAATTATGCATACGAAATTACGTTACTTGAGCCGCAATCCAAAACATGACGTTACATTAGCAACTGCAACACGAGCCATAAACATTATGTTCATACTTTGTCTTGGCCTAATGGGAGACACTTGGCCAGGCTACGAGATATCCAAATTTGGTTGACATGCGATAAAAGATGACAAATCTATAGGACTTGTTTGGATCAACACCCCTTGTATACGCCGTTGATAAAAACGTCGTAATTTCGACGTCATTGATCTAAAACGCCATTAAGTTTTTACCACGCGTCATAAAACTACTTCTAAAATGAACCATAATTGGGATACATTGATAATTTTGGCGGCATATGGCTTTTAAAAGATGTACAATTCAGAATACGCGAAAAAGTAAAAACTGAAAATTGTCATTAAGCCCGGTTTTCGCACGGTGCGGCTCATATCTGTATAGCAGACATAGAAAATGTTTTGAATGGCGTTACAACACGATTCTATTGATGTTTTATACTACTATGCATATTTGGTATAAAGTATGTGCAATGACAAGTATATCCTCCCCGGGTTTGGAAGGTCCTCGAGCCAATTCCTACCCTTAAATATAAGATAAAAAAAAAAAAAAAGTATATCCTTATTCACTAGTTTTCAATGAAATGAACAGGAATGTCTAATGGTTTACTATTCGCACATTTTCATTAATATTTCAATGTAATTGTACTACGAAAAACAAAAATACAAAATTATTATTATTATACAAATAATGATTATATACAAAAATGAAATGAGAAAATAGTACGCGTATGATGTCATGTTAAATTTCTTGAAATGTTACTGTTACAAAATCATGATTTACACATTATTTTCTTCGCAGATTTTTGATAGTTTTTTTAGCTCACCTGAGCGACATGTGAGCTATTGTTACCGCAATGCGTCCGTCGTCCGTCCGTTCGTCGTCCGTGAACATTTTCAAACGTCTTCTCCTCGGTAACCATTGGGCCTTTAGCCACCAAACTTTATGGTCATGGTCCTTTGGTAGGGGGATTAAAAACTTGTTAAAATGACGTCATCACGTAATCCAAGATGGCCGCCATCTAAAAATAGCACAAATTCTTCAAAAATCTGCTTCTCAAGAACCGCCTACCGTATTTCGACAAATCTTGGTAGGAATGATCGATGTACAATGCTCTTTCAAAGTTGTTAAAATGGTGACCTCGGGGTCAAAAATGGGCGTGGCCCGTGGGGTCAAAGTGGGGTCAAATTGGGGTCAAATTGTATTTATGGTATATAATATGGTCATGTCTATTTCAAATCGAAGGTATCAAAGAGGCGATCACTCTGGTACATTATTTGTCGAAATTGGATTGTCATGTCATCCAAGATGGCCGCCGGAAGGTCAAAAGATTGTTCTTTTATTAGAGATTTCAAAATTCTTCTTCACACGAACCGCTTGGCCCATGGTGGCCAAACTTCACAGTTATCGTCCATGGGTGAAGCCTTTTCAGATTTGTTAAAACGGAGGTCGTCGCTAATCCAAGATGGCCGCCGTCTAAAAATAGCACACATTCTTAACAAATCTTCTTCTCATGAACCGCCAGCCGGTTTTCGACGAAACTTGGTAGTAATAATCGACGTAGAATGCTCTTTCAAACGTGTTAAACTGGTAACCCCGGGGTCAAAAATGGGCGTGGCCCGTGAGGCCAATTTTATTTTTGACCAAATATGCTCAAGTCATATATCGAATTGAAGGTATCGATGAGGCGATTGCTCTGGTGCAATATTTGTCGGAATCGGATGATTATGTCATCCATGATGGCCTGCAAAAGGTCCATTTATTCGAGATTTTGAACGTCTTTTTCTCGGGAACCACATGGCTGATGCTGGCCAAACTTCATAGTAAGTTAAGATCCTTGGGTGAAGCATTTTCAGATTTGGTAAAATGAGAGTCATCGCTTAATCCAAGATGACCACCATCTCCTCTGGTGTTCATGGAGTCAGGTGAGCGAATTAGGGCCATCATGGCCCTCTTGTTTACTAAAATTACTCCTCAGTTACGGCTGGGTGGTGAAATCGTCGGTATTCGACTTGTGCTACGCCTGTATGAGGGGTTGGATTAAAGTATCAATAAATTAAATATTTAGTCATGCACCTCACATTTCTGACGGTTGACAACAAATTCCCCGCCCACTTGAAACATAATCTGCAGTTCAATATGTCAATCAAGCAGACACTCCATGGTCGATAATCACCAATTAACTAATGTCCATGAGAAAACCAAGCTAGTGCTATTCGTAGCTTTTATCTCTCATCTGCGGAGTTCAAAAATAAAATCATATGTTCATAAGAATTCAGCTTATTATATACACTTTCTTTCAACTAATACTGTTATGCCATGCACTTTGTGTGGTGTGTTTGTGGGGTGGGTGATCTGCATAACTACAGCTACGCTGGTTGCAACTCACAAGTAGTGCGCATTCTATAGTCGGTACATGTACCCATGTTGTCATGATAATGACCAGGCTTGACCCCCGTGGGGTCATGATTATCTAATCTCATTATGATTGATAATCTTTATAACTCTGTGGATTATGATTGACCAATAAAATGACACACGGGACATTTTACTGACCAATGACTGCAACGGGCAACTAACAACTCCTCTGGGTATGGAAGATCATAGAGTCAATTATCACCAGTAAAATGAGTGCGATAGTAGAATGAACTAGCTAGGCTAAATTAGCCGTCTCATAACCTCCTTAATTTAAAGCACACATTTCGATGAAATTCAGAAAAGAAAGCGGGACAACGGTCATCGGCTCGACATATTTTCTGGCCTCATATATCGGTGTATGGAAGGTTCTTTGAGCCAATTCACATCCTTAAATCCGTCTAAGACAACTAACTGCTCCTGTTAAAATGTATCAATTATATAACACCAGCTGTCCCGGTGATTAGTGGCAGATTATCTCCATGGGACAGATACACACAAACCTGGTGTTTAAAAGTACATGCCCACTCATTATGCACAAAATGTTCTTTATAGGAATTAAATAAGCGTATAATTGTGTCACTATTCCACCAGTTCTAAACATTACGTGCCCGCTATACAGATATAATCATTTAGTAATATGTATTTTACTCGCGGTGATATCAGGCTATTTTCATATGCAAATGAGGCATGACACTTTTTAATTACTTATACTAATTAAATCCGTCACGTGAACAAATAATGTTTTTCACCGATTATGAAGTATGATCATTGCACATCAAAAAATAAATACAGAGAGTGAATAGTAGTTTCCGTTAACATTTTAAGGAAACACGGTTATCGCCCCTGATATCAATGTGGAAATTTACGTCTGATACAAATTTATAACAATGCCAAGCAATACGTGGGGTAATCGTGAATGAATGTTTGTTTTGCCAGAAAATGTCATATCTACAGAATATACAAAATTATCGGATTTAATTCTATAAAGAACATTTTGTGCCAATTGAGTGGGCATGTACCTTTAACATTTAACAGCTAAATTTGAGCAGGCGGTGGGCGGGTGGGCACAGCTTGTCCAGGCAATAACTAGAGGTCTACTTGACGGATTGTAACCAATTTCCGATAATTTATCTCCCCTTGGCGGCCATTTTTTATTTATCGCACTAGTTGTCCACGCAATAACTCTAGTTCTACTTCACCGATCGTAACCAAATTCGGTATACATGTACATGTTTATCACGGCAAGACGAAGAAGCCTATTGATATTGATTTTCCGTTGACTAATATCCCCTTGGCAGTCATTTTTTATTTTCGGACTGTACCTTTGTCCATGCAATAACTTAAGTTCTACTGCACTGATCGTAACCAAATTTGGTATACATGTACATGTTTATCACGTCAAGATGAAAAACTCTATTGGTTTTCAGTGAGTTATCTCTCCTTGTTGACTGACCTTGCATCGGCGGGCGTATATTGTGACCTTCGGCAATCTTGTTAGGTTGTTATTTCTAGTTCTATCTGGATTCTGCTCTTCAAGTACTTTATGAATGATTCGAACGTTATATCGCGTTTTTCATATTTACATTTGAAAATGAAATATTTTCCTAGATTAACGATGAAATTAAATTGTTGTGTCAAAAGTGCATTATCTTTTATTCCGATAGAACTATTTTGAAAGTTCACTATACATGTTATACCAAAAATGTTGCGCATGTGTACATTCCCAGAATAAATGTTTTATACTTTCAACATAGATAGAACAAAAATCACATCGGTTACTACTTACTATATTACCGTATATTACAGCGATAAAGTAGTTTATTTATCCCCAGAATACATTTTTTTCGGGCCGTCTGTGTTACATATGATATTTTATTTACATATTTGTTTGTTTACTCTAGACATAAGAGTTTCCGATTTTGGATAATGGAATAATGCTGTTTAATGTACTTTCATATTTTATAAAATCTTCATTTCTTATGTCGAATATTGTTGAAAAATCAGGAAATCGTAAAAATCTATTTATCCGATAACACGTCTTCATAAATGTGACATTACTGCCACTTCCAAGCCGAGAACTATTTTCGAGAACATCGTCGTTATAGTTGAGGAGCTGCACAAAGAGGGTGTCGAGTTCGTGTTTGTCGGCGAAATATTGACAAGAGACTGTTTTTCCAAGAGTCCCGGCCTCACCAAAACGTCATTTGAGAAGCAGAGGAGTACATCAACCAACTTCTGCGTCGTCGCTTTGGTCGTATGTACGTTCGATTTAGCACAGTGAAGTATCCAGATGACTACGATGCTGACAAACTACACATGTCGAGCGGTGGCATGAAGAAATACGTCTTCACGGTAAAATCTGCCTTTTCACGTGCATAAGTCCCAATGTAGGTAAACAAACGGTCCTGTTCAGGACCACCAATTACATAGAAAGAGGCCACAATTGTTCTTAAGTAAGCCACCATATTGACCACTTCACGCTAGTCCACATCACAGCTGGTACTAGTGACTACACACCCCCCCCCCCCCACACACACACACACACACACACACACACACGCACACACACACACACACACACACACAGCATGCCCACTAGACACACACACGCGCACGCACGCACATAAGAGACCCCATTGTAATGAAGAAATCATTATTAGTTTGATTTATGTATATACGAATTGACAGAATTGACATCCGCGCGTGAAATGTTCTTCGATTATAACGGAATATTCAAAGGTACATGCCCACTCAATAGGCATAAACACTGTCCTTTATAGGAATTAAATATTAAGTGTATAATTGTGTCACTATTCCACCAGTTCTAAAAATTACGAGTGCCAGCTATACAGATATAATCATTTAGTAATATGTATTTTACTGACAGTGACTCGCGGTGGTATCAGGCTATTTTCATATGGTAATTTTTAATTATTTATACTAATTAAATGCGTCAACTGAAAAAATAATATTTTCTACAGATTATACAGTATGATCATTGTACATCAACAAATAAATACAGGGACTAAATAGTAATGTCCGTTAACATGTTAACGGCACACGGTTATCGCCCCTGATATCAGTGTGGAAATTTACGTCTGAAGTAAAATGTATAATAATGTCAATCCTATTGTGGGGTAATGGTGAATGAATGTTTATTTTGCCAGAAAATGTCTCCGATGATTGTCTCGGATATAAAGAACAGTTTGTGCATACTTAGTGGGCATGTACCATTAACATAAAACATCCTTTATCCACCTGTAATCTATGATATTTACTATTTCCATAGTAGTTTATCTGCAGAAGACGATTTGAAATTGATTTAAAAATAATACTCCTGCCTCATTAGCATAATACTTTTTATTTTCTGTGACGGGAGATGCTGGTACTGGAATAATAAAGTAGGCAACAGGTAGTTATATAAATTATAAGAAAAACGGGTGGAATAGTTACACAATTACGTGTTTATTTTTCGAAGTAACATTGTAACACCATACATTTCATTTTTCATTTAACACAATGTGCGTACATCACGTGCGGATACTGAAACGTTCGCAAACTGATATTTACAGATGCACACATACGAGGGTAATCCAATATATATAGTGAAAATGGCTCAGTATTATTTTTCATCACCGTGTTCATGACCCTTGACGTATGTGATTATAACGTCACATGACTATGACGTCATACATAATATAATGCGACATCATTGACGAAGTGTCAATATAGCGGTAATCGGTGTGAAGTTAGCAGTGAGCAGTAAGTAGCAGTGAGATACATCTCACTGCTGGCAGTAAGTGGCAGTGAGCAGTGAGGTGTGTTTCACTGCTAGCAGTAAGTAGCAGTGGGCAGTGAGATGTGTCTCACTGCTAGCAGTAAACGGCAGTGAGCAGTGATATACGTCAGGCAATAATGTAAACTAAGTGCGTACGTAAACTCTTTAGACCGGATAATGTATATTTGCGTAACCTCTCTAAACCGGACACCACTATAAGCTATGTATGTGTGCGGAACCTCTCTAGACCGGACACCAATGCAAGCTATATATATGTGCGGAAGCTCTCTAAATCGGACACCACTGCAAGCTAGGTATGTGTGCGGAATCTCTCTAGACCGGTATGTATATGTGCGTAACCTCTCTAAACCGGACACCCCACTGTAAATTAGATGTATGTGCGGAACGCCTCTAAACCGGACAGCACTGTGCGGAACCTCTCTAGACCGAACACCAATGCAAGCTAGGTATATGTGCGCAACCTCTCCAAACCGGACACCACTGGAAGTCTATGTATGTATGTATGTATGTAGTATGAATGTATGTATGTAATGTAAGTATGTATGTTATAAGTAATATGTAGATATGTTTTAAAAAATATGTATGTATGCGGAACCTATCTAGACGGGACACTACTGCAAGCTAGGTATGTGTGGTGAACCTATCAAGACCGGACACCACTGTAAACAACGTGTATGTGCGGATCCTCTCTCAACGGGATATCACTGTAAACTAGGTATGTTTGCTGAACCTCTGTAGACGGGACACCACTGTAAGCTAAGTACATGTGTGGAACCTCTCTAAACCGGACACAACAATTAAAGACGGCCGATTGTTATGTTTTCCGTCTCCAGGGACTGTCCACGCAAGTTCCCACTCCACCTGCCCCTCTACTCAGACAAGGAATACATGCAGTGACATTTCAATCGTTGACATTCATTTTGCAGATTCCGACATCTTGGTTGGGCTTTCGAATGGATAAATGGATGATGATAAACAAACACACGAATCTCACTTGTAATCGTGTTGCGGGGACAAACCTGGGTCAGTAGCTGACGTATAGACGAAATAATTATGTTAACAGCTAAAAATAGCATAAATTCTTAATTCTTCTCATGAACCGCCAGCCGGATTTCGGCGAAACTTGGTAGGAATGATCGATGTACAATGCTCTTTCAAAGTTGTTAAAATGGTGACCCAGGGGTAAAAAATGGGCGTAGCTGGCGGTTCATGAGATTTTTGATTAGCGACGACCTCCGTTTTGACAAATCTGAAAAAGCTTCACCCATGGACCATAACTGTGAAGTTTGGCCACCTTGGGTCACGCGGTGCGTGTGAAGAAGAATTTTGAAATCTCTAATAAAAGAACGACCGTTTGACCTTTCGGCGGCCATCGTGGATGACATGAACATCCAATTTCGACAAAAAATGTATCAGAGCGATTGCCTCTTTGATACCTTCGATTTGATATAGACATGACCATATTCGGTCAAAACTAAAATTTTACCCCAATTTTACCCCACTGGCAACGCCAATTTTTGACCCCGGAGTCACCATTTTAACAACTTTGAAAGAGCATTGTACATCGATCATTCTTACCAAGTTTCGTCGAAATCCGGCTAGCGGTTCATGAGAAGATTTTTTAAGAATTTATGCTATTTTTAGACGGCGGCCATCTTGGATTAGCGATAACCTCCGTTTTAACAAATCTGAAAAGGCTTCACCCATGGACCATCACTTTGAAGTTTTGCCACCATGGGCCACGCGGTTCATGTGAAGAAGAATTTTGAAATCTCTAATAAAATAACGACCTTTTGACATTTCGGCGGCCATCTTGGATGACATAGCCATCCGATTTCGACAAAAAAAATGCACCAGAGTGATCGCCTCGTTGATACCTTCGATTTGATATATAACATGACCATATTCGGTCAAAATAAAATTTGACCCCACGGACAATTCTCATATGCTGCCAAAACATGTTTATTAGAAAAAAATATATTTTGACAAAACTTGAAATCGGAGTAGAGAGACATACCTTTAACTTGATACTTTTACCATCAACATAGGTATTATAAAATATGAATTATAACCGTTTATAAAAGTTCCGTTTTTTTACCATATAGTAAGTGCACGAGTTCCGGCGAATAAACCTGTCCCACGATGTTTATACAAAATGGCTTCCCGAGAAATGATAGAAATGTCTGTGCGATTAAATTGTCTGTCGTGACGCACAGGACGGGTATAAATGTAGGTTTGATCAAATGTTCGATTAGAAACAATGTTTTCTCTATGCAAAATGTTTCTTTACGGGCCGGGACGACGTAAAAGTGTATTTTTAACCCGATGTTTACTCCTTTATATAGCAATATCGGCCTCGGAAATGTGTCCGTTCTTTCCCGACCTAGCAATGATGATAATTTTTTTACAACAAAACAATCGATAGCTCGAAAACGCGTTGACGTAGCGCATCGGGGAATATATCGTTGTGGAATACTAACATTCTCCCAACTTCTGCAATAGGCGACAATGATATAACTCGCTTGACGTTTCGTGAAAGTCCGTTGTCTCGAGCCCGTGCGGGTTCGGCCTATTAAAAAGTTAGACCTCCTATAATGGTTAGATGGAAGGGGTAAAAAAAATATTATTTTTTTCTTCATTTATTTATGCTTTTAGGCATATTTAATGTATTTATAGACCTCGGTCCGTTACTTCACCCTGTGGTACGGCTGGGTCAATTCGTCTATGTTTTGAAAGGGAACTGTTGAGCGTAAACGTGTTGGGCTATGCATATACTGTAGAACGTCTCTAAACCGGACACCCGTGTGATCCCATTGTGTTTCATTTAATTTTGACTGTAATTTATTTCATTGCCGTGTCTGTTCATGACGGCAAATGCCAAAAATGTACAAATATTGCTTAGTCACAGTGAAAACTGTAAGCTGGACAAACTTGGGGACCTCCGATTAGAGAGGATCCACTGTGATATATACTTCATTGAATTCGTACAGGCTATCAATCAGTTTCACTCTTTGCGGCATATATCGTATACATGAATGACAGTCAAACACAAATAATTATGATAGTTGTGCCAGTGGGACACGAACACTCCCGATGGCAGAATGACGCGAATAAAGCAAACCTGGATCAGCTGTCATAATTATAGAAACAGCTCCTTTGATGACACATTGAACTTCACAATTTACACTGAATACTAACCAGATGAACATGTAGTCGGTAAGTAGATGTGTACGTTAGTTACTTCCCTAATTGAGGTATCCATGTGTTTAAACAACCTACATGTTTGAACTCGTTTGAATACCCCCAACCACGCCATAATAGCAGCAAATAGTGACGTTGGTTGTATCTGGGGGTGGCCGTTAATCACACGTGAGAGCTTCGCGGCTCGGTGCTCCATGGGCACATACATGTAGGTTGTTCAAACACATGAACACCTCACTTAGGGCAGTAACTATTACGTATTACCTCATTTACATATTGGCCCTATGACGTTAGTTTAGGGTCCTGGGGCTCACCGTGGACAAAGAGTTAAACTTTCTTTGTTGCAATTTCTGGAATGAGATTACTTATCAAACTTATGTGTACCTATCGGCTGTCAGCTTGAACGGTTTATGGCTTAATCTTGACAGCGTTGCATAACATACAGACGAATTAATATGCAGATTTTCGACTTTAATATCTGTGAAAAATAAATGAATTTTCGCAATTCTTTGAATAAATGTTCAATATTATCCCTGACTTGGAAATAAATACAATATTTAAAATCCATGTAAAATAACAGACATTCTGATATGAATATTGACCGAAATCGACCAATAATTATAAAGTTGACATCTTTGTTAAATGATTGTCTCTTAAATAACACAACTATTTTGAGACCTGTGAAGACCCAGATCAGCCTGCACATCCGCGCAGTCTCATCATGACCTACACCGCTCGCTACTGTATGGGTCGGACCAAATTCCAGTTCATAACAATATCCCCCGTCTTCCTTTAAATGCGACCCCGCATTTATCTAAATACACATCCAATTGACGGATATTGTTAAATGTACATACATTGAGGTTAAATCCGCTATCTATTGTTCTTGTAACATTATGATTCAGACAATGTTATTTAGGGTTTTTGATGGGCCATGTGCCATTTTGTAATTGTTGTGATTGTTTGTTATCTCTGTATTTATTATAATAATTCACATAGTTATCCGCATGAATAGTGATTATTACCAATTGATTTGATTTATCTCACACATAGTTCAGACGCAGTGACATTATCAGTAACCAGATCGCATTTTGCCTAAGATTGATGACAATGGCAATATATGTTGTTTAGCTGATTGAATACAGAGATAACGCTCAACAGACATATAATCTTGTGAATTTTGGATACCGTATTTTTCCCGATATATGCAGACATCAATACAGAATGATTATGTGGCCTATACAAGTACATTGTACCTATATTGGCATGAATCCTATACTGGCATTGACAAAGCTATGCTCTCTTTATTAAATTGTTATTTCTCTGCCAAGGACGAAATAATTACCTCTGCAAAATGTAATGGGAAATATTTTGTGAACACATGACTTGTTTGTAAATATACGAATACGATAAATGCATGATATACAGTGTGAGAATCGTGTTCATGGTGGCATTGAAAATGTATAAAATATAAACGTATTGCACAATTTTAAATACATGCAGATTTATTTTCTTTACGTTTAATTCGTAGATTTTTTATTAAAAATGCACTAGAGCAGACTGTAAAGATGCAATGTATCGGGATTAAATCGGACACAATTTGTATTTATTTCCACCTATCAAAGTAATTCTAAGTATGGGTTTTCCAAACAAACATATTAACAGCTAAACATACTATATTAGCGGCTTTATCCTGGTTATTCCAGATAGCAATATAATTGTATTATATGTCATTTAAAAATAAATAAATACAATTATTTACGATTGCAGAGTTCAAAATGGTCGCACTAATTTATCAAATTCTCAATATACACACGGATATCCAGCGTGCATATGATAAAAACAAACTTTATTGTTTGTTAGACATTGTGAAACATAATTACTACAGTTAATTGTACACGGATTTGTCATTCTGACATGTTATTTTATAGCATAATTGGCCGTGTTGTATTCTATAACGATGTGTTGCCTGTTACTGTTTGGTATGCATCTCTATTTTAGGTCCAGCATTTCGTGATGCTCATGCATATTACATTTTTTCTTAATCATTTTACACAGTAACGGATATCTTTCTGCATGTGTCGACTCCATTTTGTCTTGATATAATTTGGACATATTTATCGAGGAATGTATAGCAATATTATGCAGACACTGACAGTTTTGCCGTGCACACATTAAATAAAGTCAAGTATTTGTAGTCTGGCCTTACATTCAGCACAGAAGCCTGGAACAGGGCGGCCACCTGGTGTACGATGTAGGCCGAGTGCCCCTGTAGGCGTTCCAGCACATCTCGCTTCAGGCTAGTGCTCTCACCTGTGGATAACGGCCTCGCCGGATACAACGAACGTCCTATCTGCTGCTTTTATGGCGTTGGTGGGGGTATTCAAACTAGTTAGACTGGCTTCAGTCTCAAGTCTAACTCGTTTGAATAACCCCACCCACGCCATAATAGCAGCAAATAGTGACGTTCGTTGCATCTGGGGTGGCCGTTAATCACAGATGAGAGCACTAGCCTGAAGCGAGATGTGCTGGAACCCACGCCATAATAGCAAATAGTGCTCGTTTGAATACCCGTTTGACGACAAGACCATAGAATTACCTCGTGATGAAATCCAGATAAAAAAGTAGCAAGGCTTTATGAATCATATTCAATTTTCAATATAATGTTTCTGCTTATGAGCATAATTAATAATGTTAATTGTAATATTATTTGAGCGAGGCCATTTTGTTTTGTATTACAAGTTTTTATATTTCTTAATTTCAAAGGTTATCAATATGAAAAATATAGCCGTGTGGGTATCGAGAAAGTCTGTGACCGGTGCGTTCGTGGGTTCGAATCTAGCGAACATATTTATTTCTTTTGTTTAGTTGTTTTTTTAATCACATTTCTTGTGTCACTTACACGTAATACTGAGTAAACTGAGTAAGTTTCTCTTTTCATCAGCATTCAATGCTAAAAATCGTGAAATCGTCTAAAATTGTGTACACTGTACACTGCACTGCAAGTAAGTACCGGTCGAGAACCATTGCATGTACACTCGCTGGAGATAATACGAATGAAACATTTTCCGGGCCCCTCACGATTTTATTTTTACGAAATATGATCTTCAAATATATGAAAAAAAAGCAGTAGAATGCAGGAAATGGCTTCCTCAATTCAAACATTTTCCGGGGGTACATGCCCCCGGACCCCCCCCCCCCCCCCCCCCCCCCCCCCCCCCCTCCCCCCCCCCCCCCCCCCCCGCCCCCCTACCAACTCTCCCTCGCTCCACTCTACGAACGAGCATACCTTGTTCACGTTCCATGTGCAGGCCCGTAGCCAGGGGGGTCGGAGCGGTCGGACCGAGGCCCCAGCCTCGAGGTTCACTTTTTTAAGCCTTGAGGTCCACTTTTTTAGACCCCCATAGATACTTCAGACCCCTTGAGCCTTCGAAACGACCCCCCACCCCCCCCTTCAAACAGGTAGATACTTCAAACCCCTTGAACCTTCGAAACGACCCCCCCTTCAAACAGGTCTGGCTACGGGCCTGATGTGGGCCCCCCACCTTGGTTAAATTCTGGATCCGCCACTGATACATGATTCTGTGGACGTTCGAAGCGTGACTAAATTTATATTTGAACCGTTCTACAATGTTCGCTATTGTGGAGAACATTTCTCAAGTACTTAGTTAGAACAGTCAATACCTATATCGGGCATTATACGGTTTTATTATATGACTGTATTTCAGTCATTCTCATTGGCCTAAACACGACCACGTGATTATATACAAATTTAATGTAGACCTCTGAACGGTTTGTTTACACGAATAAGCACTCTCGGACCGCGAGACCGGTCCAAGATGTGTTTATTCATGTAAACAAACCTATTGTTCACCTCCTTAGAGCGCATGCGTAAATCTAACACATTTTGAAAAAAATATTTTAAAATTTTTAAATAATTATTGAAAATTGTGTGAAACAAAAAAAAAAGTGAACAAATTTTGTTTCGGCCTGATATTTTGAAAAAAATATTTTAAAATTTAAAAAAACATTTTTTTTAAATAATTATTGAAAATTGTGAAACCAAAAAAAAGTGAACAAATCTTTTTTCGGCCGGATATTTTGAAAAAAATATTGGCCAGAAATATTTTAATATTGTAAGAGTGTCATATAATAAAACATGAGAGGTTCAGCACATATACATATACATATACATATACATATACATATACATATACATATACATATACACATACACATACACATACACATACACATACACATACACATACACCATCACGCACACGCACACGCACACGCACACGCACGCGCACGCGCACGCGCACGCGCACGCGCACGCGCACGCGCACGCACACGCAACACGCACACGCACACGCACACGCACACGCACACGCACACGCACACGCACACGCACACGCACACGCACACGCACACGCACACGCACACGCACACGCACACACACACACACACACACACACACACACACACACACACACACACACACACACACACACACACACACACACACACACATACACATACACATACACATATACATATACATATACATATACATATCTTGCAGTTGTGTCCAGTTTATAGAGGTTCCACACATCTACCTCGCTTGTAGTGGTGTCCGGTTTAGACAGGTTCCGCACATATACCTCGCTTGTAGTGGTGTCCGGTATGGAGAGGTTCCGCGCACGCACACATACCTAGTTTGCAGTGTTGTCCGGTTTAGACAGGTTCCGCACGCATACCTCGTTTGCAGTGGTGTCCGATCAAGACAGGTTTCGCACACATACCTTGTTTACAGTGCTGTCCGGTCTACAGAGGTTCCGCTCACATACCTAGATTGCGGTGGTGTTCGGTCTATAGAGGTTACGCACACATACCGCGTTTACAGTGGTGTCCCGTCTACAGATGTTCCGCACACATGCATGCACCTAGCTTGCAGTGCTGGCCAGTTTAGCAGTGCTGGCCAGTTTAGAGAGGTTTCGCACACGTACCTAGTTGTGATATCCGGTTTAGTGGGGTTCCCTACATACACATACTTTACAGTGGTGTCCGGTTTACAGATGTTCCGCACACATACATGTACCTAGCTTGCAGTGCTGACCAGTTCAGAGAGGTTCCGCACACATACCTACTTTACAGTGGTGTACGGTTTAGAGAGGTTCCGCACGCATACATAGTTTACAGTGATGTCCGGGTTAGTGGGGTTCCCTACATACACATAGTTTACAGTGGTGTCCGGTTTAGAGAGGTTACGCAAATATACATTGTCCGGTCTAAATAGTTTACGCACGTACTTAGTTTACATTATTGCCAGACGTATATAACTGCTCACTGCCGCTTACTGCTAGCAGTGAGACACATCTCACTGCCCATATGTCTCACTGCTACTCACTGCCCACTGCTGCTTACTGCTAGCAGTGAAACACACCTCACTGCTCACTGCCGATTACTGCCAGTAGTGGGATATATCTCACTGCTACTTACTGCTCACTGCTCACTTCACACCGATATAGCGGTAGGCCAAATTTCATTCAGGTATATGCACAATATATAAACTTATATATTCGTTTTCACTATTTATTGGATGACCCTCGTATATGTACATATATGTATAGATAAAATACGACCGTTTAATGATTATGGGTCCAGCTTGTGACAAATTTAACAAGCCCCAATTTCGCATGGTCAGCTGCACAGTAATATTCATTTCGGGTCAGGCTACAACTATGCATTGTTTGGCATTGTAGTTCGTGGTTATCGATTATTTCGTTTGAATAACCATAGTATAACTATCAAATGGATACACAAATAATACTTATTAATAATAAATAAATAATGATTAATAATAATAATGAACAATATTTATAATAATGAATAATATTTATAGAATATTAATAATAATAATGATTAATAATAATGAATAATAATAATAATACGTGTCGATTCATTCAGGTCTGGTTAAATAGCATGACAACAAGATGTATATAATTATTTACATAATAGCTGGATGGCACAATGGCGGTACATGAAACAATCAAAATCTATTAACTTGAATAATTTGCATGTTCAACTTATATTATAGCATTTTATGTTATTGTGAAAAAATATCATGCATTACGATCGATTGTTTGTGAATGCATTCCAAGCTGAGGGATCACGTGGTTTCCGAACCCGATTTTCCGACGTGATGTAATCTGTGACGTCATTTTCACAGTAGCTTTTCTTTAAAAACTTTGTAACAAACGGACGGATTTTGACGATATGTAGCGCACCAAATACCATGGCATATGTGTTTGATGGGTGCTCTGAAAGTTATTTACAATCACTTATATCTTTCATAAAGAATCCAGTACCGTTTATTTAATTATTACATTCACGTGCTCTAATTTTTATTTACGTTTACGGTAATCGATTCTTCGTCAAAACGACATATATTAGATTAAAGATGTCTATACAATAAAGGGCAACGTTCACCGCATTTGCTACAGTACATTTCATAAAAAATATGTCATTCCATTAGAAAGATATTAAAGGAAATCTAAACAAACATGACGTACGTCACACCGTATGGAAACACGGGATCCACACAATCACAAAGTGAAAACTATAGGATCGGCGCTGTTAATTCGTACTTTCCGCCTTTGTCGACCATTTTCTTTGTCGATATAGCCTTTGTGGTGTCATCTGTCAGCCTATGTCGACTATTTTCTTTGTCTATGTAGCCTTTGTGGAGTCATCTGTCAGCCTATGTCGACTATTTTCCATATGAATATATCCTTTGTGGTACCATCTATTAGCCTTTATCGACTATTTTCTATTTCGATGAAGCCTTTGTGGTGCCATCTGTAAGCCTTTGTCGACTATTTTATATGTGTGTGTAGCCTTTGTGGTACCATCTGTCAGCCTTTGTTGACTATTTGCTATGTGAGTGTAGCCTTTGTGGTACCATCTATTACCCTTTGTCGACTATTTTCTATGTCGATGCAGCCTTTGTGGTGCCATCTTTCAGCCTTTGTCGACTATTTTCTATGTCGATGCAGCCTTTGTGGTGCCATTTGTAAGACTTTTTCGACTATTTTCTATGTGTGTGTAGCCTTTTGTGGTACCACTGTCAGCCTTGTTGACTATTTTCTATGTGAGTGTAGCCTTTGTGGTACCATCTATTAGCCTTTGTCGACTATTTTCTATGTCGATGCAGCCTTTGTTGATTATTTTTCTATGTGAGTGTAGCCATTGTGGTACCATCTATTAGCCTCTGTCGACTATTTTCTATGTCGATGCAGCCTTTGTGGTGCCATCTGTAAGCCTTTGTCGACTATTTTCTATGTGTTTGTAGCCTTTGTGATGCCATCTGTCAGCCTTTGTCGAATATTTTCTATGTAAATGTAGCCTTTGTGGTACCATCTGTCAGCCTTTGTTGACTATTTTCTATGTGTGTGTAGCCTTTTGTGGTACCATCTGTCAGCCTTTGTTGATTATTTTCTATGTGATGTACCTTTGTGGTACCATCTATTAGCCTTTGTCGACTATTTTCTATGTCGATGCAGCCTTTGTTGATTATTTTTCTATGTGAGTGTAGCCATTGTGGTACCATCTATTAGCCTCTGTCGACTATTTTCTTGGGTGCTTTGTGATTACTATTTGTGAGTGTAGCCATGTGGTGACCATCTATAAGCCTTTCTCGACTATTTTCTATTTGTCGATGCACTGTTTGTGCCATCCTTTGTAAGATGCGACTATTTTCTATGTGTTTGTAGCCTTTGTGATGCCATCTGTCAGCCTTTGTCGAATATTTTCTATGTAAATGTAGCCTTTGTGGTACCATCTGTCAGCCTTTGTTGGCTATTTTCTATGTGAGTGTAGCCTTTGTGGTACCATTTATTAGCCTTTGTCGACTATTTTCTATGTCGATGCAGCATTTGTGGTGCCATCTGTAAGCCTTTGTCGACTATTTTCTATGTGTGTGTAGCCTTTGTGGTACCATCTGTCAGCCTTTGTTGACTATTTGCTATGTGAGTGTAGCCTTTGTGGTACCATCTATTACCCTTTGTCGACTATTTTCTATGTCGAAGCAGCCTTTGTGGTGCCATCTGTAAGCCTTTTTCGACTATTTTCTATGTAATTGTTGCCTTTGTGGTACCATCTATTACGCTTTGTCGACTACTTTCTATGTCGATGCAGCTTTTGTGGTGCCATCTCATCTGTCAGCCTTTGTCGACTATTTTCTATGTCGATGCAGCCTTTGTGGTGCCATCTGTCAGCCTTTGTCGACTATTTTCTATGTCGATGCAGCCTTTGTGGTGCCATTTGTAAGACCTTTTCGACTATTTTCTATGTGTGTGTAGCCTTTTGTGGTACCATCTGTCAATCTTTGTTGACTATTTTCTATGTGAGTGTAGCCTTTGTGGTACCATCTATTAGCCTTTGTCGACTATTTTCTATGTCGATGCAGCCTTTGTGGTGCCATCTATTACCCTTTGTCAACTATTTTCTATGTCGATGCAGCCTTTGTGGTGCCATCTGTAAGCCTTTGTCGACTATTTTATATGTGTTTGTAGCCTTTGTGATGCCATCTGTCAGCCTTTGTCGAATATGTTCTATGTAAATGTAGCCTTTGTGGTACCATCTGTCAGCCTTTGTTGACTATTTTCTATGTGAGTGTAGCCTTTGTGGTACCATTTATTAGCCTTTATCGACTATTTTCTATGTCGATGCAACTTTGTGGTGCCATCTGTAAGCCTTTGTCGACTATTTTCTATGTGTGTGTTGCCTTTGTGGTACCATCTGTCAGCCTTTGTTGACTATTTTATATATGAGTGTAGCCTTTGTGTTACCATCTATTATCTTGTGTCAACTATTTTCTATGTCGTTGCAGCCTTTGTGGTGCCATCTGTCAGCCTGTGTCGACTATGCGTGCCTTTTTGTGGTAACCCTATTTTCTATGCGAGTGTAGCCTTTGTGGTACCATCTGTCAGCCTTTGTTGACTGTTTTCTATGTGACTGTAGCCTTTGTGATACCTTCTATTACCCTTTTTCGACTATTTTCTATGTCGATGCAGCCTTTGTGGTGCCATCTGTAAGCCTTTGTCGACTATTTTCTATGTAATTGTAGCCCTTGTGGTACCATCTATTACCCTTTGTCGACTATTTGCTATGTCGATGCAGCCTTTGTGATGCCATCTGTCGGCCTTTGTTGACTATTTTCTATGTGAATGTAGCCTTTGTGGTACCATCTGTCAGCCTTTGTCGGCCATTTTCTATGTGAGTGTAGCCTTGTGGTACAAAATGTGAGGCTTTGTCGACTATTTTCTATGAATATAGCCTTGGTACTGCCGTCGGCCATCTGGCTTACTCTGTGAACTGTTTTTACGTTAATTTCAGAAAGTGTAGTAACAGTTTGCCGTGTTATACGTCCCTCATCTCCTCCTGATAGTTTAATTTTAAATTTCAAAAGGAACAGTTTACTGCCAATAATTGACGTACTTACGTTAATTACAAATACAGGACACGGGAAGGAAAATGTTCGTGGAATAAACTGTGCTACATACTATGGATTAATTGACGGGAACGTGTCAGCTAGCGTAAATGTCATTTACAACTAGTTACACGTTTATTCGGCCGTGTAAATAAAAGATTTTGCTTCCGCAATCTCAGGAAATATTCGTTTCAGAGCCGTACATGGCGCTCATAAACATATTTTTATCACCGTGTGGATATCCATTTTCAAGGTAGATAACCGATGTCTCAAAATTCGGCATTTGTCCTATGTTCACGTATTGTGTTGATACATAAAGCATGTTTAAATGAATGTCGTTGATTGATCATTGACTTATATTAATAATAATGCAATAAGTATAATCGGTGTTTAGCTGCACCTGCTAAACGATATGTTAATAGGTGTTAATCACTCTTTGTCCAATTCCGCGCGGCCCAATCGGCGCAGGTGCGTGTTTAGATAATTTACCAAAACACGTATATTTGTGGTAGATCATTGCATTAAAATGATTAAAATGATCATAACACATAATAATTCAGTCAATTCAATGACAATGTATGGTATAAATATCCGCTAACGTACGTACAAGCAACTTCGAACAGCCTTTGTAGCCCATGTGGCCTTTTTAGTGTTTAGGGTGACCGAAATGGTCGAATTTTACTCGGAAGTGCGTATTTTCTTCGAGTTTTTCACATTTATTGCTGAATATCGGAGAATAAATTGATAAAAAAAATATGTTCATATGATAAAGTTGACATTACTTTATCGATTGCTGTTGAAAAAGACAGATGACATTGTGTAAGTAGTTAATATATTAGCATTTCAAAACGGATCGTATTTCAATGGTGCAGATAGGGAAATACAAAATGGCCGCTTTGGCTAGGATCGCTACCGGGCTAGTAGCAGAGTAGCTTAAGTCCAAAAATCGACTTGATCGTGACAGACTGGAAGAAAGCACCACATTTGGCACAGTTGTACCTTAGGTGAATACAAACATTTTTAGTGGGGGGTATCCGATTTTAAAGGTCAAGGTCAAGGTCAGGTCAAGGTCAAAGGTCAAACAATAGTAAAAAACGGGTATGTTCTATTAATTCATATAATAGTACTATGTTGAATGATGTAAATTGCTGGAATGCATCATCATATGAATTGACATGATTACACCATTGTGAGCTTTAACAATAAAGGTCAAGGTCAACATAGAATTCAAGGTCAAGGTCATTTGTTGTCGAAAATCGTCAGAATCCGCTTAATTTTCCCGCAAACAATCGATAACTGAGGGTCAATTGTTGTTCCTATGTGTTTATTTATTTGCCCATATTGACTGCTGATAAATTTCCATACTCTGGGGTCAAGGTCATATGTTAGAACTCAAGGTCAAAACGATAAACTGGATTCAGAACTATAACAGTAATTAGAATGATCCAAATATTACTTTATCTAATATGTGAAAATCATACGTGATATCACTTTACTATAGAACTTTGATGCGAGGAGTTCATTTGTGACATTTATTTTGTGATGAAAGGTCAATGTCAATGTATAAGATCAAGGTCAATTTCAAGTTGGCTCAACATTGTGGGGATTCGCTTAACAAACAAAAACTGTCTCAACTAGATGGCCGCGGCCCGCATGTCGCGCCCTATGAATGCCGTATAGAGAAATAAAGACAAATCCAGATGCATACGGACGGACACACATATGGTCGCAAATGGATGATGATTAATCAGTATGTGAAGTTTCAACTCAATCCGACTTACGGTTGCAGAGATAATGGGTATCCGAAAACTTTAACGCAAATCCGGACGGACGAACGGACGGACGGACGGACGAACGAACGAACGAACGAACGAACGAACGAACGGCAAAGCGCCGACTATATCGCGCTTTCCGCTTTATCAAGCGGGCGCGACAAAAATGACGTATATACCTATATTTTGTGCAAAAAAGGTTCACATGTAGCACATTATGGCCGCCAATAACTTACAATATCATTCAAATCAAGTTAACAAGTAGGCCTGCCCAACATAACAAAAAAAAAAGAGTATAATTTCTGACAATTATACATTAGTTACTTCCCTTTTTGATGATATACGCCACTTGCTTTCAGCAGAAAGTTTTGTTGCAGCTGATTTTATACCTGTTTATTTCCATGACATATGAATGCTATAAGAAGCTGCCAGCCGTATTTCCATGACATCATGATGTTATAAGAAGGTAATACTAAGGGTAATTCGTTGTTTATGGCCTAACAATGTCAAATTAAACTGGCGCTGGCACTCGCTGTGTGAACGATCACTTTACAACCCACATCCCAACCAAATATCCTGGAAAAAAACACAGAAAGCACTCCAGGGCCCACCTCCCCTCGCCATTTTTGTTTTGGGGTGTGTGTACTTCGCCATTGTATCAACCACTAAAACACCAGCCTGCGTCAGATAGATCTACTCATCTGCGACGAGTGTGAGCCATGATCAGACTGGATAATCACACTGTCAGTGCCTGATAAGGATCTACACTACTCATCATTTATTCAGTGGTCACTACTTTTGACAGAAAATTAAATGAAATTATGTAATCTTTGAAATTCCTATTAACTGTTACAGAACTATCTTACTATTCAATTATCGATTCAGATTAATTATACATCAACATGTAGGCATTAGATAATTATGTGAGAATAAGTACTGAAGGACGGGTGTTCAGTATGATTTAGCATACGTTATCGTTAGCTATGTTGATTTTCAGTAGATACTCAACTCTCTTTTCAGAGATGACACACGAACGCTCCTGATCCCGTCCTGCCATATCCTAGAAGGGAGACGATCACATCACTATTAACTCCATGACATTACCACAACGCGCCCGCTGCAGTAAATCGATGGGTCGACAATGTTCTGAGAAGTCATACGAATTACACATTCATATATTTGACAGTAGAGTATAGCATTTTAGTGACATCATGGACTGGCTGGTGTGCATCATTTGTGGAGCAGCCGTTGTGAGGGTAGGCGATTCGTTAAAGTGTCCTGCTACCAGACAAGACGGTAAAGGCCTACAGGTGTACGAGGACTTTATCAAACGAGTACACAGCTTCCGAGAACTGGATGCATTGCCTACAACTCTGTGTTTTCCTGACAATATCAACGCGGATGAACTTCTTACAAATGAGGCAAAATGGCACCACAATTGTAAATTGCTATTTGCTGAGTCGAAACTACAAAGAACACATGAGAGAAAGGCAAGAAAGCGGAACGTTCAGGAATCTGGCGATGCGACTGAGCGAAGGAAGTCAAAACGATTAACTCTCACTGAAGAGGCAAAGTGCAAAAATATTGGAATGTGTATCTTTTGCAAAGGAAAAGACGGCATACTTCACAAATGTACGCAGAAATATCTAGGACTGTTAGACATGGCGACCGACTTGCAGGACATAGATATGTTGGCCACAATAGATGGTGGTGATTTAGTAGCCATTAATGCTGAGTATCACAAGGACTGTATGAATGAATTTAAACACCGCCACAGAAATATGAAAAGGGCACAAGCTGCGTTACCAGGCGCCAAAGAACAACATTTGAACGAGTCCAGAGTATTTGCTGAATTGATATCATTTATGGAAAGTAGTGTTGAAGACGATGTATACATGTTCCGATTAACAGACTTGCACCAAAGGTACGAAACTCGCCTTAATGAATTAGGACTTGAGAAAGAAGTGAACAAAACTCGACTTAAAAATAAGGTGTTGAGCTATTATCCTGACGAATGTCAGGAGCAAACCGACGGTAAATATACACTTCTCGTATTTAAACAAGGTCTACGAACAAGAAAGCTATGCGTCACGAGATTATGAAAAGGATGCCCTTTCGATGACTCATGTTTCTAAAGTAGCTCGAAAGGAACTGTTTCAAAGCAAATTCCCTGAATTCGCGGGTAGTTTTCCTTCAGATTGCCAAACTAGTGCAGTACCAGACTATCTCAAAATGGTAGTGTCAATGCTGCTATATGGACCAAACATCAAAGACCAAAACGTAACAAACTCACAGGCTTGCCTAACTATTTGTCAACTGATCAGGTTCAATGCCAAGGAAAAAGCACACCCAACAGTGAAACAACGTCACAGAAACGACAAAGAGACCCCACTACCACTATGTATAGGTCTGAATATGCACACTCAAACAAGAAGCCAAAAAATGTGACAAAACTGCATGGGCTAGGTATAAGCGTTAGTTACGAACGAGTGTTAGAACTTGAAGACCAGTTAACCAATGCGGTATGCGAACGATTAAATGAGGACGGTTTAGTATGTACAACGCAAATCAGAGATTCAATATATACGACAGGAGCGATAGACAATCTAGATTATAATCCTACATCAAAAACAGCTGAAGGGTCTTTCCATGGAACAAGTCTGAGCTTATTCCAAACCCCGACAATATCTAACACAGGAACACTAAGGCGACCTATCACAATACCTCCAAAACCCCATCTCTACCAGACAATTACAGGATAGTTCCTGCTGTGGCATGCAACACGGACACTGTATCTGTTGTTGTAACAGTATGTGATATACAAGAGATCACAGACACGTTAAATGAAGCGAAAGAGGAGGAGAATAAGTGGTTAGACAATAGACTGCCGCTCCTAGAAAAAGACACCCTGGAAAAGGATGACTACATA
The DNA here is from genome assembly GCA_029237695.1 of Conchocele bisecta. Classification (NCBI taxonomy): domain Eukaryota; kingdom Metazoa; phylum Mollusca; class Bivalvia; order Lucinida; family Thyasiridae; genus Conchocele; species Conchocele bisecta. The sequence goes on from CM055278.1 coordinate 10,224,341, forward strand.
TCTTGGGCTGCACATCACGCTGATCGGCAAACAAACGTCACAGACACACCTGGCATAAGCGCTCTATTGCCACTCTTCTACGAGAAGGCAGCAACGATCTCGATGGTGAAGCATGGGATGGAAACTATAAAGTCAATCACACAATTACGCAATCCTGGTCAAATACCAGTGATTGTTGGTGATCAGCCGATATTTGCCCTGGCAAAATATGCACAATGGAATTGGCCAGACACTCTCGGGGAGTCCCACTACATCGTGATGTTGGGAGGTTTGCACACGGAAATGGCTCTCTGGAGAATGGTTGCTGGTATGTTGGAAGGTTCTGGTTGGTGCACAGCTCTAAGTGAGAGTGGTGTCGCTACGACCGGGACTGCAGACTCGTTTTTAAAGGTAGCCCATCTCACGAAGACACGACATGCACGTCAGGTGACGGCCATGTCTCTAGGCAAACTGCAGCGGGATGCAACGTTCGCGTTTTGTGAAAACATCATGCAGATGGAACTCCTAGTACTGATATTCGTCAGGTCACACAGGGAACAGAACTTTGCACTCTACATTGAAGCCATGGAAGCGCTAGCACCCTGGTTCTTTGTGCTAGACCATACGAACTATGCCCGATGGCTGCCCGTGCATATTAGGGATATGAAAGCCCTTACTAACGAAGTGAGAGGTGTCCTAAAAAAGAACTGGGTCCTCAGAAAGACGACGCGGAAGTTTTCTGCCGTGCCGCTTGACCAAGCACATGAGCAAAACAACGAAACCGTAAAGGGATTGGATGGCGCTGTCGGTCTCACCGAAAATCCAGCAGCATTTAAACGGTGGATGATTGCAGGTCCCGAGCAGGCCAGGATCCTGACAGAGTTTGAGGAAGTACCCGACTCCCGTGATTTACCAACTGATAGCCATGAACAGGGTCATTCATCTCAAGAAAGATTTCAAAGGCAGGTGAACAATATGACCCAGACAATAGCCACAATGTGTAACCCATTCAGCGACACGTCAGGTGAACTAATGACACTGGATACTCATGATTGTCTGGATGGCTGTCCATGCACTGCACAGAATGGATGTATTGGGAAAGCAGCAGTATTCGACGTATGTCAGCGATGTACTAGTTGAAAGGAAAGAATCGATCCACAAGGCTATTAAGAAAAACAAACTGCCATTATTTAAGAGTTTGAACATGACATCCGTGAAATCAAGATCGAAACAACAATTTCAGGAAATAAAGAGCGATTGCAATCTGTTCAGCCAGCTGTTCGTTGCTGCCCAGGTCCGAGACACGAAATTGGAGGACTTCTTCGCACACGAGAACCACCCATGGCCACCAGCATTGTCGCAGCATGGGCGACTTAGACTACCAAGCAACAAGTCAGAGCTGCTAGCATGTCTTGAACAAGGTGAGAATGCAGAAGCACCCATTGAAGTGGACACTAAGGTCGTAGATGGTGCGGCTATGGTACATGCCCTCCCACACGAAAGCAAATCTACGTTTGGCGAATATAGCGACACTATCTTTATCCAGTGGACAGAAAGGCAGCTTGAAAACTGTTCCAGGATTGAAATCGTTTGGGACACGTATCGAAGTGACAGTCTGAAAGTCGAAACCAGAGAGAAACGCGGAAAGGGAGTACGAAGAAAGGTGTCACGAAGTATAAAGCTACCCACAAACGTTGTCGGATTCCTTCAAGATGACAGAAGCAAAGAAGAACTGTTCGTAATGTTGTCAGATGATGTAGCCAATCACGATTATATAGCTACCACGACATTAAACATTACCGCAGGTCGAGACGTGAAATCCAATCGTGTTAACATTACTCTCGAGGAGTGCGATCACGATGAAGCAGATACTAGGCTGTGCCTTCATGTACATGATGCGCTAAAGGAGGGAGCGAATTCTATTCTCGTCCGAACTGTAGACACTGACGTGATAGTAATATTGGTAGGCGTGTTCCATGCCATTCTACAGGTCAATCCACAAGTGCAATTATGTGTGGGCTTTGGTACAGGCAAACACTTCCGCTACATCAATATCAACTCCATCTGCCAGAAGCTAGGAGCGGATAAATCTCGCGCCCTGCCACTTTTCCATGCCTTTACTGGTTCAGATGTGACATCCCAATTCTGTGGAAAGGGCAAGAAGACAGCATGGAAGACGTGGCAAGCATACCCGGTGATTACCGAAGCATTCACCATCTCACCCTTCGTTCCAATGGACATCACGTCTCCAACTTTCGGAATTGTTGAAAGGTTTACATGTGTCATGTATGACAACACAACGCAACATGATAAGGTAAACGATCTTCGACAGGACCTCTTCACCACCAAGGTGAAGATGATGGAAAAGCTACCCCCAACACAGAGTGCATTGCTCCAACATGTAAATAGAAGTATATATCAGGCAAGTATTTGGATTGAATGTCTGAAGCCAGTTGTGGCTGCACCAAACCCAGGAGGGTTTGGCTGGACTAGATCAGACACGAGATGGTATGGTATCCAACTTTGACAACACTACCGGCTTCCACTGTCAGTTGCAGGGAACTAGTGAAGTGTGGCTGCAAGGCGACCTTAATCTGCTCAAAGAACTGCAAGTGAAAGAATGCTGGTCTGGAGTGCATCTCATTGTGCTACTGTCGTGGTAATTGTGAATCTCGGTGATACTGGCCTCTTGGGTGCATCAGGGTTGGATTAGGTCGGGACTTGAACTAGTACTAGGAGTCATATGCCAACAAAACAAACGTTATGACACTTAAAACTAGTGAAATCCCATTCACATGCAAATCAGTTATGGCATTGGCCACCTGTGACTACTAAATAATAACAATATATAATTATAATGATTTCCATACAGAACAAGCGAAGCGAAATCGAATGATGTCCACTCGTATTTGGATGTCTTTCAGCAGTGTAAAACATTCAGATCATGCTGTTGTAGTCTTAATATATGGAATAGTGTACCTTCATGGCATTTGACTTTGAACAAACATTTACATTGGCATGATAGCGTCATTCATATTAATTTTTAGCGGAAATTAAGCAAATATCCGACTATTTCGACCTTGATCTTATACATTGACCTTGATATTTAATCACATAATAAATGTCACAAATGAACTCATCGTGTCACGGTTCAATAATAAAGTGATATCATATATGATTTTACGCATATTAGATAAAAGTAATATTTGGATCATGCTAATTACCGTTACAGTTCCGAATCCAGTTTATCGTTTTGACCTTGACTTCTAAAATATGACATTGACCCCAGATAGGCCACAGTGTATGGAAATGTATCAACAGTCAATATGGGCAAATAAATAAATACATAGCAACAACAATTGGCAATCAGTTACCAATTGTTAGCGGGGAAATTAAGCGATTTCTGATAATTTTCGACAAAAAATGTCCTTGAACTTGATATTGTATGTTGATCTTGACCTTTATTGTTAAAGCCGACAATGGTGGAATCATGATAATTCATCTGGTGATGCATTCCGACAATTTGCATCATTCAACATAGAGGCTGAGTGCTATTATATGAAATAAAGACAACATACCCGTTTTTTCACTATTGTTTGACCTTTGACCTTGGCCTGACCCTGACCTTGACCTTTAAAATCGGGTACCCCCACTCAAAAAAATTGTATTGTCATCAAGTACAACTGTGCCAAATTTGGTGCTTTCTTCCAGTCTGTCACAATCATTCCCCTAACCGACTCCACTATAGGGCGAGGGACAGTGATAGCCAGTTGAACTGTTCTATTGAGGGTAATTTTGGAACACCTATTGGGGGGAGTTCCATACTGATATTGTATAAGGAAAGAAGGATAATTTATAACAGTCTTTCGTGGCTGTTGGTAAGCGGTATTGAAGAGGGCGAGAATTTTGCATTTGCCTGGGATTTAGGGATATATATGAATGGCTAGGTATGGCAACAATGTAATTTTTGATTTTGCACAGCATAGACAATCGGTTTTCTATGCGTCGGAGTGCGAGAGACCGCCACTCTAGGATTTTTAGAATTTCAGTAACACTAGAGGTGCGGTCATAGTTGCGCATGGTCCAGCGAGCTGTCCTCCTTTGGTTGATCTCGAGCTGGTAGATTGCAGTATCTGTATATAGTGACCAGACGGAGGAACAGTGTTCGAGCTGGGGTTGGACAAGGTTCTTATAGGCTGTTGATTTTAGTTTTTCAGACTGAACTTTTATGTTGCGTTTGAGAATTCCTAGTGTCTGGTTTGCTTTTTTGCAAACACTGTTGCTTTTTGCAGCTCAACTAAGTAAATTTTCAACTTATGACAGTTTTCACTACTCAATTTCAAAATAAATGCGTATTTTCCTATTGCCGTGAGTATTTTGTACTCCCACTTTTGATAATCAATGCATATTCTTCTAAAATAAGTGCATAAAGTACGCCAATACGCACCTTATCTGGAGCTCTGTGGATGTATGTAAAAATGTTGTTTATTTCCAGATGTTTGTTGGATCTTTACCGAACTTCATCAATTCGATTCGGCTCATATTTAAGGGTGGGAATTGGCTCGAACACCTTCCATACCCGGAATATATAGCCCAGTAAAAAAGCAGGTCGATGGTCGTCGGTCTTGTTTATATTTCCAAATTTTGATAAATGTTGCATTTATAATTCAGGCTCCAAAAATGTGCGTTAAATTTTGGAGAATCTATGCAGTTATGGTAACCTATAATTTGAGGCCTACTATAGCATCCATCAGCTTATATGTGTGTGATATAGTATGGCTGGGTATCGATTAGAGATGATTGAGGGGAACCCATACTAGTTTACGTGTATTGTGCGTTTTGAGTGGCATACGGACTGGTCAAATGAAATTAAGTGGCGAGTGTACTATCTGAGTCACTAATGTCTAGCAAGTATGCTCTACGTAATTAACTTATAGCTACATTCAGTCCTAATCCTACCTAATCACCATCGAGAAGAGAAGAAGAAAGTGATTTCTGACGGTATGGTATTTGACGTGCCACCCTCACCCTATGTTAGTGTGCTGTATCAGAATGCTAGCCTATCATGATAACCGCGATTGCTGATTTTGTGTTGTTAATTGGGTTTTATATATATATTTGTTTTTTTGTTATTTACTAGCATTTATTTAATTTTAGTTTAGTTTTGAGTCACTTCATCAATAGCTCTCTCACAATTTAATCTGGTGATTTGGTGACCTTGACCCATTCGTACTGGGTGAGACACTCCCTGTTGATCGCCTGGGGTCCGTTTCACTAAACATTGTACTATTAAAAAATTTGTAAGTGCAAATTTAGGATCGTCTGGAAATTCAATTGATGGATATACATGTATTCTGTAAGCCTGGCATATGCAGCCTATGTTCAATAAATATAAATCCAATATATATATCCAAGAAAACAATGTTAATGAGAAATTGACAGACTATCATAATTTTGCACTTACAAACATTTTATTCATACGAAGTTTAGTGAAACACGCCCCTGGTCTATACTATTCAATGGAAATAAATGTCGGTGTTATGAAACTAACGCGTCAGCTACATTGTTATTGAGGTGCAAAGCATTGGCCCAGATTAGATGAGATAATCTCAGCTGAAACGGATGTTAGACATACAATATAAAGGATAGATGATGACAAATGTAAAAAACATCTGTTTTAGCCAAGATTATCTCAGCTACGTGTAGGCCCAGATGAATTTGTGCTTAGAGCAGCGCTTCCAGATTGACAGCTATTCCAAGAAACTGACATGCACATTATGGAGGTAACACCATTATACGTCTGCACATGTTGGTATTTTGACTCACTACTCTTTGTAGATGTGGAAGTGTATATATGTCTGAGACTGGAGAAATAGGGCTTATGGATTTTTGCAACCAGTGTCGATCCATCTGCATAGTTTGATCAGGATCTGCACTGTTCGCCATTCCATCAATCTTTAAGCATCATTATCAGGCTACAGGAGTGCATTTGTATGCTATTTGATCGGGAGCTGCCCTGGTCACAAATCCCATAGCCCCATAATGGCCATTTCTCCAGTGACAGCCACATATCATATGTGTTACAGGTGATATGAGAGGCTAAATGTTACAGTGGAAGCAGGTGTAGCTGGATGTGGCGTGAAACCAGGTGCGGATCCAGACCTGGGGGGGGGGTGTCCGGTCCCTCTAAAATTGTCGAGTTTGCAGCCTATGATCAATAAATGTAAAGCCATGAGTTAAAATTTCCAGACGATCCTAAATTTGCACTTACAAACATTTTAGTCGTACAAAGTTTAGTGAAACCCAGGTACTTCACTGGTGTTTGAAGTTACAGAAATGTCTCCAGTTACATGTAAATGTACCACACTTTGAATTATTAATTCCTAAAGTTGGTTCAGTCGAATAGAATCTGTCTCAGTGGTGGGGAAGGGGGGAGACTATGGAAGTCACCCTAACTTTTATCATCGTATGAGTATGTGAACATTTACATTCTAGAACTACTGTAAGCGTAGATATTATCTGTCGTAGAACAAATAGTAAATGTTGTTATCAATGGACCATAAAATGGAGTTGAGATATGTCATTTTTGTGCAGAATAGTGTAGATATTGAACAAAAACCCCAGGGGCAGATCTAGAGGGGGTTCCGGAGTTGCACCCCCCCCCCCCCGTTCTCCAAGTGCTGGATCCGCCCATGAACACTATTTATAGAACACCATTATGACAAGAGCATGAAGAAGAGTTGTGAAAAGACCCGTTTCTGGATGGATTACAATTAATCAGGCATAATGAACGGACGCATGTTTATGTATTTTGTTTCACGCTACATGAAACCATGTGTAGTTCTCATCATAGTTCTGTTTCTCATTGAATGTTTCGTATTTAACGTGGTGATAATATACACATTCTGGAACATAAGCAATTCAGTTCATGCAATCGTTGAATCACCCGGCAGAAGCTGGTTCGACAAACTTGCTGCCAGTCCTGTTGCCAAAGATCTTGTGCAATATGGAAAGGAGGGTGCATTTGTATCATTGCTTCAAAATACAATAGAAAGGATTTATATTGAATCACATGAAGAGAACACACACTTTTTAAATGATAAACATTTCCTGCACCAATATAAACATCAAAACAACACCTCTAGTGTTCGAGTTCACAAGGTTGGTATTGATGTGTCACACTCGGGAGAAGCTGTATATATCTACAGGAGGATACAAGAACAGAAACACCGGCCCTGGGTGGATCTAGTGGTGGATATAGGGGCCAATGACGGGTTACTGTCCAGTAATTCATACAATTTTATTCAATGGGGATGGAGTGCAATACTTGTGGAGCCGCAGGGTTACCAACTCAGTTTGGCAAAAAGAAATTTACTCAGGTAATGCAAATTACACCAGTAACATCTTTACAGCTATTTTAACAACACCAACCTTCTGTCTCTTTCCAAACTTGCTTTTACTACTTTTCACTACCTGTAATTCTACACCGACAGTGCATCTGCACATGATCCTCATGAGAGCGTGCCACAGTATTTGAAGATCGATAGATTTTCAACCCACCAGCATTTGGTGTGTTTCGGTTTTCATATTAACTTTAACATAATGTCATTTGATTTGTTATTTATAGTTTATACATGCATAGCTCCAGATAAGCTGCGTATTTGCTTAAATACCCAATTAAAACTGCCAAAAACTCAATTAAAATCAGAAGTAGCGAGTATCAAAAAGCAATAACAAATTTGTTGTACCTTTATCATGCTGCAGAAAACAATAAAGAGACCACAAATATAGCATACTTTGCTTATTTTCCATGAAAACACATCTTGGTATTTCATTAGAATTGTCTCCAAGGAGAAAATTCTAATGAAATGCCAAGACATGTTTTAATTTCGAAGAAAATTATTCAATAATTGCTGTCTGTTAATGTGTAAACAGTAAGGTGATTTTATTTTACCCAATTAACATTTTGAAATACCCAATTGCTTCAGAAATGATGGAGTGACAATACTAAATCACTACTGTCTGTTTCACGAAAGCTGCCCAAATTTTACGGCCATATAAACAATTCAAAAACAATATTGTTTTCGATAATATTAAATTAAAGGAAAATTTAAGAATGAGCCTTCTTTTTATTTCGTGAAATTCGGTCAAATATTGGTTTTATTACGAAAAATTGATTTGTCTATGGGACTTTAACATGGGGGAAAAAGTGGTAAGGAAGTGTGGGAGGAGTCAAAAATCGAAAAAAATTGGAAATTGACTCCGAAACCTGGCTATATGGCTTGGAAATGATCTAACTAAGAAAACAAAAGTTAAATTTTAAAAATCGGTCCAGTATTTCTGAAATTCTAAAAAATTTCCCCATGTTAAATCCCCATAGACATCTTCACTACTCCGTTAAGATGTCTATGGGGATTTAACATGGGGAAATTTTGTTTTCGCAATAAAATCAATACTTGACCAAATTTCACGAAATAAAAAGAAGGCTCATTCTTAAATTTTCCTTTAATTTAATATTATCGAACAAAATATGGTTTTTGAATTGTTTATATGGCCGTAAAATTTGGGCAGCTTTCGTGAAACAGACTATAACATGTTTGAGCCAGACAGTAATTCCTTATCTGGAGCCCTGTACATGGATAGACAAATTCTTCTCTGAAGTTTATGTCGTTATTTTTACATGAGTGGCCACACAAGTGATATTATATACTTTGGATGACAAATTAGAAAAATGTGTTAAAAGGTTTATAGTATTTTATCTTGCCATGGCTGCAATGGGTTAGCTATGTCCTAAATGTGACTGGAGGAATGTGGCCTATGGTTTTGTGGCCAGGGTAGATCCAGATCAGCCTGTGCATCCGCACTGTCTGATCAGGATCTACACTGTTTTCCATTGTGATAATATCTGTTCCTGAAATGCAGTGGAACCGCTCGAAGCCAGACACCATGGGTACCATGCAGTGTGTCCGGCTTAGAAAAGTTCCACTGTATATCCAGGGTTTTTAATAACCTCCAGAATTCAAGGGTCAAAATGGCCAATCAAGACACTAAATTTAAGTGTAAAATACAAATCTAATATGTTGTTGTTTTGTAGCAAATTTGACCACTGAGCTGCAAATTCCAGTAGCCGATTTCACCAACATTGTAAAGTATAGTTTGAGGGAATAATCATTTTATCAAATTTAAAGGACCAAAATGCCCCCCAAAGGGTCACTGTTGAAAACCCTGGTATATCTAAACTGTATAAGTACAGGCCCCGTTATTATTTTCCAGATACCTCGACCAATACATTGATGGCAAGCCGACGGTACGGTTCCTTCAGGCTGTAATAGACGACCATGATGGCTTTGCTCGGTTTAAGATAACGCCCGATATTACCTCCATGGAGAGTCACGTCATGGAGTCGGCCGACTACGTCAGCGACAAGGACGTGGTCGTCAATATCAAGTGCTATTGCGTGAAGACATTCGCGAGCATGTTCGACATTCCACGGCACTTCGGTATACTGTCCATAGATGCAGAGACATCTAGTAGCTTGGTACGTACCTGTACAGGGATGTAATATATGGGGATATAATTCCAGCACAAAAATATTTACACAATTCCCTAACGTTTGATTGGCCCGTAGCAAGTCTCAATCCAAAATTTATATCCCAGTCAACTCCCACGCCGAACTACTTTCCGTAACCATGAGGCGCAGTTAAAATAATTCTTAAGAAAACGGAAAATAAACACATTTTATTGATGAATTTATTTCAAATGCTGGAATTATAAGGAATGAATGGCCTTTTTGTGGAATTTATCGGGGATATAAACCTGGAAAAGTCGCGGGAATACTGGACGAGGCCTTATTCCGGCCTTCGTCCAGTATTCCCGCGACTTTTCCAAGTTTATACCCCGATAAATTCCACAAAAAGGCCATTCATTTCTATTTGTGGAATTTATCGGGGATATAAACTTGGAAAAGTCGCGGGAATATTGGACGAGGCCTTCCGGCCTTCGTCCAGTATTCCCGCGACTTTTCCAAGTTTATACCCCGATAAATTCCACAAAAAGGCCATTCATTCCTATAGTTAAACGGCCCACGGGGCTCCTTTTCCATTATAGGTCAATCTGAGTCATATTTTAAGAGAAATTGGCAGTTTGAAGTGGGAAAATAATTTCTTTTATGGCCAGTGTGCTCTTTCAGATCATCCTGTACATACATGGACTGCCATCGGAGAAAATGCACGGTATGCCACAAGATACAACATAATAACATTCTACAATTACTACAAAAGTTCTTGTTAATGAGTGTTCCATATATACTGTCTGATCAGTTTACATTGTGGTCGCCACTTTTCTAGTGAACCAATCAATTTAGAGCTATTATATCATGAGGAGGCCAACATGGTAATAATATGAACCAGTGCATGTGATTTTTATCTTACCTACAATAGTGGAAAGTGAGACTTAGCGGTCACAATTCCGGCTTTGGAGTCGACAATTTGGGACGTACATATTCAGCGTAGACAAATTTGCCATATCTCTTGATCTGTTAGTTGGATCATTACCAAATTGACATTGACCTTCACATTCGTGGAACATTACATTTTGGACATATTTTGCATATCTTTTGATCCGATAGTCGGATTATTACCAAATTCCATCAATATCTTTCTCACATTGATAGCTATCATAGTTTTACAAGTTTTACAATACATTTTATTCACTCTAAGCCGCATGCGTGACACACGAGGTATACAACAGATTACATAATACAACGATGGGTACAAATACAAAATGCATATGTATAAGCTCACTAGTCATTATAACCATAAAGCATTTCTTATAAAAATAGCTAAATTTCTTAATTGCTTTCCAGATTTGTTCTCAAATAGCTGTGCGAATTTTAAAATATTTGGTCTTCTAAAATAAAACGGCTTGATATACCGTTTTCGAACTTCATCATAGAAGCGGCACTCGAAAAGGAAATGAAACTCGTCACCGAGAGCACCAGCGCCACATTTGTTGCAGACCCTGCTTGCTCTCGGCACACCTGTCCATCTACCAGTTTCGACCGCCAGTCTATGATTACAAGTTCGAAATCTGGTCAATGTTTTTCTTAACCTTTCTGTGAGATTAATTAAATATGTTTCTAATCCAAACTCTGTTTTAAAGATTCTATACGTAATTCCACGTGAAGATGAATCGATGCTGGTGAGCCATCACTGAATAAACTGGTTCTGAAGCTGAGTCCTGGCGTAGTGGCTCAGCCAGATAGCATTAACATCGTTCTGGCTAAGCCATACGCCAATAGCTCCAATTTCAGTTAAAATAGATTTAACATTCTGAATCCATCGGAAATGAGTCACATTTGCTTCATGTTGTGTATATAATAACTTATACATAAGAAACAATAATTTACTCTGCTTCCCTGAAACTAATTTTGCCCAAAACGAAATAATTCTACATTTAATGTCAATAATAAGCGGAAATATGCCGAGTTCTCCATAAACCATGAAATTTGGTGTGGATTTCTTTACCCCCAAAACAGTTTTACAAAATTTCAAATGAATTGTTTCTGTAGCCGAAATGTTTTCAAATCCCCAGATTTCAGAGGCATAGCAGAGAATTGGAGTGATGCATTGATCAAATAACTTAAGCTGACAGTCTACTGGAGTTGACAAGTTGTTAATCTTTCTAAATAGGCCGAAAAGAGCTTTGGATGCTTGGTCAATCAAATGTTTCTTAGTCTTATGGAAAGTTCCGTTTTGTGAAAAAACATTTCCCAAATATGTAAAGTGGTCTACAATTTCAATTGTGTTATCGTTATATGTAAAGGCTATCTTTTTTGATGATTTACGTTTTTTGAAAATCATAATTGTGTTTTTTGATGCGTTTACTTTCAATTTCCACTGAATACAGTATTGATGAAAATAATTTAGAGTATCTTGTAGGCCAATTTCTGTTTCAGACATGAGAATAGTGTCGTCAGCGTATAATAACAAGAATAGTTTAACATATATATCTAGATATTGAAACATGTCAGATGTAACCGATTGTAAATCTACAATACCGCATACATTGAGAAAATCTTCAAGGTCGTTCAAAAACATGGCAAACAAAAATGGTGACATATTTTCACCCTGCCTAACACCCACCATGCATGGGAAGTATTCTGAAAAGTAATTTCCTACTTTAACACAAGATTTAATACATTTATACATGTTTTTAATTATGTTTAAACATTTCCCGTTTACGCGGGACAGCAACAGCATAATAACAAGATTAGTTTAACATATATATCTAGATGTTGAAACATGTCAGATGTAACCGATTGTAAATCTACAATACCGCATACATTGAGAAAATCTTCAAGGTCGTTCAAAAACATGGCAAACAAAAATGGTGACATATTTTCACCCTGCCTGACACCCACCATGCATGGGAAGTATTCTGAAAAGTCATTTCCTACTTTAACACTAGCTTTAATACATTTATACATGTTTTTAATTATGTTTAAACATTTCCCGTTTATACGGGACAGCAACAGCTTATCCATCCACTCTCGTTCAGGTGACCTTGACCTTCACCTTGGTAACCTTAACATTTGTGTCATTTTGTACATGCGTCCAAATCTTGAATACCTCCTGATCCGTTAGTCAGATCCTTATCAAACTTCATCAACAGCTTCCTTCCAATGATAACTGTCATGTCAATAATTTTGTACATACAAACGTTCAATATCTCTTGATCCGTGGGTTGATCAGTCGGATCATCTCCAAACTTCATAAGTTGCTTCTTCACATTGATGGGTATCTACCAGTGTAATTGGACTGACCTTGACCTTGGTGACCTTCACCTTGGTGTCAACAATTTTCATATTGTTTTGGACGTACGTCGAAATGTTGAATATGATCCGTTAGTCATAGCATTACCAAAGTTCATATATAGGTTCCTCACATTGATAGCTATCCATCCAGTGTCATTCCGGTGACTTTAACCGTCACCTTGGTGACTGTGGCTTTCTTGTCAATAATTTTGGAAATACATGTACATCCTAATGTTGAATAGACGGATCATTACCAACTTCAGAAATTGATTCCTCATGTTGATGGTTATCCACCCGGTGTCAATTGTGTGACCATGACCTTGGTGACTAGACTTCGAATCAATAACTTTGGACGTCCTCATGTGCTCTTGACCTTGGTGAACCATACAAGAACTTTTTCAAAATTATTTTCTCAAAAATCTTATAAATGAAGTCGAGAGTTGACAAACAGTTCAGAGCACATGCAGATTTTGTTTGTGCTCTGGATTTTTTATTGACTTTTAACATTATTTATAGAAATTATATTGTTTATCTATCACATCTTCACAGATCCTTCACCAGTTCATAAAGCTGAGGTTCCGACCCGCGTTCATCATCTACGAAGACCTACACAGCCTGGAACCGATACACGAGACCAACTCACTGCTGGAGGATGCTGGGTACCGACTGCTCACCAAGCTGGGCTGGAACAATATCTACGAGTACACACAGTTCACTACAACGGATATGGATAGACACTGATGGGCCATGATGTGAATGGCCATGAGAAAAATTGTTGTCTGCTGTTGCTTTTATATCTTGCCTTATTTCTCAATAAAAACATGATTTGACAGCACTTCAGAATAATGGAAAAGTGCTGTCAAAGCATGTTGTAAATTATTCTAAAGTGCTGTTAAATCAACAGCAGGCGACAAAAAATTAAGACAGCGGTGTAAGGGTTAAAAATAAATATATAACTGAACAGATAAAAAACCTTAAATTCAGACAGATTTAAGTGATCCAAATTTGAAACGGGACAACAAAAATGGGCTTGACCTGATTAACTCCCGGAAATTTGTACGACTAAATCTTTTTGTGATGGACTATGTACTTCATATTTCCATTTATTTCTTCCAGACATTTGTGTCACTTCTTATGATTACGCATTCCTTGGGGTCGTTTGACTAAACTTCTACGACTAAAATGTCCGTAAGTGCAAATTTAGGATCGTCTGGAAATTTCAATTGATGGATTTACATTTATTGAGCACAGGCTGCATATGCAGCCTATACTAAGGTCAATAAATGTAAATAAAATAAAGTGTTTACAAGAAAACGTTGTTAATGTGAAATTTACAGACTATCAGAATTTTGTTCTTACGAACATTTTAGTCGTACGAAGTTTAGTGAAACGTGCCCCAGTTATTTATGTTTTATATTATAGCATGATTATATATTGTATCCAATTCGTTTATGGTACTTGGTGTATCAGTACCGTAACCAGGAGGTGGCAGACAAGGCAATTTACCTCTGTAGCCGATTTCACCAAATTGCTAAGCATACTTATCTACATGTAGCTAAATATACTTTGAGGGAGTAATCATTTATTTTCCCCGAAATGCATTATTTCATATAGAACTAACGACTGCATATAGTTGATGATTAAAAATATGAAGAATTATTATACTGAATGTATTACATTATCACAGCCAAAATGGCTGTGATAATGTAATAAATTCAGTATAATAAAAATTAATAAATTTGTCCTTAAATTGAAAATGTCTCCCTCAAAGTGTACTGAGCAAGATAAGTATACTTTACAATTTTGGTGAAATCGGCTACCGTTACAGTATTAACGGTAATGCATGGCCAAATTAGTTCCCTTCTTTATCACAGTTTCGTATAATAATATATAGAAGAATCAAAGGACTGAAAGTCCTGAAATCCTTCGCAGTACGTGCTGAACCATTTTAATATTTCACACAAAAAATCATATATACTCCATTTAAAATCAATATATTCGTCGAATCAGTATACATTATCAATGCTGCAAAAACAATATTTATCTTGACAAACATGATTGTTCAAAGTAATTTCACCTTGACCTTGGACATGAAGGCCACATGGGTGTGGTACATGTATGGAATGAAAATATGGATGATGATAAGGAAGTATATGAAGTTTGAAGTAAATCTGACTTACGGTTGCAGAAAACTTTAAGGCAAATCGTACGGATGCAAATGTCTAAGTAATTTGACCTTGACCTTGGAAATGAAGGCCGCATGGGACTGAGTGTGGTATGGAATGAAAATATGGTTGATGATAAGGAAGTATATGAAGTTTGAGGTCCATCCGACTTTCCGTCACAGAGATAATGGGTACCCAAACGCTTTAACGTGGACGGACGGAATTACGAAAACTATATACCCCTCTACATACTTTGTATGCCGGGGGGGGGGGGGGTATATCTATAGTTTTGTATACATAGTTTAAAACTTTATATATTTTACAACAATTACAAACAAGAGCGAGCAGTCATGCATGGAACACGACAGGTGACATATGTCATCAGTCCCTTTTTCCTGTCACAGTCATAGCTCAGGAACTAGACTGGTGACATATGTCATCAGTCCATTTTCTCCTGACACAGTCTCCTAAATTTAAAATTCATATCATTTTCCAATTCAAATAGGAATCCTCAGGGATTTGTAACCCGGAGGATATAACAAAAACGTTCTACTTTCACTTTCATTTCAGCTACACATTCAATTTTAATTTATTGAGTAAATGATGCCGAAATATTTATTTAAATTAATATCTAATTATTTAAATATACTTTTTTTAATTCATAATACAAATGAAAAGTCATGCAGAGCATGATGTTATTATCCGATCAAATCAGGGTTCAATATATGTCCACATTTTAGTAGTTACGGAATCTGAGGGAAAAGTGAGAGAAGTGTTGATTTCCTCCCCAACCAAATTCTCCCAGTTATATTTAGTAAATTACTATGGATTTGCCATTTACTTGGCGGCCATTTTTAGTTTTCTGACAATGGAGTATATTAACTGCAATATTATTCCAGTTGAACGAATTAACCTTTGAATATAGGTGAAGGCGCTTAGCATTACACCAATATGTAGCAAGTCAACCGAAATCTCATAAATATCCGATGTTTGGCGACCATCTTGAAAATATGATAATAATATACTGAATATTAGTGTAGTTTACGTAAATTATTTAATATATCCATCTGAAATGTTTTTGAACAACTTACACCAATTTCCAAGTTAAGGACCATGACCTATTGGCAATTTTCGACTTCCGTCAAGCATAAAGTTCAATGACCTTGAAATGACCTTGAGAACTTGGTTTTAAAAAATGGCACCTAGATTTTTTTAAAACGTTATACATTCAAGTTTATAAAAACACCGGGTGCCATAAATTAACACGAGGTACCGGAATTTTATATATATACCTATTGCCCAGACTGTAGAAAGATGCCAGAATTTAAGAAAAACAAGCGTGTAAAAAGGTGATTAATTTGGTGTGCAAGTACTGTATGTGAACTTCAATGTATATATTGCCAATGCAGAGACACTGTCTGTATAATCGAGACGCACCGTGTGATTTTGTACCTACAAACAGGTGCGCAATGTCATGAAATATGCTGAAAGTTAATGAAATTCTCAAAGCAAATGCGGAATAGAATTCAGCATTTGCTCTGAAAATTTCGACAACCTTCGGTGTCATTCCAGGAAAATATCGTAAATTTTGTAATTTTTTTATGAAATTACGCCCATTTTTGTAGGTACAAAATCACATGGCGCATCTTAATTATCATTATTACACTGGTGCTGCACTCTGCGCCGGTTGAAAATGTAAGACAATCCACTTGAAAAATACAATATGCGCCATTATAAAATGTTTCTAGATGAGTGTTAAAAAATCAATAAAATTACTACTCGTCTTGAAACATTTTTTTACAATTAATGGCGCCTATTGTATCTTTCAAGTGGATTGTCTCGACATATTTCCATCGGCACGGAGTGCAGCACCAGTGAAGTAAGTGGACTGTTTCTCTAACGGTGCATCACAAATACAGAAAAGTATATGTGACCGTGGCTTGAGAAAAAGGCCTTATGGGGTTTGATCAATCTGGATATTAATCTGCTAGCACACTCCTGTATGTGAATGTGCAGGCTGATCTGTGCCTACACTGGTCATATTACCATTGAAAGGAAGTAATATCATGCTTACTAGGAGTGTTTATACTTTATTATTACATGCTTTATGTGATAATCATGATAATGGAATGATAAAGTATACATGTTTAGCTTCTATTACAAATGGTTTTGAATTGAGATATGTACAATGTATATGATTTTAATTTCAAAAGGTGCCATCAAATCTGATGAAGAAATTCCACACCCCTGGCCCAGGAATACCAATTCAGCGATTTCGGTCGGCTGCCGGTGTCGCGTGACACGTGCATTCTTGTACATTCCGGATTTCCGTATAATTGTATATTTGTGATGTGTGGTACTGCGTTGTATTGTTGTGCGTACTATTGATTTCACATACCTGTGATTCCACATACCTGTGATTTCACACACCTGTGATTTTTACATACCTGTGATTTAGCATGTACATTTGCCATGTACAATGTGCGTGTAATAAGGGGGCTTATGTTGTATTGGTGGAAATACGTTTATGCGTGTCCTTTTTGCGGATTTAAATATACGTCTATTTTTATGAGCAATGTTTACTGATGTCACGCCATATTTGCCACAGACTATGCATGTGTGTGGTAGAGAACTCGTTGACTGCGTGTGCTGGTTTCGCTAGGGAGAAGACCTTTTAGTATTACGGATGTCCACTGTCCGTGCCAGCCGAGTTTGTCCGCGTGTCAGTTGTTCACCATATAAGGGACCTTCTGTAGGTGAAGCCAGTATATAGCGCAGACCATACCATGGTCTGCTCTGTTATGTATGCTACGGGTTAGTGCTGGTACTGGCCAACACGGATATATCAGATCCCATACTGGTGATGCTTTGTGTCATGATATTTCCGTAAATGACCACGATATTTTAGTTTAGTATGTGCTACACTCTCATTTGAGTGTATAGCCGTAGGACCGATATGGAGGGGTTTGGCGGGGCCAAGAAGCGACCTTCGCATTGTCGAGGCCAGTCGAGTAGATTTCGGATTATGAGATCTGGGTCTATAGTGTGCAGATTTATGGTAGTGTGGGGTATACCATGTTGGATGGTATTTATTCCACGAGGGCTGTACACTGGTTTGGTTGAATTTAAGGCGTGGGAACATATATTTATGCCAAATATAACCCACGGGTGACATGGCAAAAGCCATGGTTTTGTAGTATTTAAGTGAGATGTCGAACGAGGGTAGGCATATTCATTATTCCGTGCATGGTTTCACTGGTGCGGTATATAAGCGATGTCTCGCTATGTGTTGGCGGGACACATATTTTCTGGTTACAGAAGACCTAGTACTGTATTCACCAGTGACACGGAGGATTTTGGTATGTACCTACAACATTTTATTTCAGCTGTGATTTTGCCGTTGTTCGATTCCCGGTTTAGTCCGTTGTGCATCCTGTCTGTCTGTCTGTGCGTATTCGTTCCAGTAATTGGAGACTCATTTCATTTTTGTAGCCTCTTGAGATCGCTCTAGCGGGCAACATTGGACGTTTTGGTCCACTCGTTGAGGGCAGACCTTAGTCAGTGCAGAGTGTCAGGTCGTCCGAGTGTCCCGTACGTCTGTCTGGCGCAGTGTGTTGTAGCAGCTCCGGGTACAGGCCTGTATAGAGCAGTGTGTGATAGCTACATCGCGTTCAGCAGACAGTCACAGCCATAGTTTAGTGAAGTGAAACGCCATACACACATATCATATCATTATACTACCACCGAGTTGAATGTCACCTAAGTGAAACTTTTCCCGGCGTCTTAGCCATAGTGATAATCGCCATTTTTGTATTATATCGGAACTTTACATCCGGTCTACCACTTCCGGTATTACAACCCATTGATTCACCATGGATACTTTACATCCGGTCTACCACATCCGGGTTGCTACAGTCGAGTGATACCATAGGAACTTTACCTCTGGTCCACCATTTCCGGAAATAATACTACCTTTGGAACTTTACTTCCGGTACCTACCAGCTTCCGGAACATTATCGTTATTGACTATCATGTGATGTAACCACATCCGGCTTTGACTTTGACATTCATACTTTGGAAATATATTGCATAGACAATACATATGTATACTTGATAGTGTTATTGGTATACTCCTATCATGGCATATCATGGCTAAGGGATTGTAGTAAGACTACATATATTGTTTATGGATTAATCCACTTGAAGTTGGATAATAGCCATATTGGTGACTAGACCTCATATTGCGGGTGAGGCAGACCCTTGGGACCTTGATCTCAGAGGTTACCACTATCTATTGAGATACGCCAGCACTGGGGTAGCTCAGATGATTGTCATTTGTCCTCCAATGTTCGTTCTGCCATGTTATACTTGTATGTTATTTCACTTTGATTAGCGATCATCAATGTACTTGTGCATTCATACTATTTTCCACTACGGGACCATTGAGATACCACATACCGAGTTTATTCGTCTATAGCTTTTAAGTTTGCGTTAAAGTATAACAGTCGATTGGCTTACAACCTTGTAGTAATTGAATAGTATCTTGCACAGTACAGTGATGTTCGCATATCAATGTATCATGTATTCCTGTGTGTGTTCCCCATGTAATATAGTGTACATTATAAGTGATTAAGTGACTACGTGTACTTATCTACTCTAGCCTATCCCTTACACTTCAACTGCATTGTTACCACTTTTCGTTCGTCAGATCAAGCTATATTGGCCATAACGTCATAACAATTGAAGTATACTTGGTTCATATGATAATTGGGGAGACAATTTGTCTCGATCATTCTGACCTTGGTAATGACCTTCTGACAATGGTGTCAGAAGTGGGGGGGGTTTGTTTCCTCTTTTTATAATCAGTTTCTTCAAAGCAGTTGAAGTAAGGAGGCTAGAATAGCTGTACCCCTAGCGTCGTCAAAATTCAATCTTGTATTTGTTTGCCTTGGGAGTTAATGTAAGATGCCCTCCAACACTTAGGCACTAATACATCACCACATACATGATTTGACTACCTAGGTACAGGAGTGTAGAGTTGAGACGATTTTGTGAGATAGTCGATGTAAGGGCCATTGTAACTTTCGATTTGTTGAACAGTACCTCCCTGTGATGATGGCACAGCGGGTGTTCTAGGTTATCACTAGACACTTCTACATCTGATGCGAGATTACTACCACTATTATATTGTGTATGAGCAATACTATATCCTGCCAGGTGTCTATAACCAGTCCCCAATATTTGTGTCCAGTACCATAGAGAGGGAATTGTAAATATAACATTACATTAGACTATACATATACCGGATTGACTTACCCGAATTGAGAAACTTATACCGTCGTTAGGAGTAGAGACCGGATTGATTTACCTTAACCTTATAGACGTGAAGCAAGAGACTCGCACAAATCACCAAGTGATTTGAGTGCTACAGACCTTGTGTACCGTCGGGTAAAGCGTGTAAATCGATAATCCGGAGTTGAGTTGAGAGTGAGAATGTCGTCCATTAAGGAGCTAATGGAGATTGGCAAAAGCTTAGGGCTAGCAGATTCAGAGTTAAGGGCCTTTGTAAAGGAAGAGCAGGAGAGAAAAAGACAGGAAAGACTAGAGGCTAGGCAGGCTGAGAAAGATAAGTTAGCAGTTGAGCGACAGATGGAGAAAGATAGGTTAGATGCTGAGCAGTTAGCTAAAGAGGTTGAGCGACAGATGGGGAAAGATAGAATAGATGCCAATGAAGCACAGTTAGCTCTAGAATTTAAATTGCGAGAACTAGACACTAAGCATCAGGTAGAAATGGCAAAAGTAGAAAGGGGTGGAATAGTAGATGAAGATAGACATGATAGGGACTGTGGCAGAGCATTCGGTCCGAAGCTGCCACATTTTGATCAGAATAATGACAACATGGATAGCTACTTAGCTAGATTTGAGAGGTACGCAGCAATTCAAAGGTGGGGGAGAGATAAGTGGTCACTACACTTGAGTGCTTTATTGAAGGGCAAGGCATTAGATGTATATTCTAGACTACCTATTGATGATGCTCTTGATTATGATAAGTTGAAATCCGCATTGTTGAAATGTTTTGATCTAACGGAAGATGGGTTCAGACGCATGTTCAAAAACACCAAACCTGATCACAGTGAATCATTTGTGCAATATGTCAGTCGGTCAAAGAACTATTTAGATAGATGGTTTGAGTTAGGTAAGGTGAATAGAACATATGAAGGAGTACTAGACTACATGATCAGAGATCAGATGTTAAGTATATGCAGTCGTGAGCTCTACTTATTTCTCAAAGAGAAAACATTTGACTCAATAGATCAGATGGCGGTTCAGGCAGATTACTTTGCAGAAGCTAGAGGAGGTAGCAAGTATGTAGTTCAGAGGAACAGTACTAGCAACAGAAATGAGCAGCACAGGTCAGTAGATAACCAGAGGCGCAAGGTAAGTAGTGCGGATAATCGATCCAGAGATAGGAGTCGAGATAGGGACAGATATCAGAATAGAGACCATAATAGAAGCCCAAGTAGGGGTAGTTATGATAGAAGCCCGAGTAGAGGCAGTTATGACAGAAGTACCAGCAGGAACGGCTATGATAGGCATCGCGGGACATGTTACCATTGTGGCAAAGAAGGTCACATGTCCTACGATTGTTCTAAACGTGACCGGTCCTCAGCTTACAAAGCAGCAGCAGTCGAGGAAGGGAAACATGTAAGTTTTGCAGATAAAGAACAGAGAGGTCGGTACAGAGGTAGAAATAGAGGTAGAAGTGGAAGGCACACTAGAGGCAGAGGTAGAGGTAGATGGCAAAACACGCAACAACCAGGGGAAACCCAAGGAAATTTCTGTATGGTTGATACCGACACCACTATTGTATGTTCTGGTAGCGAGATACAGCCGGAGTTGATTAACGGATGTACATTTGGTATGGATAGGCTACCCGTAGCAGAGGGCACATTAAAATGGGAAAAAAGGTCACAGTAATGCGAGATACTGGGTGTACCGGGGAGGGTGGTCGTAGGGAAAGTTTAGTACAACCAGATCAGAATTTTTAAGCAAAGTTTCAACATGCATGCTGGTAAACAGGAGCAAAATGAGTGGAATTCCTACCGCCCGGGTAGATCTAGATACACCTTTTTTCAAAGTCGGGTAGAAGCCCTTTGCATGACAGATACAATGTATGATGTTACCATAGGTAATGTAGACGGGTCAGAGTTACCGGTGATATCCGATTTTAGAGGCGCTAAATCGTGCGCAGTTGAAACTAGGTCACAAACGACAGCCCGAGACGAATCATATAAGACCCTCAAAGTCCCTACCGCAATCGCGAACGTATCACTCGATGAATTCAAAGAGGCGCAGGCACATGACGTCACATTGACGTCAGTTCGAAATAACGCGAAAGACGGAACGGTACGGTCAAGTAAGAACGGAAACAAATCGAAATTCGCATACCGAAAAGACTTGTATCGTAATTTCGAATCGATAGGGTCAGGTAGGATGTACCATCAGCTGGTAGTCCCAAAAACACTTAGGACTACCGTGATGAAAGTGGCACATGAATCAATCATGGCGGGCCATTTAGGGGTTAAGAAGACAAGTGATCGAGTGTTATCAGAATTTTATTGGCCAGGCGTGGGCAGTGACATTACACGGTTTTGTAGGTCTTGTGACATATGTCAAAAGACTGTGTCAAAGGGACACATCACCAAGGTTCCGTTAGGAACTATGCCGTTGATAGACACTCCGTTCAAACGAGTCGCAGTTGACATTGTAGGGCCAATTTTTCCAGCTACCGATCGAAAGAATCGTTACATACTAACGTTAGTTGATTATGCAACTAGGTACCCAGAGGCGGTACCACTACCAGGCATCGAGGCCGAACGAGTCGCGGAAGCTCTCGTGGATATGTTCAGTAGTCTGGGTATCCCCGAGGAGATGCTCACCGATAGGGGTAGTCAATTTACGTCGGCAGTCATGGAGGAAGTTAGTAGATTGTTATCGCTGAGACAATTAACCACGACACCGTACCACCCACAGTGTAACGGTCTCGTGGAACGGTTCAATGGTACGTTAAAGCAAATGCTTCGTCGAATGGCAAGCGAACGTCCCAAAGATTGGGACAAATACATTAACGCGCTCTTATTCGCGTATCGCGAAGTCCCTCAAGAAAGTTTGGCTTTCTCACCGTTTGAACTATTGTACGGAAGGACCGTTCGGGGTCCGATGAGCATACTAAGAGATCTGTGGTCCGAGAAGGATGTGGTCCGAGAAGGACATAGAGGACAACGTCAAAACGACGTATCAGTACGTCCTCGACTTGCGCGAACGGCTCGAGAAAACGTGCGAAATCGCGCATGAGACCTTGAAGAGTGCGTCCAAAAAGTACGCAAAGTACTACAACCGTAAGACCCGTAGTAGGCAGTATGCAGTGGCAGATCAGGTACTTGTACTACTACCGACAGACAACAACAAATTGCTTCTTAGGTGGAAGGGACCATACCCCATAACAGAGGTAGTTAATGAGTGGGACTATAGGGTTGACATGGGAGGGAAGTTGAAAACCTTTCATGCAAACATGTTAAAGAGGTACGAGACTAGGCCTGAGCACCCGGGGAAGGGAATACTCACTGTAATAAATGTGGCCGTGATAGAAGACACAGTAGAGGGGGATCCTAGTCCAGTTGGGTGTAGTGCCGAAGAAAACATGTTATGTCCCATGGGATTAGAGTCCGATACGGATAGCAAAGTTGACCTGTCGCCTGATTTAGGCAAGAAACAAAAGACGCAAGTCAAAGAGATCTTACGGGAATTCACCCATGTCCTGCGGGACGCACCGGGACACACTCATATAGGGAAACATAAGATAAAGTGGGCAGGCTACCTGAGCAGGATATCGGGGTAGATTCAGCTGTGCCAACGTGTCTCGCGATTATGCACGAAAGTGTAAACACTTTTTGTTTAGGGGGGAGATATGTCGCGTGACACGTGCATTCTTGTACATTCCGGATTTCCGTATAATTGTATATTTGTGATGTGTGGTACTGCGTTGTATTGTTGTGCGTACTATTGATTTCACATACCTGTGATTCCACATACCTGTGATTTCACACACCTGTGATTTTTACATACCTGTGATTTAGCATGTACATTTGCCATGTACAATGTGCGTGTAATAAGGGGGCTTATGTTGTATTGGTGGAAATACGTTTATGCGTGTCCTTTTTGCGGATTTAAATATACGTCTATTTTTATGAGCAATGTTTACTGATGTCACGCCATATTTGCCACAGACTATGCATGTGTGTGGTAGAGAACTCGTTGACTGCGTGTGCTGGTTTCGCTAGGGAGAAGACCTTTTAGTAATTACGGATGTCCACTGTCCGTGCCAGCCGAGTTTGTCCGCGTGTCAGTTGTTCACCATATAAGGGACCTTCTGTAGGTGAAGCCAGTATATAGCGCACACCATACCATGGTCTGCCCTGTTATGTATGCTACGGGTTAGTGTTTCAGCATAGCCTGGTACTGGCCAACACGGATATATCAGATCCCATACTGGTGATGCTTTGTGTCATGATATTTCCGTAAATGACTACGATATTTTAGTTTAGTATGTGCTACACTCTCATTTGAGTGTATAGCCGTAGGACCGATATGGAGGGGTTTGGCGGGGCCAAGAAGCGACCTTCGCATTGTCGAGGCCAGTCGAGTAGATTTCGGATTATGAGATCTGGGTCTATAGTGTGCAGATTTATGGTAGTGTGGGGTATACCATGTTGGATGGTATTTATTCCACGAGGGCTGTACACTGGTTTGGTTTGGTTGAATTTAAGGCGTGGGAACATATATTTATGCCAAATATAACCCACGGGTGACATGGCAAAAGCCATGGTTTTGTAGTATTTAAGTGAGATGTCGAGCGGGGGGTAGGCATATTCATTATTCCGTGCATGGTTTCACTGGTGTGTATATAAGCGATGTCTCGCTATGTGTTGGCGGGACACATATTTTCTGGTTACAGAAGACTAGTACTGTATTCACCAGTGACACGGAGGATTTTGGTATGTACCTACAACATTTTATTTCAGCTGTGATTTGCCGTTGTTCGATTCCCGGTTTAGTCCGTTGTGCATCCTGTCTGTCTGTCTGTGCGTATTCGTCCAGTAATTGGAGACTCATTTCATTTTTGTAGCCTCTTGAGATCGCTCCAGCGGGCAACATTGGACGTTTTGGTCCACTCGTTGAGGGCAGACCCCCAGTCAGTGCAGAGTGTCAGGTCGTCCGAGTGTCCGTACGTCTGTCTGGCGCAGTGTGTGTAGCAGCTCCGGGTACAGGCCTGTATAGAGCAGTGTGTGATAGCTACATCGCGTTCAGCAGACAGTCACAGCCATAGTTTAGTGAAGTGAAACGCCATACACACATATCATATCATTATGCTACCACCGAGTTGAATGTCACCTAAGTGAAACTTTTCCCGGCGTCTTAGCCATAGTGATAATCGCCATTTTTGTATTATATCGGAACTTTACATCCGGTCTACCACTTCCGGTATTACAACCCATTGATTCACCATGGATACTTTACATCCGGTCTACCACATCCGGGTTGCTACAGTCGAGTGATACCATAGGAACTTTACCTCTGGTCCACCATTTCCGGAAATAATACTACCTTTGGAACTTTACTTCCGGTACCAGCTTCCGGAACATTATCGTTATTGACTATCATGTGATGTAACCACATCCGGCTTTGACTTTGACATTCATACTTTGGAAATATATTGCATAGACAATACATATGTATACTTTGATAGTGTATGGTAATACTCCTATCATGGCATATCATGGCTAAGGGATTGTAGTAAGACTACATATATTGTTTATGGATTAATCCACTTGAAGTTGGATAATAGCCATATTGGTGACTAGACCTCATATTGCGGGTGAGGCAGACCTTGGGACCTTGATACTCAGAGGTTACCACTATCTATTGAGATACGCCAGCACTGGGGTAGCTCAGATGATTGTCATTTGTCCTCCAATGTTCGTTCTGCCATGTTATACTTGTATGTTATTTCACTTTGATTAGCGATCATCAAAGTACTTGTGCATTCATACTATTTTCCACTACGGGACCATTGAGATACCACATACCGAGTTTATTCGTCTATAGCTTTTAAGTTGCGTTAAAGTATAACAGTCGATTGGCTTACAACCTTGTAGTAATTGAATAGTATCTTGCACAGTACAGTGATGTTCGCATATCAATGTGTCATGTATTCCTGTGTGTTCCCCATGTACTATAGTGTACATTATAAGTGATTAAGTGACTACGTGTACTTATCTACTCTGGCCTATCCATTACACTTCAACTGCATTGTTACCACTTTTCGTTCGTCAGATCAAGCTATATTGGCCATAACGTCATAACAATTGAAGTATACTTGGTTCATATGATAATTGGGGAGACAATTTGTCTCGATCATTCCTGACCTTGGTAATGACCTTGACAGCCGGCATGGTACAGATAAACAGGTCGGCTGTCGGTCGGTATAGTCGACTATACCGACCGACAGACAACCTGTTTACCGGTATCATGCTGGCAGCCGACCGAAATCGCAGAATCGTTATTTCCTTGCAATCAATAGAAAAGTAAATGTTTGATGGCGAAATAAGTGAATCAGAAAAAGAAGATTTCAGTATTTACGAAAGGACGCGAAGGAGTGCAAGGACCAGTGTAGATCAATTTGGTTCAGTTAAAATCAACAATTCAGTCACACAAATGTACTAGTCCACACGAAACGGTAACAATTTTGTCAGTGACCAGTGGCGTAGCCAGGCATACGCACGTACGCACGTGCGTACGAGAAAAAATAAAATAATTTAAAAAAAAAAAAGGCTTATTTTTCGAAATATGCAATAATATCTTGGGGGTGGTGGGGGGTCGCTATTGAGTCTGGAACAGAACGCATTTTGTATCAAACGTACATGTCGATTACAAACAAATGGTGCCGTAAATAATGCAGGAAAACGCGTTAGATAGGTTCTCCATTTCAAAAGAAATCCGGGGGGGGGGCATGCCCCCGGACCACAGTAGCACTCTCCCTCACTTCGCTAGGTCGACGAGTGAGCCATGCTCACCCAATGTTCTACCATTTGATATGTGTGCGTATCAGAAATTTGTCCCTGGCTACGCCCCTGGTGACCGTCTTACCAAACTTATCCTTGTTCATGAGAAAATTAATGGAAGACAACCGTTCAATATAGCATATTTCTGTCGAACTGAACCAATAACCCGTTCCACATGTATTCTTGAGTGGGCAAGTTTATGCGTTGATTCCACGTCCAGAGGGGATAGCTGATCACGACCTTTCGTAAATGCTGGAATCTTCACTTCTGCAGCTACCGAGCCAACACTGTCCTTGACATCAAATCCTCTGTCCGCCAACACTAAATCCCCAGGTAATAACTTGGACAGGAAGTCACTGTTCTCTGTCACAAACTTGTCACTCACACGACCACCCCATGCTTTCGATATGAAGGACACGCTGCCCTGAGGAGTAATTCCAATTAGAAATTTCACAGTGTAGTTGTGTTTGTATGAAGACCAGGTTTCTGCTCTGGCTTTCAAACCACTTGGTTTCTCAATAAATACCTCAAAACAATCAATTATCACTGCACACCTGCACATGTGGCCGAAGTACTTCCTAAATTCCATTGGCATGGTTTTTCTCAATGTCTCGCGCTCTGGCCATCTTATGAGTTTCTTTAGCCGCTTTTACATACAATCAATTGTCCGTGTAAAATGTCTAGATATTGTTGATTGAGTAGTGTCAAATTCATACGCAAGAAAGAGAATTGACAAATTTAGTCGCAATTTCACTAATGTCAATATCATTACCTTGAATTTGGGCATGACCAGACTGGATGGCAGGTGAGGCTCCAGAAAATTAAACAATATAGATAGAACTTTGAATGATGGTAATCCTGTAAAATGTTTCACCTTCTCGTCAATACACTTAAAATAACTTCCAAATGGGCCACTTTTTCCTTCAGCTCCCCATTCTCTGTACGCAGTTCCTGCAGCTCCAGCGACATAGCCTCCATGAGTGGACCATCAACATCAGACTGTGACTGAACGCCATCTTCATCAACGCTGTCACCCATATCCATACCCGTCTCAGTGTGATCAGATCCAACAATAGTTGTGGATTCAGCTGGCTTCCTTCTCTTCTTTTCCTGCTGCCGATCATATCTTTTGTCCGCCCAGATTAACTGATGGTGCCCAGTTTGGGTTAAGATGGTCGTGCAACTCTGCCTTCTTTTCTGAAACATATACATGATATATATTAACAAGAGGGCCATGATGACCCTAATTCGCTCACCTGACTCCATGAACACCAGAGGAGAATGGCGACATTGAGTTAATATGTGTTTTAAAAAAAATGTGCTATTTTTAGATGGCGGTCATCTTGGATTAAGCAATGACCAAATCTGAAAATGCTTCACCCAAGGATCTTAACTTACTATGAAATTTGGCCAGCATCGGCCATGTGGTTCCTGAGAAAAAGACGTTCAAAATCTCGAATAAATGGACATTTGGCGGCCATCATGGATGACCTAATCATCCGATTCCGACAAATATTGCACCAGAGCAATCGCCTCATCGATATCTTCAATTTGATATATGACATGAGCATATTCGGTCAAAATTATAATTTGACCCGGGGTCACCATTTTAACAACTTTGAAAGAGCATTGTACATCGATCATTCGTACCAAGTTTTGTCGAAATCCGGTTGGCGTAATGACGTCATTTTAACAATTTTGTAATCCCCCTACCTAAGGACCATGACCATTAAGTTTGGTGACTATATAGACCCAATGGTTACCGAGGAGAAGACGTTTAAAAATGTTCACGGACGGACGGACGACGGACGGACACAGGTGAGCTAAAAACAAATAAATAAATGTGTACTTGTGGGATATTGTAACTTTGCACATTTAGTAATATAATAACTTATTTTTATTATTTCTTCTCGGAAGTATATGTTGCATACATCATCTGAACATTCTTGCTGAGACGGTTCAGATGAGTGCATGGTCACAACATTTACATACACTTTTGAGGAGAAATAAAAAAGAAAAGGTGTACTCTTATGTGGACTTTTCTTTCATACTGTGTCGATTGACAACATTTCAACGTACCCTTTCAAGTGTATACTTTACAATACGTTTCATGTCCACTGTCTGTCATCTTGCTTGCATTGTCATGTTGCCTGTATGTTTGTTAATTACTATTGTGCTCAAGAGCCAGCATGGCTTAAGCAATAAACGATTATTCTATTCTATGAAATATCACTGAAATATTGACAATTTATGACAAATTTTATACATATGACATGCGCCATGTGATTTTGCATGTACAAACATGTGAGCACTTTGATGAAAAATATTTACAAAATTTACAATATCTTTCATAAATAACATTGAATGGTGACAACATGGTGACATTCCGCATTTGCTCTGAGAATTTCATCAACTTTTGGCATGATTTACAGGAAATATCGCAAAATCTGTAAACATTTTTCATGAAATTCCACACAAACTGCAATTTTTTATTGTCTGAGGTCCATCAAAATACACCATCTCGCACGTCTTAAGCATGTTAAGTACAGTGACAGCACGGGTGTCAAACATTATAATTCAGTGAGTGGCCGCAGAGTAGTATATAGGGAGTCAGTTCGTTACCGCGAAGTGTGGGGGAAGAATTGAAAGCAGTGGATAGCCCCATAGGTACCAAAAATAGTAAAATTTCCTGTTAATTTAAATCGAAATAAATACAACCCACAGTAAAACAAAAGGTCATACTATAGTATTAAAATGTGTCCCCGATTTGCAGCGGTTTCGGCTACCCTATTTCAGCTACCCAACGAAATAGTAAGTCGATTTGCAAGGGTTTCGGCTACCTGTTTCAGCTACCCAACGAAAGAGTAAGTCGATATACGCGGGAGGTCTCCCATATAGGAATGGCCGCTCTTTTTCTAGTCCATATCGAAAACGGAGCGAGAATAGGGGGCGGGAGAGGGCTTTGGGTAGCGTACGAACTGTGCATCGGGAACTATTTTATACTGTGGGAAAAATAGAATACACCCTATTGAACACGAGAAAACTAGCAGAAAGCCCCCTAGCCCCGACAAAATATGTGTCTTCTATACTGTAGTATGAGGTGTTTTAATAAAATAAATAAATAATTAATTAATTTCCAAAAATGAAAAACACCCTATTGAACATAAACCATACAGGTATTTATATAAAACAATAAATTTCCACGATTAGAAAAATTACAGATATACGTAAAAAAGTTACGAGAGCGCCTCGCCCTAAGTTAACTCGCACAAGGATTAGCGATAAAAGGGGTGTAAATCCATCTAAAAGTTCTTCCCCTAGGATTCGGGAATTAAGGTCAGAATTAATAAGAATGGGTACAACCTTTTTCAAACAGGTTAAGGGAAAGGGGGTTAACTACACTAATAAATAAGGAAAAAAATGATGAATTTATGAAAATAATGGCCCGTGCAATGTCTCGGGGGGTATTTAAGGGGGTGGAAAAAAAGAATATAGAAAAGATAGCACAGAATATAGCTGATGAGGCTTCCCTCAGTCTTAGAAGCAGGAACATTGGCAAACCTTAAAAACGAGTGCAGAAAGCGCGTTTATTACAACAGCTAATAGAGGAAGGTAGCGAAATATTAGAAGATTATAAACAAAAAGAAAAAGAAATAGTAAAAGGGCGTAGGATAACTACAATAACCCTGAAAAGAAAACTTCAAATAAATAACAGCAAAAGGATAATGGGCGAGTTAGAGCCTTTGTTAACCGACAGTTTTTACCTAAGATTCTCTTTTTCTTACAAATTAATTCACCAAGAGGAGAGAGACGCAAGAGGAAAGCCGACAACGTTGGTATTTTATAAAAAATTATCCGGAAGTCCGTGGTTTAGGGGTTACGATGAGGTTGAAGAGTGGATTAATAAACAAGAAGAGCATAGATTAAACATAGATAAAATAGATAGGCCAAGTACAAAATGGAGGTGTGTAAGATGGATGGGGGTTAGTGTTAAAATAGTTTATGGAACACCGTCTTTAAATAAAATTCCTAAAGGAGATACCGGAATGAAATCTGGAAAAGTAGCCGGAGGTCGAATGCCATAGTGGTTGCGTTATAAGAAAGGGATGAAGCCCCTGGATAGTTTCAATGATGATCTTTGTTTATTTAGATGCTTGGCCCTCCACACTTCGAAGCTTAGGGCTGATAGGTGTTTAACGTTGACCAAAGAACTCCAGCAACAATATTTACAGTTCTGTAAAACCCACAAATTACCGAAACCCGAAGGCCCCATACTATTTGGAGATATCAAGAAAATAGAAGAGTATTTTAAAATAGGTATTGATGCATACGAACCTACAGAAGAGGGAACATGGTATTTGAGAAAAGTAGCCGCACATTACGATAAGATTGGAAATACAAAGATGAAAATAGGTATATATAACGATCAAGCCTTTCTCATTACAGATATGAATAAAGCTGCTGACAATAATTATTGTTGCTTCGACTGCAAACAACGCTTTACAAAGGTCAGTAATTTAACCAGACACGCATTCACTTGTATGAAGGGATTAACCAAAGTATCGTGTAAATGGGAAAAAATAGATCGACCAGTATCAGCGTTCGAAAGAGCTTTCTATCCAAAACCCAGTTGTAGCAAGAAATCAATTAGTTGGATAAAATATTTGCCAGGACCCCACATTCACACTGCAGTATGTGGCCACGGTGGAGAAAGAATAATTGCGGGAGCCCCAGTGGATGGGTATTGCCCTATGACTGATACGGTTTATCAATTTCACGGCTGTTATTGGCACGGGTGTCCCAAACATTGCAAAGATTATAAAATAAAGCTTCGAAAATCCAACGAGAGAGACGAAGCAATTGAGGGTAAGTGTAAATTAGTAACTATTGTTGAATGCGAGTATGATGCAATTTGTAAATCTGAGGATGTAAAGGAACTCGAAAAGCCTCCTACAGTGATTTACCCATATCATATTGTATACGATTTTGAAACATATTTAGACGGAAGTAAAGAAAAGCGTAACCCAACTAAAGATCTAGAGTTTATAAACGAACATGTCCCAATAAGTGTTAGTATAGGGGATACTCTATCCAACAATATAGCTCACATATGTGATACTTCTCCAAAACAATTAGTAACCCTATTTATGGAAGATGTAAAGAGGAGGGGAGACAATATCCGAGAGGCCGTGGGGAGCAACAATACATATGGGTACCCTGCAGACATGGAGTATCTTTACACTTCTCAGCAGCGAGAAATTACCCGTTGGATTTCACAAGTCCCAGTAATTGGGTTCAATTCCAGTAATTACGATCTTAATTTAATAATGAAGCATTTAGTTGATATTTTAACGGATAAAACCTCTAAGGTACTAGTAGGAAAGAAAGCCAATACAACCATTTTTCTATTTACACCAGAATTTAGGTTTTTAGATGTAAAATTATATCTTGCTCCTGGTATCGATTATGATAGATGGGTTAAGGCTTATGGATGCGAAGGTGAAAAATCCTTCTTCCCATATGAATGGTTTGATTCTCCCGATAAACTAGCGTATGAGGGTTTACCACCACTTAAAAATTGGACAAATAAATTAACTCCAAATAAAATGATAACCAAACAGCAGTTAGAAGAGTGTAACAACATTTATAACAGATTAAATATGAAGTCTTTCAAGACTGGTTAAAATACTATAACAACTTGGATGTTGGCCCCTTTTTAGAAGCTATCGGAAAAATGACAAAATTGTATCAAACAAAAGGTATAGATATGTTTAAAGATGCAGTTACCCTACCAGGAGTTGCTTTACAATATATTCTCAGAGGAACGATAAAAAACCATATAAAACCTTACCAAACCAAAGAGAGTAAAATAGCAGACGCGATATGTCAGCCACTGTTTGCCCCCACTGAGGAAATATATGAAATGTTAAAAGGAGAATTAGTTGGGGGTCCATCAATTGTGTTTACAGATACATGAAGCAGGTGTTACGAGAATTAGGTCAGCCCCAGATGGAAATGGAAAGCTTTGCGAAGCCGTACTTGGTTTTGATGCAAACGCCCTATATTTATCAACATTAAGCAAACATATGCCATGTGGCGAAGGGAAACTACACGAGGAAAGCAGCCCTCACGACCCTATTAAAATAAATAAGTTTTCCAAGGCGGTTTTAAATGGTAAGTGGTTTGGCTTTGCTGAAGTAGATATAGAGGTTCCCAGTAGTTTAAAAGAGAAGTTTTCGGAAATGTCCCCAATATTTATAAATAGGATTGTAGAGGAGGAGGAAGTTCCAGAGAAGATGTTACAGTATTTACAAAAAACTAACCGTGCAAGAGGAGATGGTAGAAAACTAGTAGGTGCAATGTCTGCTCAAAAAGTATTACTATTTGCCTCATTATTAAAATGGTATTTGAAGCATGGTTTAGAAATTACAGGGATTTACAGAGTAATAAATTATACAGCAGGTAAGCCCTTTGAATGGTTTGTAAAGAAGTTACTTCAGCCAGGAGAGCAGGTGATGTTGATAGCTCCAAGTCCCCAATTGCAGATATAATGAAACTATTAGGTAACTCATGTTGTGGGAAAATGATAGAATCCCCTGAAAAACACCTCAACACAACGTATACAAAAGATGAAAAATGTGTGGACAAAGCTTTAAGATCAGCGTATTTCGATGATTTAGAGGAAATAGGAGATTCTTACGAAATATCCTCAAGAAAAGTAAATGCCAATATGACTCGTCCATTTCACTGTGGGATTGCTGTATACCAATATGCAAAACTAAGAATGTTAGAATTTTATTATGATTTTATGGACAAATACGTAGATAGAGCAGATTTTGAACTAATACAGATGGATACTGATAGTTTGTATATGGGGGTTAGTATGAAGGGTGGAGAGTTGGATGGAATGATAAAACCAGAAATGCTAGACGATTTCAAAAAACATAAAAAATGGTTAGCGTGGGATAAATGAAGTAATAGAGAACCAGGGCTATTCAAAACAGAGTTTCAAGGAGATCGTGCAATAGCTCTATCCAGTAAATGCTATTTGGTTGAAAAATTTACCACTAATGAATTAAAACATTCAGCGAAGGGGCTGTCTGCCAGGCAAAATAGTCTTACATGGAGAAGGTATATGGAGGCCCTACACCAGGTTGGAACGGATAGAGGAACAAACAGAGGGTTTAGAATGAGAAATGGTGTTATGAAAACATATACCCAAAATAAATTAGGACTGTCCGCTTACTATGATAAGAGAAGGGTTTTAGAAGATGGGATACATACAGAACCCCTTTAAACTTTCATTAAATTTTGGGGACGTTTTTTAATTTTGAAAAAATAAATTAATTTATTTTAACAGAAATAAAATTATGCAGTTGAAACCTGTTCAATTTTTGAAGGTATCTTACACACCTTAGGTCTTCCAACGGGGGGCTGATCACGGGTTTTTTTAATTTTTGCTCAATTATCTCTAGATAATCCCATTATAAATTTATCATATTCCCACAGATCTGTAAGCCGTTTAGGCCCAATATGGTGTTTCTTTCTAACTTCATAGGCAGGAACAATTCCACGGAACTGCAAAATATCTATCAGCGCTTCCTGCGTAATAACCGATTTAGGCATGGTTTTATATATATATATATATAACTACATATAAATGTCTAACATTAATTCACAATTGGAAATAAATATAAATCTTAAAAATATGTTTACAAAAGAAGAAGACGTAAAAACAAAATTTGATGAGGCTTGCTATGAGGATATTTTAGGTCTCCAAGACGGAATTATAGAACGTCTAAAAAAGTTACATGAGGGAGCTAGAAGCCACTACAAAACGAAAACCTGTTGAAATTTGTAAAGATTCAATGATGAGCCCACTTGTTGAAAGCATTAATAAAACAGTTCGAAAAAACCTACATGGAAAAGATGGCGAATTAATCCATATCTCCGGCAGAGACATAGTACGAGGGGTTAATTATATCTGGTTGAATTACAGGGTGGCTTTCTATTAGGATAATTTGAACACAGCACCAAGCAAACCTGCTAGAGCCACAGTCGAATAAATCCAATACCTATTTGAAGAACCTCTATAGAAAGCGCATACATTGTATATAGGTGTGGTAGCCTCGACAAAATATGCGCTTTCTATAGGTTTTGGCCAATTTTCTCTAGATAATCCAGTTATAAATTTTGAATGTAACTCAAATCTAATTGAATCTAACTCAGGGCTAACTGAATCTAACTCAGGGCTAACCTAGTATGCCTAGTTGTGTTACTAGTATGCCTAGTTGTGGTACTAGTATGCCTAGTTGTGTTACTAGTATGCCTAGTTGTGGCACTAGTATGCCTAGTTGTGGTACTAGTATGCCTAGTCGTGGTACGAGTAAGCCTAGGCATGGTACGACTAAGCCTAGGCCTGGTAACGAGTAAGCCTAGTTGTGGTACTAGTATGCCTAGTTGTGGTGCTAGTATGCCTGGTTTTACCTAGGCAAATCATGTTGAACATTGGGCAAAATATATTTATATTGTATATAGCTGTTGCCTGCAAAAAAATATGCCATCAAAACGAGATTTGTCCGAGCAGGATATAGAAGATATTCGCAATCTTCGAGGTGTCGAGTCTGCGGACGACACGAAGAAAAAATATGGAATCGGTACCACTCGTCTTCGAAGAATATGGGACGCCGTCGATGCGGAACGTAGTACAAAACCCGAAGAAACCCACACCCCCGTAGTACACAGGGTGACCGCGCCTGGTCCCCCCCCCCCCCCCCACCGAGTTCCCCACGGATCTACTAGAAGATGCACGAAACGCCAGCTCGTTCGAAGAATCGACGCACCTGTCCGACATGGAGAGACGTTTGGAATCCCGTTTAGACGAGATGGAAACCAGAATATTGGAGGCCCTTTCCCTAAGTGACGAAATAGAGGAATAAATTGACACATTGTGGGCCCTTTCCAGAGATACTAAAAAATAGAGCGAACCGCTAGAGAAACAAGCTCTGTAGGGGAGCTGCACGATATTTGGAGAACCGTAGAGAATACGAAGTGGTGGATGTGTGCAGCGGTGGCGGCGTACACGGCCTGCAAAATACTGTTTCCAGTCGTGGTGCAAGAGACCCGTAGACTCCGGAAGAACAAAACAGATCCCGACTCCCAGTTCGTACACCCCTCCAAACAGCCCGATATCCCGAATGAAAAAAACACTCCTAGCGAGCCCGAACACCTTCCCTCTGGAGGGCGCAACCCTTTCTACATGGAGTAGCTCTTTGGAAAGAAAATATCCGAACCCTCCTCTATTGGGAACTTCGATTGGTAGCTAGAACTGCCACCGGACATACCATCTGGATTTCTTCTTGTTGGGTGTAGTGCGAGGCTCCCCCCATTCTACACCGAAGCGGATTCTGTAGTTCGCACAGTGGCCTCCCGATGTTGTCCACTTCTCGATTTCCAAAAAAAACTGCAAAAGTAGCCGAAACCTTGGTAGCCTCGACCAAATTCCCACAGTATAAAATAGTTCCCGATGCACAGTTCGTACGCTACCCAAAGCCCTCTCCCTCCCCCTATTCTCGCTCCGTTTTCGACTTACTCTTTCGTTGGGTAGCTGAAACAGATAGCCGAAACCCTTGCAAATCGACTTACTATTTCGTTGGGTAGCTGAAATAGGGTAGCCGAAACCGCTGCAAATCGGGGACACATTTTAATACTATAGTATGACCTTTTGTTTTACTGTGGGTTATATTTATTTCGCTTTAAATTAACAGGAAATTTTACTATTTTTGGTACCTATGGGTCTACCCACTGCTTTCAATTCTTCCCCCACACTTCGCGGTAACGAACTGACTCCCTATATACTACTCGCAGTGCTCCAGATAAGGAATTAGTAATTGAGTATTGTTACTCCATCAGTTCTGAAGCAATTGGGTATTTCAAAATTTTAATTGGGTAAAATTAAATCACACTACTGTTTACACATCAACAGGCAGCAATTATTGAATAGTTTGTTTCGAAATGAAAGCATATCTTGGCATTTCATTATAATTGTCTCCTTGGATGTGTTTTCATGGAAAAATATGCTATATTGTGGTCTGTTTATTGTTTTCTGCAGCATGATAAAGGTACCACAATTGTTCTCATTGCTTTTTGATACTCAGTACTTCTGATTGCAATTGGGTTTTTGGCAATTTTAATTGGGTATTTATGCAAATACGCAGCTTATCTGGAGCCCTGGATGGGGGGTTCACACACAATATAATGATTACACCAGCTTACATTGTCAGGGGCGGCGGAAGCAAGCGCGCCCCCGCCCAATAATTGTTGGGGGGCTCTAGCCCCCCCCCCCCCCACCCCCCCCCCCCCCCCCCCCCCCCCCCCCCCCCAATAATTCTGTAAATTTTGGATTTTTTTATTCTAATATATTTGTGTAATCATGAGTACTGGGAACTTTGCTGAGAACTTTGCTGAGAATGCAGGAAATGGCATTTCACACCACTTGGATTTCAAAAATTTCCGGGGGGGCCCCCCTAGCGCTATCGGGCCCTTCGGCGAGCCCTCAACATGTAGTTAAAACGTTTATTTATAGCCAAATTGTTATTTCGCTATATTTAAAGTTTTAAACAGAGATAATAGCCAAAATGAAAAAGTATCCGGTTGATGTAGTTTGGAAGTGATACAACAAATTTCGCGTTTGTAGATTACCGAATATAGGAGAAAAGGGTGGTTACAAACTTTTTCACAAACCGATGGATAACCAATATCGGCTAATAAAAATCCCATTACGCCACCCACTTGGTCTCGTACACTACCATATTCTATTTATAAAGATGAGAATCAATATGGCTATTATAGAAAGAGCCCTCTCTTTTCCGGCTCGCACAAACACAATAAACATCGATTAAATGTATGACTTCTGTCTCTGGCAATCGATAAAGGTATTAGGTGTGTGAACATTGCAACGGCGACCCCTACACGAAGTAGGTCATGATGAGGGTCGCCTGCAGTAATCGGGTTCGATTTCAACCGAGCGGTCAGGCCTTAAATTCCAAGCGAATAAAAGATCTCAATCAACAGAACCTGGGTGGGGTAAACAATAGTTGGCCGTGTATAGAGGAGGAAATTAATTAAAGTTTCAATATATTTATTAACAATTGCATAAGCATAAACTGAGAGTACGAGTGTCAAGGTGCATGATCTCGTGTACTCTATAGTATCAGGGATGTGAAACAATTGACTGGTATAAGCAATGTGAAAGACTGGTGCTTTTGTTCACCAAGCCACCGACTGTTGATACCAAATCTGGTCGTCCGAGACTTGTCGGTGCATTAGCACCAGATTTGCATCATGAACAGTTTCAAGTGTCTTGTGGTAGTTATTATCTTCCCTACTTGGTGGAGTAATAGCGAACCTCTCTTCTGGTTTGTTCCATGGTGTTCTAACCAACGTTTACCAGATCTGGAGGTCGGGACAGTTCCACCAAGTATGGAGATTCAGTTTAATAGGTTGTCAGTTTGGCATAAAAAGCCCCGAATCTGGTCGGGTTCCGACTATTCATACGCGGTCTATCGCGTGACGTATCACTAACGTTGACGTCATATCCCGTCAATTCGGGTAAGATCGGAAGATTCCGGAGTGACAGAGTGCTCCGGAACTCTCCGATTAGAACTCGAATTTACCAGTGACGTCATAATCCAAGATGGCGGAATTTGTCGGACAGCGATCAGTGCAGCTCATACTATCTTCGTTCACGACAATAATAATTATAATCCAGACATGACATTCGGCAAAAAGGTAAAGTACATAATTGTTTATCGACACAACGCGGGTCTGAAACATGACAATTGGTATTTTAGCTGCAATCGGTCTGCAACTGGCAATTATTTGTCGTCTACAAAAATGTGTCTGCACATTCCTATTGTCTCACGATAATGCTTTTAAAAGGAACAATGGTCAATTTATTAATCAAGGACGGCCAGCGTAGCACTGCCCCCAACCCACAAAGGATTTGGTCCCCAAATCTAGCGACTCCGTCCGTTTGCATATGCAAACAAACAGACCGTAATTGGCAATACCTGCTCGAAATTACCCGTGAGGGTGTGCAGCAGTATAAAGAGATAGATAGATAGATAGATAAATTGATCCAATTAACTTTTGTAACTCGGGACACGTGGCGCATATCTGATTTTGTACCCATTTCAATTCGCTACCATTGTTCCAATTAATTTAATAATAATTACAAGAATACTTACATTTAAGAATTATTAAAAACATCTGAGATAAATTTTTATTATTTTTTTAATAAATAACTATAATCGGTGTCTGCTTACAAGTGCAATATCAGACATTTGTTCATGCAGATTCAGACTTTGACACAGATTATAATGTATCAGACATCTCAAATGTTTTTAATGTACATGCATGCAACAGAAAAAATACGATTTACAATTAAATTCAATCATCATCTGTTTTTCTCTACTCTTTTTCTTCAGGCTCCGGATTCGGAGTTAGTTCCGAATTTGGTGTGATTACCAAAGAATCCTACCGACATCGGCTTTGGCCAACAAGTCAGCCAGTTAGTTCACCGGATATATATCAGGTGAGTATCAGTATCAGTTAATGCACATTATGGTGTGCCAGCCAATCAGTTTCTCATCTTAATCTGTCTTATGCGGATTTTGCTGTCTGCTAATATACATTTACAATTATAACCTGTTCAATCAAAAATGTATCTCCTTGGGACACATATCAGTTTTGCACATTATTGCTTGCCAGCCAATCAGTTTCTCATCTTCATCCGTCTCGTACGGATTTTGCTGTCTGCAATTTAGAATTTACAATACCCATTCAATCAATCATGTGTTTCCTTGAGACGCATATCAGTCAATATTATCTGCATATTTCATTCTCATCAGACATTGTTATATTCAGATTGTCTATCATCTACTGATCAGTTTACATCCGGCCAAGATCAAGACAACACAATGGTAATGAATCAACAATAGTGTATAACAATATAATACATGACATTGTGCACATGTAAATCAACAACAATAATTGTAAGGAACATAATGACTAGTGATTTTGGGTCAAGGAAATGGGCCATTGGACTTCATTCAACTACAGTTAATTTGAGTTGAACCAAGCCGGTAGCTCTCCTTTAAACGGTTTAAGCCTGTCGTGGTGTACGACCCTTGGCTTATGTCTCTGACTCCCTAATTCGGTACAGTATATCACTCATTTTCGTGATAATTTTGTATGGACCGCACCATGGTCTCGTCAGCTTACTTCACACT
This sequence comes from Conchocele bisecta, assembly GCA_029237695.1. Classification (NCBI taxonomy): domain Eukaryota; kingdom Metazoa; phylum Mollusca; class Bivalvia; order Lucinida; family Thyasiridae; genus Conchocele; species Conchocele bisecta. The sequence goes on from CM055278.1 coordinate 10,264,713, forward strand.
CCAACTTTCCGTTTGGGGTTGTAGTACCATACTACATCACCCTCATGATATGTGGTGAAGCTAGTCTTCACTGGTGAAGCTAGTCTTCACATCATAATTCCGCTTCATAGCATTACTTGCTACATTCAGATTTGTCCGAGCAAATTCATGTATCTGGTGCAATTTCTCCTCCAGTTGATTGACATAATCTGATCCGTAGTTCCTGTCTGTTTCAGGGTTCATTTCAGGTTGACCCAGCAGCATGTCCACTGGTAGCCAAATCTCAGAACCGAACATCATCGCAGCGGGTGTGACCCTGGTCGATTCATGTACAGAACTACGATACGCCATCATACAGAAAGGTACCATCCCATTTTCTCGGGTGGTCAGCGACAAAGGCTGAAAGCATGTTCAGTATTGTCCTGTTCGCTCGCTCTATCATTCCGTCTGAACACGGTCGACCGCTAGCTGTCCGTGTTTTACTAATATTCAGTAATTTGCACATTTCTTGGAATAATTGGCTCTCAAAGGTACTTCCTTGATCAGTATGTAACAGTAACGCAATTCCCATTCTTTGGAATATCTTGTTAATCAACTCTCTCGCTACATGTTCAGCTGCTAAGTGTTTTATCGGTATCGCCTCGATCCATTTAGTGAAATAACATCCTACAACCATCAAATAGTTATTTCCATTCTCTGTTTTTCCTAGTGGTCGATTGCAATTCTTTCCCATCTTGCACCAGAAATGTATTGCTTCATGGGTGCTCTCGGCTTTCTCGTAGGTGTCTTTCGTGCGGCACAAATTTCACATTTATGGCACCATTTTTCTACATATCTTCTGAGTGCATACCAGAAGAATCTTTGTCTCACCCTGTGCAATGTCTTCTTCACACCTAAGTGACCCGCAGTCACACTGTCATGCATCTGTCTCAATAATGTGGTACGTAGCCATCTTGGAACGACCACCTGTAACTCAACTTCAGTACCATATCCTCCTATTTTCTGTACAGTACGCCATTTTGTATTACTATAGATTCCCATCTATGCCAGTAATACTTCAATTCAACACTATGTTTCGCTATGCTAGACCACTCTGGTATATTTCCTAATTCGTACCACTCGTGTACAACCTTCAGTACTGGATCAGCACGTTGACATTCTCCAACTTGCTCAAGATCAAGATTTTCAACATTGACGCTATTCTCGTCAGAATCTGTCCTAAGTGATGGTGTATTTTGTCTATTTTGGTCACTCCGGGTGGATAGGTCTATCATGTTAGAAGGTCCTGGTTCACACTGGACTTCAGCACTGTTTTTATCTGTACTAGTACAGATGTCTTTCAAAACATTGCAGCTTACTTCGTCACAGTCTGATTTACTTGACTTTGTTTCCAACATAACTACCTGTTTCTTATCAGTGATTTGATCTGCCTTTGATTTGTGTGCTAATGTACAATTGGAAATATTAATTTCCCTCTTGCTTGTAACATTTTTCAAACATTGTGGTTTATGCATTGACCACAGGCAAATCAATAGTGCTACAGTTCCGAGCAGTATCTCGGTTGGGAGTGAACACACTACAACGAGTAATATCATAACTCGATACAACTGAGTTGTCTCCCTTTCTGTCAACCATCTGCTTAGTTGACCCTCTAGAACTTTAAAATTCATCAGCCAGCGCAAGCTTGCGCAGTCGGTCCTAATTTTGAACTCGTGACCATACACGTAGTGGTGAAACTGGCGTATAGCTAGTATCACGGCATACAATTTTCGTCTCGTGGCGCAATATCGCCTTTCCGTCTTTGAGAAACATTTTGAGTAATACGCAATTACTTTCTCTTCCCCATTCTGTATTTGTGACAGAATTGCACCAGCGGCAGTACCAAACGCGTCCGTACTGACTACAAAATAATCGTCATCTGTCGGAAGTGCCAAAACTGAAGACGACATCAATGCCTCTTTCAATGCATAAAATGCCCTCTCACAGCTCTCACTCCACACAAATTTTCTACCCTTCTCCGTCAGTTCATCTAAAGGCTTCACTTTTTCTGAGAAGTGGTAAATGTACTTCCTGTAGAAAGAAGCGAGCCCAAGGAAAGATTTAACTTCCCGCACAGATCTCGGTGTTGGCCAGTCCTTGACTGCTTTCACCTTTTCTGGGCATGTAGAAATACCGTCTTTGCTTATGCGATGACCTAAAAATGTTACTTCATTCTGAAACAGTACAGTTTTCTTTGGATACAGTTCCAGATTGGCTTCTCGCAATCTTTGGAATGCAATTGTCAGATTTTCAAGTGCTTGGTCAAAGCTCTTGGCATACACAATGATGTCATCCAGATATAAAACCAATATTTTGTATGTTAAGCCAGAAAATACCATCTGTATTAGCCTGGAGAAGGTACTTGGCGCATTACAAAGTCCAAAAGCCATCTTTACCCATTGCATTTAATGTCCGCCCTGAATGCTAAAGCTAGTTTTTGACCTGCTTTCTTCATCAATCTCAGTTTGCCAGAAACCACTCCTTAAATCGAGACAGTGGAACCAACTAGAACATGTTAATGCATCTTGATTGTCGTCAGTTCTTGGTAAAGGTTGAAACTCTTTTACCATACAATTATTCAATTTTCTGAAGTCACAGCAGAACCTTACAGAGCCGTCGGGCTTCGAAACTAACAGTATGGGTGACAGCCAGCTAGGACAAGAAGGTTCTATAACTCCTGCTGCTTCCATTTTCTCAATTTCTTGTTTGGCTATCTTTCGTTTAGCCAATGGTATTCGGTAAGGGTAGGTTTTGACTGGTTTGGTGTTACCAGTGTCAATGTGGTGCTTAACCATCTTTGTGGTACCAATGTCATTGGATGACCTTGTGAAACTATCCTGGTTTTCGACCAAGAAATTTTTCAGTTTCTCTTTCTGATCATTGTTTAAATCCGAACTGGATTTCTCATACAGCTCAGTCAAGTGTTCTGGTACATGTATATCATTTCCCAATTTAGGACCAGCAACATTTTGGCATACAGTTACTGTTTGAAATACAGCAGCTACTGTATTTTCATACACTGTGCACGGTCTCTTTTTGAAATTTGCAATGCGTATTGGTACATTTCCAAATTGTGGATCAACCAAAACTTTCGCCACCAACAGTCCTGTTTTATCAATAACTCCAGCACAAAAATATTTACACAATTCCCTAACATTTGATAGGCTCGTAGCAAGTCCCTGTCCAAAATTTATATCCCAGTAAACTCCCACGCCGAACTGCTTGTGAGGCGCAGTTAAAATAATTCTTAATAAAACGGAAAATAAACACATTTTATTGATGAATTTATTTCAAATACTGGAATTATAACAAATGAATGGCCTTTTTGTGGAATTTATCGGGGATATAAACTTGGAAAAGTCGCGGGAATACTGGATGAGGCCTTCCGGCCTTCGTCCAGTATTCCCGCGACTTTTCCAAGTTTATACCCCGATAAATTCCACAAAAAGGCCATTCATTCCTATAATAAAACCTTCAGTCGGTTCCAGCATTCCCACTCTTTTTCGGTTAATACGGTCAATCGGTTTACCAGGCAGAATTTCTACGGTCTCGGGCGGTATTTCAAATGTTCCATTCACCGCAATTCGACAACGGCTAACTTGATCATTTTCTACATTCAGAAAACATGGGATTCTCTCCCCTTTCAGTGTGATATAACCCTTACTCAGCATAATGTCACACTGGTGTTTTGTAAGAAAATCAAGACCAAAAATACCATCCAATTCTATGTCAGCTGCAAGCACACTGTGCTCAATTTTCTGTTTTCCGAGGCACATATCTACCTCGGTTTTACCCAAAAATGGAGATGTTTCCCCAGTAACAGTTAGCAGCGTTGTTTGAACAGGTGTCAGATTTGGTCGGGTAAAATATGGCCAATTTTCAATAGTTTTCTTGCTTAGAATTGTGGCGTTTGCTCCAGAATCAACTAATAATGTTACAAGGTTATTGTTTATTTTTACAGAAAGAAAATAACCTTGTTTTGCGGCAGAATTGGTTATTGCGATCTGGGGCCGGTTTGATTTGTCGGGTTGCGATCGCTCCATCCCGACATATCTTCGTTTCCCTGCCTTCTGTCATACACTCCATTTCACATATTGTTGGAATAGTTTGGATTATCTCCCTTAGACCAATTGAAATTCTGCCTGCCATTTTGTAATGTAGACGTCTCGGTACCTGGGTCAGTTTTGTGCATAGTGCGGTGGTACATTTGATCTGTTTCCACCATTATTGTACGGTCTGTTTGTCGTGTACTGATTATTCTGTCTATTCACAGGGTTGTGTGCCTGTTTCTCTTCTAACAATTTGTCCATTTTCTCGGTCAAACTGTTAACCTTTTTTTGTTAAAATTTCAACCGTTTCCGTCTGTTTGTCTGGTGTATGATCACCGGCAGTACATACTGATTTGTATCGCTGTCTATCAGCTATTCTATGTGCTTCCATGCGCACAGCTGTCTTTTCTGCCTTGTCCAGTGACTTGGGCCCCATTTCTCGTAATCTGAGCCTTATGTCAGTATCTGTCATCGCATCAATAAAGACGTCTAATGCCAGTGCTTCCACTATTTCTGGATTTGCACTGGGATAAGCCTGTCTAGTCATTTTCTTAATCGATTGTGCCAGTTCAGGTATGGCTTCATTTTTACCCCTCACTCTGGATTTCAATTGAGGGCGGAATACCTCTGCACGACCCTCATATCCATACCTGGATTTCAGTTTAGACACCAGGGCTTTAAAATCCCTGCTTTCCAGTGGGCCTAATTCATTGAGCAATGATCTTGCTCCTCCAGTCAGTGAATGTGCTAAATACAACGATTTAGCTTCATAATTCCAGCCATTAATCTCGGCTGTTATCTCAAATTGTGCGAGAAAATCCGCTAAATCCTCTGATCCATGAAATTGCTGTGGTTTCATTTTTATATTCCAGTTATCTCCCTTAGACCTGTTCTGAGATTGGTGTACCCCACCATCTGAGTTGCTAACTCGGTTTGTGTTCTGATTTTGGTCACCCATATACATGTTAACTGGCCTTTCCCCAGTATGCAAACGATGTCTGTGTTCGCCTTGATTAGTCACAGCCAAAATACTATTCTCATATAATCTTATTTTGGATTCAAAATCAGTCAATCGGTGTTCAATGATATCAGTCCTGGAGGACAACGTGTTTTTCACTTCAGAAACCATTTCGGTCATTTGTGAATTAACCCGGACTTCCAACCTGTTGAAAGTTACGTCTGGATCTGGTGAATCAGATCTATGTATACTTTCAGTTTCATCAATACTCTGTCGGACATCATTCACAATTGCAGCATAATTGTGGTCATCAGCCATTTTGACTGATATCAGTTTTATTATTTTCTAGTTCTACTTTCAGATTATAACAGATTGAAGTACAGAAGAACACCGGATGTCAGAAGCTTTCAAGTTACTTGTGACTTTATTTAAATAAAATTGTATTCTTTATTATGTTGTTAAAATAAAATGTGGTCTTGGGAGATTGGGAAACACCAGGCTTTCACACTGTTTAGTCAAGGGTTCCCACGCGTCAGGGAAAAATCAGGGAAATTCAAGGTCAGGGAAATGTCAGGGAATTTTGATTTTTGTCAGGGAAATTTGAAATTTTAGCAAATGTCAGGGAAATTTGAAATCCCAAGATCTGTTATTTGTTTAAACCTGCAGATATTGGCTAAGGCAGTTTTCTCATTATAATGTTGTGTTGTTGGAATTGTTTAACTTAATTACTATGTCAAAACCATGTATGTATAGCGGAGAAATGTGTCTACTATCTGAACATTAATGGGTGAGTACATTACTGTCAATGTTGGAAGGTCCAAGATAGTCACAGAGCTATCACAGGTACATGGTTTATTGATGCATTTATGTATTTAGTTTGACTTTTAAATAGGTTTTAATTAAAAAAACATGAATATCAGAAAGGTACAATTACCATAAAGTGACACTACTGGTATAAAATCACAAATCACCAGAACCATATATAGCTACATGTATGTTGGTGTTGGATCTGATTCGGTACATTCAGTGAAGAATTTGCACTGTCCCCACTGTGCAGTTCCAGCTCTGGCAGTCGGGTGTGTATACTCGAGTCAGATTGTCTGTCCATCTGTAGACATAACAATAACCATTACCTTACCCGCTTGTCACAAGGTACCATCACAGACACGGGCGTATTCCGTAAGCAGTTACTTACTGACGATCCTAGTTGTAAAGTGTGTTGTAAAGCCCAATCCAATCAGTACTTTTCAACTAGTTGACTATGACATGTATGAGTTGTTTGCTAATTGCTTTACTCTAAAATGCTATCTGTAGACCAGTTTGAAAAAACATGATGTTTTCTTATGGTATGGCACTGTCTCTCTCATTCCATCTACACTGTATTTGCAATTAAAGGTTTTAAAGTGACTTTAATATACATCTGTAATCACATTGAAGAATGATTTGAAACTTTATATGCATATTTAAACATAGTTACATATCTGTGGAACACCTATGCTGACTCTGTCCACAATGTCAAGGTCAGATAGCTGAACTTTTCATTGCTGTTTTTTCTCATTATCATTTGTTCTAGTATACTTGGTATATATATATATAATGTAACATTTGGTATTCTTGTTCAATAATGTAAGTATGTGATTTGTGGTTGCTACAAGATCAACTAACATAATGTTAACCTTAAATTGCTGCTGGATGTGGTGAATATGTGTTTAACCCTTCCTACGCTGTTGACGGAAATTGCCGTCTGCTGTTTTTCATTTTTGTTTTAATTCTTAACAAAACACTGGTTTTGACAGCACATGAGAATCGTCTCCACTGGAGACGAATCTCATGTGCTGTCAAAACCAGGTTTTTGTCGAGAAATATTGAAAATAAAATATTTCCAGCAGACGACAACATTTAACTCGGCGTAGTAAGGGTTAATAGTAAGATGAAAAGTTATACATGTACATGTAGTTTAAATAATAATTATTGATTTTATTCTGCATTCTTTTACACTGCTATTATTGATAAGTTTTGAAAATACATGTATCTTCCTTTTACCTTAAATCTGAGGAATGGAAAACTGACACCCTTCTCATGTTACCCACTTTGTTGCATTCAAATTCATATCTTTATTATGCCCCTATGACAAATCAGGGGACATTACTTTTTCTATGAGACAGTTCAAATTTTGGTCACAATATATGTTTTTGCAAGGAAATAAAACAAATACTTATAAATGTGTATCAGTAAAGTGATTAAATGATAATATATGTATTCAGACTGTAATGGGTTAACATATACTTTCTGTATCAATGCTTGCTTGTGCTACTGTCTTTTTTCTTGCTGCTGTGTATTGCAAATGATGGAAATTCAGCTTCACAATTGGCTACTGGCACCAGTTATTTATAACATTATCCTCGTTTTTGATCATTTTTTTGTGAAAGTAGTTCAAAAATTTCCAAGTACTCATTCTGTGATGGTCAGCAAGTAGCCAGTTACTAATTTAACTTTTCCATCGTGGTTGTTAATCATGCTTATACCTCTGTAACAACACCATGTTCAGCATTTTCTTCAATACACATGTATACTGACTGGCCACAATAGAAGAATAAAACTATAAATTGCATAAACTTAACTGTATTTTTATTGTTAGTCTTTTGCTGAGAACATCGGTTCAATTCCGTGGTTATATTTTATGGCGGGAATTGGCTCTACTAGTAGCTGAGAAAATGAAATGACTTGGGTTTATAACTTTAATGGTAACTAAAGCGCAATTGATACCTCATAACTTTTAAATATCCTGAACTTGATACATTTGTTAAGTAAAACAATGTATACATACCATACTATTTTTATGTAATTACATGTATGTTTACCTTTGATGCCAATGGTAATGATGTTACTTAGAATAGATACATACGACATGAGATACAATCACATGTTATTCTTTCTGAAGAAAAGTTAGACATATATTTAAGTGTATGGAATTTCTGTTTTTATGCCCCACCACAATAGTGGAAGGGGCATTTAATGTTACTGTTACCTTTGTCCGTCCATCCCGTCCGTCCATCCTGTACCATCTGTCCTTCCGTCCGTCTGTCACCAACCTTGTAAGTCGTAAAACCTTTTAACCATACTAGCTACATTTCTGAAGCTTGGTATGTAGCTTCCTTATGATGAGCAAAGTTTATTTCTATTTATACCCCCCGCATCGAGTTGTGGGGGGGTATACTGGAGTACAGGTTGTATACTGGAGTACAGGTTGTCCGTGCGTCCGTCCGTCCGTGCGTCTGTGCGTCCGTAAACTTAACATCAGAGAAATATTGTTATAACTTCTATTTCCTTCATCTAAAATGCTTAATATTTCACACATGCATTCCTGTAAGGCTCTACTACAATGTCGTGCCAAATCCACGACCGTCCAACCCCCGCAGATCCCAAGGTCAAGGTCAAATACTTAGTCCGTAAACTTAACATCAGAGAAATATTGTTATAACTTCTATTTCCTTCATCTAAAAGGCTTAATATTTCACACATGCATTCCTGTAAGGCTCTACTACCATGCTGTGCCAAATCCACGACCGTCCAACCCCCGCTGATCCCATGGTCAATGTCAAATACTTAGTTTCTTTACAAAACTTAACATCAGAGAAATATTGTTATAACTTCTATTTCCTTCATCTAAAAGCCTTAATATTTCACACATGCATTCCTGTAAGTCTTTACTACCATGCTGTGCCAAATCCACGACCGTCCAACCCCCGCTGATCCCATGGTCAAGGTCAAATACTTGGTCTCTTTACAAAACTTAACATCAGAGAAATAAGTTATTACTTCTATTTCCTTCTTTGAAAATTCTTATTATTTCACTTGTGCATTCCTCTAAGGTTGGCACCGGGGCGGGATCAACTGATCCTGAGAATAGTGCTGCAGTAGCCATTGCTTGTCGTAAAAGGCGACTAAACTGGCTTAACGATTGGGTTCATACTTTCCGGAACCCACTATACCGGATTTGGCCCTCCTGTACATTTTTGGCTTTCTTGTATGTGAGAGTGGAGTCCGGCTATGCCCCATATATAAAGTAAGATTAGCGCTAATCCTATTACTTTTAGGGGATGGGATAAATGATGCTGGTGTGGCGAGGGCCTGGCACCAGATCAGGTTGTTCTAATTTCAGGACTGAATATATATTTTGATTGTAAATATTGAGTTCTGAAGTTGGGATTTACCCCCCTCGGACAGGTGGATACGGGACACGACCCCGTTGACCCGTCTGCGTGTAGACTCCCTGAGGCTTGTACCTCTATGTCAGAAAAGCGGACGTTAAACCCTATTCACTCACTCACTCCTCTAAGGTTGTACTAACATGCTGTACAAATCTACGACTGTCCAACCTCCGCTGATCCCAAGGTCAAGGTCACATACTTAGTCTCTTGCCCCGTGCGGGCACCGGGGCGGGATCAACTGATCTTGAGAATAGTGCTGCAGTAGCCATTGCTTGTCGTAAAAGGCGACTAAACTGGCTTAACGATTGGGTTCATACTTTCCGGAACCCACTATGCCGGATTTGGCCCTCATGTACATTTTTGGCTTTCTTGTATGTGAGAGTTGAGTCAGGCTATGCCCCATATATAAAAGTAAGATTAGCGCTAATCCTATTACTTTTAGGGGATGGGATAAATGATGCTGGTGTGGCGAGGGCCTGGCACCAGATCAGGTTGTTCTAATTTCAGGACTGAATATATATTTTGATTGTAAATATTGAATTCTGAAGTTGGGATTTACCCCCCTCGGACAGGTGGATACGGGATACGACCCCGTTGACCCGTCTGCGTGTAGACTCCCTGAGGCTTGTACCTCTATGTCAGAAAAGCGGACGTTAAACCCTATTCACTCACTCACTCACTCTTTACAAAACTTAACATCAGAGAAATATGTTATAACTTCTATTTCTTTCATTGAAAATTCTTAATATTTCATATGCTGTGACAAATCCCCGCTGATCTCGAGGTCATGGTCACATACTTAGTCTCTTTACAAAACTTAACATCAGAGAAATCGGTTATAACTTCTATTTCCTTGCTCGGATCTGCTTCACATTTCACACACGCATTGCTCCAATGGACCTCTACCACCCTGTGACAAATTCACGTTCATGCCGCTCCCGCTAATCCCAGAGTCAAGATCACAAGCCCACACACTTGGAAATTTTTACATATTTTAGGGGTACCTGGGCCCACGCGGGGGTATTCCGTAAGCCTTGCTTACTGACCAATCTAGTTTTTATTTGACCCCGGGGTCATGGATTATCTCCCCCTTTTCGACTTAGAATTTTCCAATTTTGTCTTGTAAGTCGTAAACCGTTTAAACCATAATAGCTACACACCTGAAACTTGGTATGTAGCTTCCTTATGATGAGTAGATGCGCAAAGTTTATTTCGATTTTGATTCGACCCCCGGGTCATGGATTATATCCCCCTTTTCGACTTAGAATTTGGCAATTTTGGCTTATAAAACATTTAAACCTTAATAGCTATACACCTAAAACTTGGTATGTAGCTTCCTTATGATGAGTAGCAAAGTTTATTTTGATTTTTTATTTCACTTAGAATTTGGCAATTGTGCCTTGTACGTCGTAAAACTTATACTAGTTATAGACTTTTAAACTTGGTATGTAGCTTCCTTATGATGAGTAGATTCGCAAACTTTATTTTTGATTCGACCACGGGGTCATGGATTATCTCCCCCTTTTCGACTTAGAATTTTACAATTTTGGCTTATAAGTAAAATATTTAAACCCTAATAGATACACACCTGAAGCTTGGTATGTAGCTTCCTTATGATGAGTAGACATGCAAAGTTTATTTCGTTTTTTTATTTGACCGCCGGGTCATGTATTATCTCCCCATTTTGACTTAGAATTTTCCGATTTTGGGCTTGTAAGCCCTAAAACGTTTAAACCATAATAGCTACAGCCTGAAACTTGATATGTAGCTTCCTTATGATGAGTAGATGCACACTGGTTATTTTGATTTCTTATTCGACCCCCGGGTCATGGATTATCTGCCCTTGTGGACTATAAATTTTGCCTCGATTATTATTATCAAAGCGATATGTGGGGCATCCATGTTCTATTAACACATTTTCAAGTTTATTCTTCACATGTAGCCAGAGCGATTGTGTACTTGTTTTCACAACATTAATTTCACATGTTAAAGCTTTGATCTTGTAGCATTAATACCACAAATTTAAGTTAATGACGTCGCTCATTTTTTTGTCAGGGAAAAATGGCATTTTGTCAGGGAAATGTCAGGGAATTTGACATCAGCTTCAGTGTGGGAACCCTGTTAGTGTTAAAACAATATCTGTTTAATTAATTACCCTCTCATACACGGTCAAACAGATCAGTATTTCACCAGGTTCGATGTTGATTAATTTTAATATGGCACCATCAATTTGAGATGAGTAAAAATAAATTAAAATCCCACTTCTGACACCAAACTGCAACGGCGACCCCTACACGAAGTAGGTCTGGATGAGGGTCGCCTGCAGTAATCAGGTTCGATTTCAACAGAGCGGTCACGCCTTAAATTCCAAGCGAATAAAAGATCTCGATCAACAGAACCTGGGTGGGGTAAACAATAGTTGGCCGTGTATAGAGCAGGAAATTAATTAAAGTTTCAATATATTTATTAACAATTGCATAAGCATAAACTCGTAGTACGAGTGTTAAGGTGCATGATCTCGTGTACTCTATAGTATCAGGGATGTGAAACAATTGACTGGTATAAGCAATGTGAAAGACTGGTGCTTTGGTACGCACCCCTCTAAATTCGCCGAGGTCCGCCATTTTTCAAACAGTAATCTCAACAAATCTTGAAATGCATTAATATACAGGTAATTTGCATGAAAATGTCACCGTTGAAATCCGAATTTAAATGACATAAAATGCAGGAGAGTGCATTTCAGGCCATCTAGGTTTAAAAAAATTCAGGGGGGTGCCCCCCTAGCGTAATCGCGCCACTACATGGGGCTCGCCCCTGACGCACCCCCCTGACGCACCCCCCAATAGAAAATCCTGCGTACGGGCCTGTCTAATGTATATGGTCATTGCACGACTTTAGTTTGAGCTGGCGATCAGCTATCGGCCAAATATGACCGATAATCCACGCCGGACGGCCTCCGATTCTGTGTGAGATTCTTTCGTACACGCAAATTTCGCTTTTGATGGGGTATACAAAATGCGAATAACTGAATAAATGCTGGAAACAGCGATTTGAAGTGAGTATATTCACACACCTAATACCTTTATCGATTGCCAGAGACAGAAGTCGTACATTTAATCGATGTTTATTGTGTTTGTGCGAGCCGGAAAAGAGAGGGCTCTTTCTATAATAGCCATATTGATTCTCACCTTTATAAATAGAATATGGTAGTGTACGAGACCAAGTTGGTGGGGTAATGGGATTTTTTTAATAGGCATTGTTTTGGTGTCCTAGGTCCGAGTCTTCCACCTGTGTATGAAAATAGCCTGAGTCACTATCGGTAAAATAAATATTACTAAATGATTATATATGTATAGTGGGCACTCGTAAAAAAAATTTTAACTGCCGGCATAGTGAAACTTATTTAATTCCTATAAAGAACATTTTAGCCTACCGAGTGGGCATGTACCTTTAACATTGCCAAATAAAGTAATTATGTATCTGTGTACATTTCCATACCTACATCACTTGCATACACATGTCTAGTTTTATATACTAATGAAAAATAGCCCAATATAATTAAACTTTACTATTACTATTTCTGTCGTGTTGTGTGTTTCTTTGTTAATTTCAAAGCAACTCTAGATATATTCAGCAATTAAACGTTCCAAACATATAATGCTTACGTACATGTATGACAACTTGCAAAGTATGGATTATCAACGTGTGTGTTACTCCATAAGTTTCAAATTATCATACTTACAGTGTCTCGTCAGTAAGTTTCCATCTTCCACAAATCTGTGCGTTTGGTATTCCATCATTGTCCGGTTATCATTCGCCATTTTTACCACATCTCCTGAATAAGTATGTATCTTACAAACATGCCACATCTCCTGAATAAGTATGTATCTTACAAACATGTCACTTTGATATCATAACCAATATGTTTCCGTTTGCCATACTCCATGCTGTAAATGTATTCATGAAACGCTGTCCAGTTGCACAGCCTCTCGAATTATATCAAATTGTTTGTCCATACTTTTCTGTTCGCCAGCTGTCGGGTTACAGCATTTCGTGAACAATTCTGCAGCTTCCAAACATATCGCCTTGTTAATCCATAGTTCTCCTCTTGACATTCTTTAGACAGTTCGTATTCTGCAACTTTTGTAAGCTGGTTTCTGATTGGATGATTATTTAAGGACAACCTGCCTGGATCACCAATGTAAATATTTGTTTTAAATTTCCTATAATGTTCTGTTAACCATGTGACGAGACTGTCTCTAAAATCGTCATCATAAAACATGTCCCCAAGTAGTATAACCGACCAGTATGGATTCAGTTGACCAATCAAGTTACTGCAGTCTGTTGTCATGGAAACATTATTTGCAGCAGCGTTCAGTTTAATTGCGCCAATTGCATCTGAAATATTAATAAAAACAATATGAATTGCAAAATACTTTAAATACTAGAGCAGAGCTCCAGATAAGCTGCGTATTTGCTTATAACATAAATTAGTTCTGTTCAATAATTTTCAATTTCTTCTAATAATTTTCCAATTTCTTCGTTTAAAAGCGATATTGTAAACGCATATCCGTAAACGATCTTGATTTTAAACTGTTTTATAAAATTAGTTTGATAATGTTTCGGTAGTGTTTCTCGATCCTATTTAGTCGCTTCATTATATAAATTTGATACTTATACCGGCGACATAATTGCCGTTTAATATTGTAAATGCAACGTTTTTATCGCAGCGTAATAAATTTAGCTGATATTTCATGTATTCGATATCACATAGTATTGTCATTTTACCGTGTTTTAATACTGTAGAAACAACAGCGTAAAATCCTTCATCCAAATCATTATAAACGTCCAATTCGTTGTGATATTTTACCATCCGTTATTAATATTTTATTATAACCTATTAAATTTATATGTTCAATTGGACGTGAAAAAAACATGATGTATTTATGACACCAATTTTGAATATTTCGTGGTTGGTGGGAGACAATTTCCTCGTTAACCAATTTTTGTTTTGTTTTTCGGGGGGTGGTGGAGTAGTATAGGGGAGGAGAAATGATACCACCGTTAGCGGTGGGTTAATCCTTTTTGACTCCCGAATATAGCTAACTCGAGTATCAAAAAGCAACAAAGATTTATGGTACATGTATCATGCTGCAGAAAACAATAAACATACCACAAATATAGCATATTTTTCTTATGTTTCATGAAAACACATCTTGGTATTTCATTAGAATTAGACAATTCTAATGAAATGCCAATATATGTTTTAATTTCGAAGCAAACTATTCAATAATTGCTGTCTGTGGATGTGTAAACAGTAGTGTAATTTCATCTTACCCTATTAAAATTTTGAAATACCCAATTGCTTCAGAAATTATGGAGTGACAATTCTCAATTACTAATTCCTTATCTGGAGCCCTGCTAAAGTATCATCTATATGGACTCCGGTGTTTGAATACAACATATACCACAACCAACCAAAGAAGTGATAACGGTGTCCAGTTGTAGTACTAATATGTCGGACCCATACACTCGATACACGTTCATGGTGGCAAGAGTACCAACTTGGAACGGCCAGTTAGTTGCATAATAATAATTATTATTATTATTATTCTCGTTCACATCTAGCAATGATATACTTAACAGTTTAGTGGTTAGATCAATTAACTTTAATACGGAAAGGCTGTTTTCAGTCCATGCTCTAGGTATGGACAAATCCTTTCATAGTTTATTTTGAGTGAGACGTGAAACAGATTTCCCGTCTCTATATGGCTGACCTTATGTGCTGGGGACCCTTTCTGTTTCATCTCATTTCACATAATATATTATATGGCTGCGACTGGAGAAATGGGGCTTATGGGATTTGTGACCAGCCTAGCTCCTGATCAAATAGCACACTCATGTATCCTGCTAACGGTCTGTATTGCTCGCTAGAAGCACGCATGATGCGTGTTCCATTGATGGAATGACACACAGTGCAGATCCTGATCAGAATGTGCGGATGCACAGTCTGGTCTGGATCTACACTGGTTGCAAAACCCATTAGCCCATTTCTTCAGCCACAGCCACATATTTGACCACTCCTACCAGTGTCTACGTCGTTGGCTACACAGCAGCCGGCGCCGACCATACTGCAGGCAATGGAAGACGCTCCACATCCACTCCCGACGTCGAGCACCGACTCGTCTTTGAATACGTCTGGGTTGTCCAAGATAAATCTGAAACAGAGAAGGGACAGTGCATATGATAAGTAGACCAATTCCGCTGATACTCAGTAGAAGCGGTTGGGTTATAATGAATAATTAATCATAGTTTTGCCAAAGAATAAGAAGATATAAGTCAGTATAGTCATACTTCTCTAGCAGGTGAATCATACTAAAGCACAGTGCTGTTTCTTTGTGAACGTTACGATGCTTTAGTAGAACATTTAGTGTGACCGAAACACTTAAATACCGCACTTAGTGCGTCATAATACATGTATTGTAAAAATACGTTTGCTTGATAGGAAACTGTTGCAATTAATATACTGTGAAATGTTTACGCCACACATTACGTCACCTGGTTACGAAACCACGTGGTCTCATACCTTGTTAATACCTGACCGCCTGGCCAGTAAAACGCCCAAAACGGATCACTGAAGGTGGGCGTATCTTCCCGCTTCGTCCATAGAGGACATCGTCTGGTGATCAGGTGCAGTTTGATCTCGGGCGTCATGTGATCATTGGTCAGTTCCGTGTTGTTCTTGATGAGGGTTGTGATACCGTTATCAGCACGGGAAGAACCACATCTGCAGTGGCGATCTATGAGTGGGCGTAGCCGACATATGTGTGGATTCGTCGAGTATTCTGGGACTGGTCTTCCCAGAAACCACGTGATACATCTAGTCGAGATATGTCGCATCGATGCTGAATAGTAATATGCGGTGTTCTGTTAACCATTTCACCCCAAGTAACTGGAATGGATTTTGATATGTTCGTTTTGCAACCAATCCAATCTTCACAAAATTATTTTCAGACTATTCCATTTATGAAAAGGGGGTACTTTTTGTTCTCACAAATATGAAAAATACTTTCAAATAGTGCAGATCCTGATGAGACGGCTCGTCACGAGCCGGCTCATCTGGATCTGCACTGTTTGCGTAAACCGCTACAGCAGGCTTTCGGGTTCAAAGGGTTGAGACCATCGTAATATATATATATAATGCCAATACTACGACAGCCCGATTTTACGATAGTACAATGGCGATTACCACGATGGCGATAATACGATAGCATGATGACGATACTACGATGGCGATACCATCGTTATCATGCTATCGTACTATCGTCATAATGTGTTCGTGGTATCTCCATCGTCGAATATGCCAGTCTGGAGTCTATTTCATGTGTTTACGTCGAGATTATTAGGTGAGGCTATGCAGCGGTAGGAGTACCGAGTCAAGCCTGATAAAGTTGATATCAAACGACCTGGTTTGGGTACAGTATTCACTATATCATCAGAAAATCATGAAAAGCGCAATATAAAACAAAAAGTAATTCAACTATTCGATGATGATATTTAACCATATAAGAGTCTCAAAATTTTATATTTTTGCCATTTTTAGTTTAAAAAAAGCATGTTGGCTCAAAAAGGTGGGTTCGCCCCCACTTGACAACGCCGTTGATCATGATTGATGTAATTGTCACCCACGACACAGTGACATATTTATTACATAGATATTCTCGTTGACTAATATTCCACGTCTCTATGTCGTTGTTTACTTTTGTTTTATACAATGTAATGATTTAATTTCATTTTATTGTTTTGTGGTATAGACAGGATAGTACGGGAGTGAGTGAGCCATATTGCAGGCCCGTAGCCAGGGGGGGGGGTGGGGGGGGGTCGGAGCGGTCGGACGACCCACACCCCACCCTCCCCCCCCCCCACCCCCCCCCCCCCCCCCCCCCCGCCCAGCCTCGAGGTCCACTTTGTTAGCCTCGAGGTCCACTTTTTTTAGACCCTCTAGATATCTCAGGCCCCTTCGGCCTTCGAACTTCGAAACGACCCCCCCTACGGGCCTGTATTGCTATGTTATATGTCTGATAAACTTGTATATGCACAATGTATGTACATGTATGCTGGTGTAATATTTCACTGTATGTATTGTAGAGTCGGTGAAATACCACGGGCGATAGGCATGTCGATAAGATAGTGTACATGTATTATACTTTTTTAGACATGTAGAAAAAAAATGTAGTCATTTTATAGTCAAAGTATTATAAAACTTTGACTATACAATGACTAAATTTTATTTAAACTATCCTATCAACATGACGATCGACTATGGGAAATACAGTGTAATATTTCACCGTGTGGTGGGCGGATCACATTCACATTGCGGTGAACGTTGAGGACACTTCATATCCATGGTGTGCACTGTTCGTCACGCGTGCATGCTTTTTTTGGCACTCTTCCGCGTACTAGTTACCAACACTTACTGGAGTAATTTGGTGAGATAAAGCACAGCTACCGAGAATAATTATATTAGTTGTTCATATTAATTACGCCGTCCCCATGTCTGTACCCAGGGTTAGACATAAACTTGAAATATCACATTCAAACTTGTCCTAGTAAATTCGGTCAGATATGTAGAGAAATTTATGTCGAAATGGGCTTAACAGTGTTAGGAAATGGGTTGCTCTAGAGCCTTATACCGCAATCAACGGCGTAGATTTGCGAAATAAAGTTTCACATTCGCGCAATAAGAATTACCTCAGTAACTGACCTCACATAAGTTTGGTCCCTCCATGTTTATTGAAGATCACGGCGGCAGCGATTTTAGCAAGTATTATCTCTGTGTTATGAACTAATATAGTAGCGAAGTTTTAGCAAGTATGTACATATATTTAGATGTAAAATGTGCGAAAAGTGAGAATAACATAATACGCAAGTTATCAAACGGGGTAACTTCATAACGTCACTACGTTTTCATTAGTTATGTATTCAGAACTAGTGCGCGTGTAACCCGATTTGTATATGTTATCTCCATTGAGATAGCATATTGTGTCACGCATATTTCTATGGGGGCAGCCATTGTCGTGCTACGCCTAAATGGCAGTACGACCAAGTAAATAGTGCCCTGTGCCAACTTATCCAATTGCGTTTTGGTCTGTCTTGCTATGTATCTAAAACTCTACATATACTATTCTCTATAGTTTTCAGTTGTGTGCTCAGTTTATCAGTTCAATTCTGGAAGATACG
This sequence comes from Conchocele bisecta, assembly GCA_029237695.1. Lineage (NCBI taxonomy): Eukaryota > Metazoa > Mollusca > Bivalvia > Lucinida > Thyasiridae > Conchocele > Conchocele bisecta. Next base: position 10,283,189 of record CM055278.1, read on the forward strand.
AATAAAGACATTTCGTGGTATGAATACAGTAGCTATTATCTTTAGGTCTCACGGGACAGTACGGAGCTAACAGGGGGTGGAGATTTCAGTGCTGACCCTGCAAGTTACACCAGTGTGTTTTACAAAGTTAACTTACCCCACATACCGATCGGTTTTTGTGGAGATAACATATTTCAGTACGTTCAGTACTTTGATTTTGTCTGTAACGCAAGCCGCGTTTCAGACAGAACATTCGGGTTAGTGCGCGTGGCGTACATTAGCAGCGCGGTATCGTGCGAAGTAAAGGAATACATACATATTCACCTCACTAGAAAATAACCCATACACAGGTTACGGCTCACGTTTGACCCAATACATGTGACCTAACCATAGATAACTGAAATACATTCACAGTCTGTGCTATAATATAATGTATGTGTGTGCATGTCATGAATAAGTCGGCGATTACACATAGAATCTATATAATTTACCTGCGTTTAGCAGTCGGCAATGGCAACCACGTGGTTCTCTGTTGTGGCTCCGAATGAACATATACAAACCATTATCCAATAGAACTGCTCATACAGTATCGCGTGACCTCGTGAATATGATTATCGGGCGAATACACTAATGTGCAGGGAGTGTGCGTCTTTAAGATAAAACAGTTCTTTCGATATAAATTGATGACGCAAATTTAGTTTCAGTTGAGTTTCCGGATGTATGCTATTGACAATAATTACATATTCAGCGTAAGCAATATACACATCTTCAATCAGCAGTGAACCATTTGGGCCTTCGATACAATCAGTATTCCGAAATAAACGCAACACTAGGCACAGCCGTTTGAACTCGTTCATGCAAGCGTACTTTGAATAACATGTAACCGGATTCGATTTTACAGTGTGGAGTATTTTACGCTGAAAATTGGTTTAAAAACAGAAACATCTGGATATTTACTGGATGATAACTTGTTATTAGACTACATCTGTGTTATATTTACACAATATACAATAACTAGGCGTGGCAAAATGATGGAAGGCCGGAAAATTCAGTGTGAAGAGTGTAACAAGCAGTCGTTGATGACTGCTGTTAATAAATTCGTCAGCGCCGTCAGTTCGATGGACGAGAAAATCCTGGTACCCAACCGACTCAGAGACATGGAAGTGTCTGAGGTCCCCGAGCGCGATCCCACGGAGGAAAACAACAACAAAGAAATGTTACACATGTCATCGAGTGGCCAGGACCTGTACAACCACTACATGATGTTGAACGCCATTAAACGTGACGTCATTTCCGGAACGTGCAGTGACGCGGGATGTGACCTAGACAGTGCGGGTAATTCGTCCAATTCGGAAGATTCGGACGGGTCGTCGGTGACCGAACCTGCCCGACAGGCTGCCGAGGCATTCCGATACCACTTACACGGACTGTTCGCGATGTTGCATCAGCTTACGGACACAGCTAAGGTGATCGGAAACACGTACGAAAACGAAGTTGGTGTCAGTAAAAAATTGAAGAAGTTTGTGATTTGACAGTCACACGGTGAACATGGTGAATGTACAGTTATTTTTATTGCCAAACCGCAAGTCGGCCTACGTAATAAAACATAACCCCGGATGTGGGATGTGGCGAAACATCCTTCTATCGCAGTTTCGATCTGATTGTCGTTACTATTACCGAAAATTAAATAAATTTTGGCGCAGTTCTGAAATTAATATCTTGTATCATTACAATTGTTTTGAAAATTTTCTAAACATTACGATTTCACAGAATAAAAACGCAGAGCATATTAGAAATGAAACTCCGCCTGTGTTGCTTTTGTCTGATGTTTCTATCAATTTCGACACCGTTTATGGAAAATATGGCAAATTATCGATATGGAGATCGAATAAATACTGTGGGGTTTAATTCAACAATATTCAGTGACATCCCCATAGAATTGTTTGTCAGTGACGTTTTAACAGTATGTCAAATGGATGACGTCACAAGATATTTTTTGAAATTTAATGTGACTTCTTTCAATTAACATAACGTTAAATGAATGACACTACAAGCAAATATTTCAAAGTAAATCCCAATTTTGATTCCCAAGTCCGCATGTGATCTGGGAAGTAATGCAACTTTCGACATCATTATAGTATATACATTGTATTATGTGATGCGTTTTACAGGCTCGTACGCAGGAATTAATTTAGAGGGTTGCATACAAAATAGTTTTGCACATCCACGGACAGATATCGGCAGATTAACCCTTTCACCCCTAAGTAATTAGAATTAATTTCCAATCATCACAAAAGGATTTTCAGACCAGTCCATTTATGAACATGGGGTGTTTTTGTTTTCAAAATTATGAAAATTACTTGCAAAAAGTGCAGATCCTGATGAGCCGGCTCGTCACGAGCCGGCTCATCTGGATCTACACTTTTTGCCAATACCATAATAAAGGGCTGTGGTGTTGAACGGGTTCTGCGTACGGGTCTGGTTTTATCAGACTGTATGTGAGAGTATATATGCTTCCATCCACTTAAGTGCTTTAAACTAATCCAATGCAACATGGGCGAATACCGGTGATATACGATTATCTTCCGCACAGTTGCATAAACTGATCGATTATGCAACGCAGTATGAGTGTTATTCCAGAGTTCTAATATACCATTACACACGCATCCAAGTGGTATTTCGTAAATATGTACTTCACGTGCCTTTGTAACTGAGCTACGTCCTTATTTATTTGTTGGCTATACTTCAAGTGTTATGATTCACCAATGCATTAACTGTCTTTAGTCAGACTAGGACAGCATATGCTGCGTGTATATGACCAAGAAGTAATTGAAGGTGTCAATGAAAAAAGGGGACTAAATCATAAAATCCATCATAAAGTCACTGACCCCTACTGTTCAAGTCATAAAATTCATCTACAATTTTTCATGATGTGTGCTGTCTTATAAATTGAGTATTTTATTGGCAATGCTCAATGGTTATTTACAATTTTTATATGGCGCTTTCATATGTATATGCAAGTTTATTGGCCCTACATTATGCAGTGTGTTGGTGCACTCTTAAACACCATTCGACTATATGCAAGTTTCTATTAGACTCTTTGAGCGTATTGTTTGAATATGTGTTTAACCCTTAGACTGCTAAGCACGAAAACTGTCTTCTGCTGTTGCTTTATATTTTGCCTTCTTTCTCAATAAAAACATGGTTTGACAACACTTTGTAAATGCTGTCAAATCATGTTTTTGACGAGAAAAATCGAAAATAAAAAATAAACAGCAGACGACAAAATATAATTCAGCCGTGTAAGGGTTAATTTATCTACCGCTCAATTAACTAAGTAATGGTGGGTTATATGTGTCCCGGGCACCTGCTACGTGTATACGGTGTTTTAAAGCCATCGTAATATCGATATTTGGTCGACACTACGACAGCACGAATGTACGATACTACGATTACCATATTACAATGGTGATAGTAGGACAGCATGATGACGATATTACGATATTACTATTAAATACGATGGCGATGTCACGACAGCGATAACTAGTAAGACTAAGATAGCACAATAACGCGATAGCACAATGAACACTTCCACTAGTATATACAAGAACACGGTCGTCAGGAGATTGTAGTTATTTTAGTGCGTATCAGGGGGCCGTTTCACTAAACTTCGTACGACTAAAATATTCGTATGTGCAACATTATGATAGTCTGTAAATTTCACATTAGCAATGTTTTCTTGTAAACAATTATTGGATTTACATTATTTATTGAGCATAGGCTGCATATGCAGCCTATGTTCAATAAATGTAAATCCATCAATTGAAATTTCCAGACGATCCTAAATTTGCACTTACGAACATTTTCGTCGTACGAAGTTTAGTGAAACGGGCCCCTGAGCTTTATTTCATTAAAAAGTAGTTACTGAGGTATATTGAACAATTTAAGTCGAAGAGAGTCCGAAAGAGCAGGTGTGCCTGAGGTGTATAGCCCACCATATACAAACGGCATGCATTCTGCAGGCAAATCTTCAAGATTGTCTGCGAATATGCGATTCTAATCATGCTCCATTACATGTGTTAACTTGTATACGTGTCGGCTTGTGGTTTCTCTAAATCATTATATTTGGCTGTGGCTGGAGAAATGGAGCTTATGTGATTTGTGGCCAGTGTAGCTCCTGGTCAAATAGCACACTGTGGCCTGATAACGATCTATATTGCTTGTTAGAAGCATGACGGGTGCTTCATTGATGGAATGGCGAACAGTGCAGATCATGATCAGACTGTGCGGATGCCAATCCCATAAGCCCAATTTCTCCAGTCACAGCCACATTTGTAACACGCCATGCGATTTGTACCTTCGGACATCTGCGTAATTTCATTAAATAAGTTTATATAAAATTTACAATATTGTTCATAAATAAAGTCAAAAGTTGACAAAACTTTCAGAGTACATGCAGAATATATAATTCTGCATGTACTCTGAAAATTATGTAAAAGCTTGACGCCATTTGCGGAAAATATTGTAAATTGTGTAAACATATTTCATGAACATGATGCAATTACGCAGCTATCCGATGGTACACAAATGACGTGTCTCAGTCACGAAAAGGGGCTGATTCAGTTTGTGACCAGTGTAGCCTCTGATCAAATTGAGCACGCACACAGCCTGATACCAGGGAAATGGATTTGGTCCCAGTTTCATTAAACTTCGTACGATTATCAAGTCCTTAATGCAAAACTACAATTTGCGTATACATGTTTATTTGAACCTGATGTTGAAAATGATCGGACATAGTTACTCAAATGTAATGAGCTCGACAAGTCAATGAAAAATTATAACATTTATGAATCACAGCTAAATCTACAAAACAATTGAACGGGCGGGCCCTTTACGATTTTTTTATCGTACGTATTAGTGAAACAGGCCCCTATAAATTCGTGAGAGACATCTGAAATGTGTTCTAAAATCAATAACGAACAGTGTAGTCTCAGTAGCCGATTTCACCAAAATTGCTAAGCATACTTATTTAGCTAAGTATACTTTGAGGGAGTAATCATTTATTTTCCCAAAATGTATTATTTCATATAGAACTAACGACTGCATATATGTTATGATTAAAAGTATGGAGAATTATTATACTGAATTTATTACATTATCACAGCCATAATGGCTGTGATAATGTAATAAATTCTGTATTAAATTGAAAAGTTCTCCCTCAACGTGTACTTAGCAAGATGTGTATACTTTGCAATGTTGGTGAAATGGGCTACTGGTCAGACTGGACTGCAGTGGTCACATACCGAATAACGTCATTTTTGTCGTGGCAAGCATGTATGCTGGTTTGGTTAAATATCGTCTACAATCCGAGTTACTAGTAACTGTATGGCATGTATGTTGTGGTGTGGTTCAAATATTTAATGATTATCTTTGTTAGGGTAAAACCCAACATTTATACTAATATGTACACAATCGACAGGTCCTTCAAAAGGACACCAATTTGTGTGTATGGTATTCTTTTCATATTTGTGACTGGAGAAATGGGGCTTATGATATTGTGAACGCCTGGTCAAATAGCACACTCATGTAGCTACATGTATATATAAGCATGGCGGATGTATCATTGATGGAATGGCGAACAGTGCATATCCTTATCTGACTGTGCAAATGCGCAGGCTGATATGGATCTACACTGGTCGTACACCCATTTCTCAAGTCACAGCCATATGTATTTAACATTGCCCCATGTATCGTTAAAGCTCAATGTTTTTTTATCGCCACTCCCATTTTTGCGTGATAGTTCTGGCAGATTTCTGACCATAATGAATCATATTTACTGACTATATGTCATTTGGACGAATCCATGACATTTTGCCTTTTATATCACATCTGATTTTCTCAACAATTTCACTGCATGTATAAGTGACTGTATAAACTGGCTTCACGTCGTATTAACACGCTTTCATAGTGTATTAACACAGCGTATTCAAGGTGCATGCTCACGTGGTTACAACAACAACAACGTCGCCCACTCCAAAGAAAGTATTATTTGATATTTTCCTTAATATGCAACGTATTTTTATGAAATATGGCGCAGCAAATGCGTCTTCATGAGCTGCATTTGGTGGTCCATGGAGTTCGGCACAGACTTATGTCGTTTTTGCGAAGAATCGATTTCCGTGTGACACGGAAATCGATTCTTCGCAAAAACGACAGAAGTTTGGGCGAAAATACAGAGACCACCAACTGCAGCTTAACAAGACTCGTTTGATGCATCATATTTCATCAAAATCCGGTACGTAATAAGGAGAATATAAAAGAATACGTACTTTGAATCGGATGGATTCTGGAAGTTTCAGTACTTGTTGTTGTTGTTAGTACCACGTGATCATACACCTTGGTATTAAAGGTAGTGTATTATAATACATATGAAAATGACACTACTATTATTGGGTGATCAATGCTACGGAGCCCCGCAGGGGACGTATAATTCTTTTTTATTAGTTCGTTCCCACGAAATAACAATTCGTTCCCATGAAATAACAATTCGTCCCCTCAATTTAACAATTCGTTCCCTCGAATTTTCGTTCCCACGATATAACATTTCGTTCCTACGAATTAACAATTCGTTCACGTGGGAACGAATTGTTATTTTGTGGAAACGAACTGTTATATCGTGGGAACGAATTGTTAACTCGTGGGAACAAATTGTTGAATTGAGGGAACGAATTGTTATTTCGTGGGAACGAATTAATAAAAAAAGAATGCTACGTCCCTTGCGGGGCTCCAAAATATTATAGATGTGTGATGATTTAATATGGCATAGCATCGCTTCATATAGAATCAGTAAACTCGTTTAATAAATACTGTATTAAATCGGCACCACTGTAATTTCCCCGTATTATATAAATTATGGCCAATCTGCAATGGAACGTCAACATTTGCTTCGAATAAAATATGTATATCATCAAATATCTCCTTCATGCTATTGCCCATACAAATTTTCCTTACAGAGTTTGCATAACTTGCATTAAAGTTTATTCTTTATGTCTACACCCTGGGACGTATGTATGTAAGTATGTACGGTCCCTGATACACCCTATGTATACACAGAACTCCAGTTAAGTTGTGTAATTTGGAGGTAAATTTCTTATTTATCCATCAAAAATGGCAAGTTGGGAGTGCTTTTGAATCGTCTCAATGAGACGATTCTAAAGCACTCCCAACTTGCTATTTTTGATGAAGAAATAACAAAATTTCACCCCAAGTTGGTCAAATTACGCACCTTAACTGGAGCTCTGGTGTAGCTCTGTCGTCTAATTTTAAGTTTCATGTTTTACCTTTAGAAAAATGATGTATCCTCAGCACCCTCAATCTTTATTTGTGGCTGTGACCTTAACTGAAGCTCGGATAAACCCTGCTGAATTCGTAGTTCAGTTGTGGCTGTGACTGTAGAAATGTGGCTAATGGAGCATGTGCATATGTACAGTCTGATAAGGATCTGCACAATTTGTCATTCAACAAACAAAATATATCAGGCTACAGGATTATGCTATTTGATCTGGAGCTACACTCGTCACAAAACCCATACACCAAATATCTCCAGTCACAGCCACAATTAACATACACAGCTAATGCTTCATACGCAATTAACATTCACAGAATACTTCGTGCATATTCAGACCTATAAATGTGTGCCCAGGTCATAGCAATAGAGTGAAATCCTTTTCATAACGATTCAAACACTTATGACTAGCCTGTATTTAAATGCGCTCATACATAAATTATAATAATATTGATTCATGTCCTTGGTTGGAATTTATTGACTATCGATCTCAATTCATCACACTGATACGGGGCCTGGGATATTCAACCTTATCACTTATCACGTAGAATTCTTTATTTTATTAATTCGTTCCCACGAAATAACAATTCGTTCCCTCAATTGGGAACGAATTGTTATTTCGTGGGAACTAATTGTTATATCGAGGGAACGAATTGTTATATCGTGGGAATTAATTGCTAATTCAAGGGAACGAATTGTTAAATTGAGGGAACGAATTGTTATTTCGTGGGAACGAATTAATAAACAAAAATCCATGTTCCCTGCGGGGTTCCGTTCAATATTGATCTACAAGACGATTTTATTTTCGCGAATGACGTAAAATAGTTTCCGATGAATTTGCGCTTTATAAAAAAAATTATGTTATTTACCCGAAATATTGTTTTTTTTTTTTTTGCGATTGACCTGTACCATGCGAAATTAGAGTCTGTTTATGTTTTAGTTTCCATGATTTTCCTCATCATAAAACCAATGGAAATGATTCTCAAATACTGCCAAACCATGTTTTTATTGAGAAAGAATACAACTACATTTGTTTTCGGTTCCCGTCGTTTAAGGGTCAAGCATATGTATCTGAGATAGTGTATGCCCCATACAAAGTCACCAGGGGGCGTTTCACTAAACTTCGTACGACTAAAATGTTCAGAAGCGCAAAATTATGATAGTCTGTAAATTGCACATTACCAATGTTTTCTTGTAAACAGTTATTGGATTTACATTTATTGAGCATAGGCTGCATATGCAGCCTATGCTCAATAAATGTAAATCCATCAATTGAAATTTCCAGACGATCCTAAATTTGCACTACCAACATTTTAGTCGTACGAAGTTTAGTGAAACGTTCCCCTGCTCTATTATAGGTCAATATTCACGCATGAATAATGCTATACCTTTTACATCCATATTTCATAAAATAAATATTTCTATTTTTAGCTATTGAGATATTATCGTGTAGGTTCTAAAAAATATTTAAATGCAGAAAGAATGGGCCATTTTGCCCTTAAATAGCTGGCATTGTTTCGTGATATTTGTTAGACCATTCAAATTATCCGATAACGGTTATTTTTATATATACTGAATAATGACAAACACAATAATAGGTCATGATAACGCTCGTGACGTTTGATAAAATGCAATGGTATTGGTCATTTGCAGTTCATAAAGCGAACAACTTTGTATTGAATATTATTTTATCAGATCTTGTCGGTCAAACGTTCATGTTGGCTTTACTTTGTTATTTGTTGCCATCATGCCGACGTTAACTACATAGTTCGTATACCATAGCCATACTGTTCACCATTGTGTATGAACACCAGGACTGTCTTAGCGTATTTATAGCAGTTTTATTTAATCAGTTTGGGGCCGCTTCACTAAACTTCGTACGACTAAAATGATCGTAAGTGCAAAATTATGATAGTCTGTAAATTCCACATTAACAACGTTTTCTTGTAAAGAATTATTGGATTTACATTTATTGAGCATAGGCTGCATATGCAGCCTATGCTCAATAAATGTAAATCCATTAATTTCCAGACGATGCTAAATTTGCACTTACGAACATTTTAGTCGTACGAAGTTTAGTGAAACGGGCCCTTGAATGGCAAGGTTACATTGAACACTGTTCGTAAATCATAAATACAGCTATTATTTATGTGTTGGAGAAATGGGGCTTATAGGATTTGTGACCAGCGTAGACCGTGATCAAGTAGTATATTCATGTAACCTGGTAACGATCCATACTGCTTGTTAGAAGCACGACGGGTGTTTCACTGATGGAATGGCGAACAGTGCATATCCTGATCAGACTGTGCGGATGCACAGGCTGATCTGGATCTACACTGGTCGCAGCCACTCCAGTCACAGCCACATATTACGCCAGCATCGCGAGTGTGAATCATACATAATAGCGTGCTTCCGGTATGTAACAATTGGCAATACACACTTGACAATGCATGTGATTACAATTATAGAAATAATGAGTTCAGAATACTGGCAACAGCATTGGCAACAGAAATTGAACAGAAATTGAACAGAAAGTCTACCATTTCGCCAATTAATACACGCAGAGATTTACATTTTCCAGAAATATATTATCTGTTGGCGTCAGTACGTATCAAAGCGTATGATCACTTGGTACTAACAACAACAACATTTACCCATTCAAAATACATATTCTTTTATAGTGGCCTTATTACGTAACGGATTTTGACGAAATATGGCGCATCAAACGCGTCTTGTCAAGCTGCATTTGGTGGTCTCTGTATGTTCGCCCAAACACGGAAATCGATTCTTCGCAAAAACGACATAAGTCTGTGCCAAACTCCATAGACCACCAAATGCAGCTCATGAAGACGCGTTTGCTGCGCCATATTTCATCAAAATCCGTTGCATATTAAGGAAAATATCAAATAATACTTACTTTGTGTGGGCGACATTGTTGTTGTTGTAACCACGTGATCAAGTTGTACATTTTGGGGAGCAGTTTTACCATGTATTGATATTAAGAATATCAAAAGAATCGAATTATTGAAATAATAAAAATACCGAATAAATAGTAAATGGCGCACCTGCACTTATTGGTATCGAAAATAAATGTATAATTATTGATATCAATAAACATCGAATCAATAGTAAAACAGTGCACCTGGAATTATTGGTATCGAAAATATAATTATTGATATCAATAAATATCGAATAAAATATCAATACTAGCATCGAATAAATATAAAAAATATTATTATTGATATCAATATTTTCTAATAATTAATAATTTTAAAAAGTAAAGCCGCGCCCCATAGTAGTGTACACAAGCACATTCTAACCCACGTGACTATACACTTGTATATGTATAGCATATATGCTGTCTGATAGTGTACATGTATTTTAATAAAAATAGAAACCCGAACAATAAATATTTGATTCATATTTGTGAGTATAGTTTATATTTTCCCCACATCACGCATTGAACCGTGTCGGACGTATTGCCTTTTAGTTAGGCACTTTTACATTTAAAGTGTACGGAGCCCCGCAGGGGACGTAGATTTTTTTTTTTTTTTTTTTTTTTTTTTTTTTTTTTAATTCGTCCCCACGAAATTACAATTCGTTCCCTCAATTTAACAATTCGTTCCAACGAATTAACAATTCGTTCCCACGAATTAACAATTCGTTCCGTCAATTTAACAATTCGTTCCCACGAAATAACAAATCGGAACGAATTGTTATATCGTGGGAACTAATTGTTAATTCGAGGGAACGAATTGTTAAATTGAGGAAACGAATTAATAAAAAACAAATCCATGTCCCCTGCGCGGCTCCGAAGAAGTGTGTGTAAAATAACGAGAAAATATAGCCAGTTGGTATAGAAATGCCTCTGGCGGCAGATTGGAGCAACGTCTGGTAAAGGTCCACCACCACCATTGATTTGTCCTGTATAAACTAACCAATGACCACACATTTTGCTATTCTCTGCTACTTTCATTTTTCGTATGGATGTTGTGTTACCTTATTGTTAAGAAAGATAAATTCAATCTCCTGTGACCATCATGGTGGTGGCGCAAAAAGTCAGCGGCTGAAATTGAAACCGCCTCACATGACAAACATGCTCCGACTTACAAAAGAATCCCAAAGCATATGCTTGAAACTGATGTAAATGATACATGAACATGCCTGTGAAGTAGATTAGTGCATCAATTGACTGGTTTCTGCAACCAAAGAGTGTCTATGGCATAACAAATCTGGCTTTTGTTTTAACGTACTACTTTTCTACACCGCGCACGAATATCAGATGATTTAACGTGGTTAACCCTAAACTTCTTCACCGGACACACTAATTGCGAACAGTAACTCTTGCAATCTACTCCCGTACCGTCCGTGCCTGCTACGGACGGTACGGGAGTAGTTGCAAGAGTTACTGTTCGCAACTACGGACACACGGACATGTCAAATCGAACGATTCTATATGCCTAAATACTCTGCGGTTGTTGGTGTTGCTGCTGTTGTTGTTGTCGTGTAGGTATCCAGCCTGTGTAAGGCTCAGCATCACTTCCATCTTCAGTGCCAAATTATAGGTCACAACATGAAATTGTGCAATGAAAACAAAATAAGTAAGTGTATGGTTATTCATAGTTGCAATGCAAAAACATGAGGAACATACGTTATATGTCGTTGAATTTTTTTTCTTGAAGGCCATTTGATTGATATAAATAATTTAAAAATTTCCTGCCTCTTTTGCATATTAATATAGTCTGATACAAACGCGCGTCTCTATCAGTAAATTCAAGATTACTAACTAATTATATCTGTATAGTATTCGGGTACTCGCAATTTTTTAAAATTGGTGTAATAGTTACACAAGTATACAGTTATTTAATTCGTATAAAGAAAATCGTGTGCCTAATTGATGATGGGAAATCAACTTACATACCCACTCAGTAGGCACAAACTGTTCTTTATAGGAATAAATAAGTGTATAATTGTGTCACTATCCCACCAGTTCTAAAAATTACGAGTACCCGCTATATAGATATAATCATTTAATAATATTTATTTTACTGATAGTGACTCGCGGTGGTATCAGGCTAATTTCATATGAAATGAGGCATGATGTTTTTTTTTGTTTTTTTATACTAATTAAATGCGTCACCTGAAAAAATAATATTTTCGACAGATTATAAAGTATAATGAAATACAGAGAATAAACAATAATGTCCTTCAACATGTTAAGGAAACACGTTTATCGGCCCTGATATTAGTGTAGAAATTTACGTATGATATAAAATGTATAATAATGCCACTCAATAGCGGCTGACTTACATACGGAAGTGTATTTAGGACATGGTGAGAATTATATTTTGATATTTTGCAAGGACATATTGCAGGAGTTCGCTAGGACAGATTAAAGTTCGCTAGGAAGATTAAAGTTCGCTAGGACAGATTAAAGTTCGCTAGGACATATTAAAGTTAGCTAGGACAGATTAAAGTTCGCTAGAACAGATTACGTGTTTCGCTAGGACAGATTAAAGTTCGCTAGGACAGATTAAAGTTCGCTAGGACAGATTACGTGTTTCGCTAGGACAGATTAAAGTTAGCAAAGACAGATTAAAGTTAGCTAGAACAGATTTACGTGTTTCGCTAGGACAGATTAAAGTTAGCTAGGACAGAGTAAAGTTCGCTAGGACAGATTAAAGTTAGCTAAGACAGATTAAAAGTTCGCTAGGACAGATTAAAGTTCGCTTGGACAGATTAAAGTTCGCTAGGACAGATTAAAAGTTCATTAAAGTTCGCTAGGACAGATTAAAGTTCGCTAGGACAGATTAAAGTTCGCTAGGACATATTAAAGTTCGCTTGGACAGATTAAAAGTTCGCTAGGACAGATTAAAGTTCGCTAGGACAGATTAAAGTTAGCTAGGACAGATTAAAAGTTCGCTAGGACAGATTAAAAGTTCGCTAGGACAGATTAAAGTTCGCTAGGACAGATTAAAGTTCGCTAGGACAGATTAATGAATATTGTACAGATTTTCTCAATGGGCATCCTTATGTATCCTTGTCCACACAATAACTTTAGTTCTAATTGGCCGACCGTAACCACATTCGGTATACAGCTGTGTCACATCAAGAGGAAGAACCTTATTGATTTTCAGAATTTTACGATGAGTTATCTGGAACTGCTATCAACCGTTTTTGAATTGCAGTTACCATACTAAACAATGTTGTATATGTGTCGCTTTGTCCCTTTTGGTGGTACCGGCAACCTATATACATGTGGTCAGCTCAAGGCCTATATGTCATCTCCGCCTGCCTTATCTACAAATATACCTTTTAACTTTGGTTATTGCAGATTGTGATGGATCGACGCCGATTTATTCAGCTTTATTGCGATCTTGGATTTAGCCAGAAAGAGATACTTGTTTGTTTTAACACATAACCATGTCATTATCGTGAGCCAGAGACATTTGCGTCGCTTATTGAAACAACAAGGTCTGAGACGGAGGAAGGGACAAACGGACTTTCCGACAATCGCATTGTTTATCGAAAAACAGTTACAGGGAGTTGGACAATTGTATGGATATCGGGCAATGCATCAACGGTGTTTACAAGAAGGTTATATCGTGACTCATGTATGGAAGCCCTGGAGGGACTTCCGACTTCTTTACTTCCGACTTCCGACTTCATTACTTCCGACTTCTAACTTCATCACTTCTGACTTCATTACTTCCGACTTCATTACTTCTGACTTCCGACTCCATCACTTCTGACTTCATCACTTCCGACTTCACTTCCGCTTCCGTTATTACTTCCAAGTCAGAAGTGATGAAGTCGGAAGTAATGAAGTCAGAAGTGATGAAGTCGGAAGTAATGAAGTCTGAAGTAATGAAGTCGAAGTAATGAAGTAATGAAGTCGGAAGTCGGAAGTAATGAAGTCGGAAGTCGGAAGTAATGAAGTAATGAAGTCGGAAGTCGGAAGTAATGAAGTCGGAAGTCGGAAGTAATGAAGTAATGAAGTCGGAAGTCGGAAGTAATGAAGTCGGAAGTAATGAAGTCAGAAGTGATGAAGTCGGAAGTAATGAAGTAATGAAGTGATGAAGTCTGAAGTAATGAAGTCGGAAGTGATGAAGTCGGAAGTAATGAAGTCGGAAGTCAGAAGTAATGAAGTCGGAAGTAATGAAGTCAGAAGTGATGAAGTCGGAAGTCGGAAGTCGGAAGTCGGAAGTAAAGAAGTCGGAAGTCCCTCCAGGGCTTCCATATTTATTGTGTATCCTTCCAACCATATCATCTGTCGCGAATACCCGTCTATGCAACCGCTGATGGCAATGCCATACGGTTTCAACTTATCATAGCCGTCCATGTGCCATGTCTCATTTGGCCCATTGCTCATGTACTGACGCCTAACCAGTCTATGTTTACGCCGAACCTCTACGCCTTCATGGTCCAGAAGTTGCTGTATCAGACGGTTAGAATGATACAGCAACTTCTGGACCATGAAGGCGTAGAGGTTCGGCGTAAACATAGACTGGTTAGGCGTCAGTACATGAGCAATGGGCCAAATGAGACATGGCACATGGACGGCTATGTTAAGTTGAAACCGTATGGCATTGCCATCAGCGGTTGCATAGACGGATATTCGCGACAGATGATATGGTTGGAAGGATACACAATAAATAATAACCCAAAGGAAAATCAATAGGATTCTTCCTCTTGATGTGACAAAGCCGTATACCGAATTTGGTTACGGTCGACCAATTAGAATTAAAGTTATTGCGTGGACAAGGATACATAAGGATGCCCATTGGGAAAATCTGTACCATATTCATTAATCTGTCCTAGCGAACTTTTAATCGCAAACTTTCAATCTGTCCTAGCGAACTTTTAATCGAACTTTTAATCTGTCCTAGCGAACTTTAATCTGTCCTAGCGAACTTTTAATCTGTCCTAGCGAACTTTAATCTGTCCTAGCGAACTTGTAATCTGTCCTAGCGAACGTTTAATCTGTCCTAGCGAACTTTAATCTGTCCTAGCGAACTTTTAATCTGTCCTAGCGAACATTAATCTGTCCTAGCGAACTTTTAATCGAACTTTTAATCTGTCCTAGCGAACTTTTAATCTATCCTAGCGAATTTAATCTGTCCTAGCGAACTTCAATCTGTCCTAGCGAACTTTTAATCTGTCCTAGCGAACTTTAATCTGTCCTAGCGTCCTAGCGAACTTCAATCTGTCCTAGCGAACTTTTAATCTGTCCTAGCGAACTTTAATCTGTCCTAGCGTCCTAGCGAACTTTAATCTGTCCTAGCGAACTTTAATCTGTCCTAGCGAACTTATAATCTGTCCTAGCGAACTTTTAATCTGTCCTAGCGAACTTTTAATCTGTCCTAGCTCACTTTAATCTGACCTAGTTAACTTTAAATAATATGTCCTAGCGAAACACGTAATCTGTTCTAGCGAACTATAATCTGTCCTAGCGAACTTTAATCTGTCCTCGCGAACTTTAATCTGTCCTAGCGAACTTTTAATGTAATCTGTCCTAGCCAACTTTAATCTGTCCTAGCCAACTTTTAATCTGTCCTAGCGAACTTGTAATCTGTCCTAGCTAACTTTGATCTGTCCTAGCCAACTTTAATCTGTCCTAGCGAACTACTGCAATCTGTCCTTGCAAAATATCAAAATATAATTCTCACCATGTCCTAAATACACTTCCGTACTTACACCCTATTTTGTCAGATTATGTTCCTCCTTTATTGATACATGGCTGCGTTGTTTGCCGTAGACAATGCTCATTTCGGGGCCGAGCCAAAATGCATTTGTCTCGTGACGTTACCAGAACGCGCCATTACGACACCAGACCACTTCACAACGGTCGCACAGAAATTTTGAAAGTGATTCGTCTGCATCACGCGATGTGTACTGTGGCCCCGGAATATGTATGTGTACATTAGCTTTTTAAATGGCGCAAATTATCAATGTACCAAAAATACTGCATAAATGGTCAAATTACAAGATATTTCCGACGGAAATTTAACAATAACGTTCGACCATGTCCAGCCATAGCCGTGGCACTCTTTCCGACGGAAATTTAACAATAACGTTCGACCATGTCCAGCCATAGCCGTGGCACTCGGGAACTGTTTCGTTTGCTGTGTCACGAGGGAACAGCTTGAACCCCAAGGCCTACCTACGGTCTTGGGGTTCAAACTGTTCCCTCGTGACACAGCAAACGTTTACCCACGGCTGGGCATTAGTCGGAACATTCTATTGTGGTGTCCCGTTACGTGGATTTATGTTCATGTTCGTCCATCCTGCACCAGTCAAGGCTATGCACCACGTGGGCCGCCAGTGGTGAAAGGGTACTTTACATAATTTTAAGTACCGTATGCATTATAGATCCTGACCCGTTTGCAGTCACACCGTCAGATTTGGATCTAATCATTTTGTTGACCGTATAACAGAGATACTTCCCTGACGGGATCCCGAGCAGCGTATCCGTATGCCCTGATCAGACTGCGCGGATGCACAGCTGATCTGGAGCTATATACTGGTTGCAAATGTCGTAAGGTACTATTATACTATGTACAACAATGCATGTCTCACAGCTAACTTTTCCCGAGACACGCCATGGGATTTTATACCTTCGGACATCTGCGTAATTTCATGAAATACGTTTACAAAGTTTACAATATTTTCCGCAAATGGCGTCAAAAGTTGACAAAATTTTCAGAGTACATGTACTCTGAAAGTTTTGTCAACTTTTGTCTTTATTTATGAAAAATATTGTAGATATTTTGTAAACGTATTTAATGAAATTACGCAGATGTCCGAAGGTACAGAATCCCATTGCGTGTCTCCAATATGAATTTAAGAGACAATTCGAGAAAATATGATTGACGTACATATAAAGGCTGGCGGACACTTCGAATGTGTTACAGTGGAACCTCTCTAAACCGGACACCAAGAAAACACCTGTGATCTTATTTTTGATGAGTTTCTTGATCATTTATCTCGGGTGATAATGTCTGTTCGTGATTGCATAGCACACAACTATTGCGCAGAATGACCAAATGCCTGATTTACAGTGAAACATCTATAATCCGGACACCCTGGGGGCCTCCCAGGCGAGTCCGGTTTGGAGAGGTTTCCCTGTACTCCGAAAAGGCTGTAAGGTATAGTGTATGGAACTGGGTGGGGGTGACGTTTTCCAAATGAGCCAAGTAAGTATGGGGTCCTAAGTCCGAGTCTTCCACATGTGGATTTACTGTATTTATTGTATATTCAAGTACTACTTAAGTACACTTCACGGCTGTTCACAAGGAAATGATATGCTTACGTATATGTTACATAAACGTACTACACAGAAGACGAGAACACAATGTTTTTACCGCCAATCCGCATGTGAAATATCAACCTATGATTATTATTTTCTAAATACTGCAGATTGTGAAATCACACCATAAACAGTGTTTGAAATGATACTCGCATGTTGATATTTCACATAGCATGTTCAAATCATTCACCCCGGAAGTATATAAATGTATATTGTAAGCACAAACTGAGTATAGCGTTTACGATCATTTTATCCGTGTCCATCTGCATATAAACACATGCCATTTGCTGTTGAGCATGCTTTTTAGGTCACCTTTCGTCCGTCCGAGCCACCTGCAGGGAACACCAAACATTTAAGACACTGTGTCGTGTTCTTCGTTTTGTTTTCGAAAAGATACTTTCGTCTAAACTTTAGAATGCGGGAAATGACAATTGTCGTATGCCGTTTGTTTCATAGAATGTAGGACAAAACCCCCTTGGACAAAACCCCGTTCGTGTGAAAATGACCACATGGACATAACCCCCTTCATGATTTGTACAGGGTGGACAAAATCACCTTCGTCGTGTTTACAAGGTGGACATAACCCCCTTCATGTTTTTACAAGGTGGAAATAAACCCCTTCATGTTTTTACAAGGTGGAAATAAACCCCTTCATGTTTTTTACAAGGTGGACATAACCCCCTTCATGTTTTCACAAGGTGGACATAACCCCGTTCATGTTTTTACAAGGTGGAAATAAACACCTTCATGCTTTCTTACAAGGTGGACATAACCCCGTTCATGTTTTTACCAGGTGGACATAACCCCCTTCATGTTTTTGCAAGGTGTACATAACCCCCTTCATGTTTTTACAGGGTGGACATAACCCCCTTCATGTTTTTACAAGGTGGACATAAACCCCTTCTCGGTTTTAACAGGGTGGACATAATCCCCTTCACCAATTTTGCAAGTTGGGCAACACCCCCCCCCCCCCCCCCCCCACCCCATGATTTCTACAATTAAGACCATTCATTTCTGGGATGAATAAAACATTTGTTTTCTGTTTATTATTACTAATGACATATATTATGGTACTAAACTGTCAATCTTAGAATTATACATAATATACAACAAACAAATATTCATATATTTGTAAAGATTCATTCAAATGAGGGTGGGGTGAGGGGATTGTGTCCACCCTGTAGAAATCATGAAGGTTTTTTTGTCCAACTTGCAAAAACAATGAAGGGGGTTTTGTCCACCCTGTAAAAACTGAGAAGGGGGTTATGTCCATGTGGTCATTTTTACACGAAGGGGGTTATGTCCAATGGTTTTTTGTCCGGATACCGTTTCATATTATGTCTTGCCTATCAAGAAAAGCTTCGTCTGACAGGACTTTAGAATTTGTACTGTCATAGCATGTTTTTGACGATGCAAATGGAAACAATAATAAACTACAATAGTAATTACATCATTTTTCGGTATACAAGCAGTGTAAAGAGGATTGGAACGAAAGATTGCTATCTTATTGAGTTCCTCTCCTTGAGGTGATTGAGCTGGTAAACAGTTTTAACCCTTACATCGCTATCTTAATTTGTTTTGTCGTCTGCTGTTTATATTCTATTTTCCATTTTTATCATCAAAAACATGCTTTGACAGCACTTCAGAATCATTTCCATTGGAAATGATTCTGAAGTGCTGTCAAACCATGTTTTAATTGAGAAATAAGGCAAGATATAAAGGCAACAGCAGACGACAAGTGTTAACCCTTTGAACCTGTTCCAATTCTCTTTACACTGCTTGTATACCGAAAAATGATGTAATTACTATTTAATAAAATATGTTTATACCAACTATAATAAAAACAGCAGACGACAAAAAGAATTCAGCGTTGTCAGATAGAACACGTGGTACATCATCTTAGGCATGAGATCACACGTACACGCGGCAATGCAATATGTATACATCATACCACTTCTCGCTACACATCGACATAAATATGTGTTTAAAGGTACATGCCCACTCGGTAGGCACAAACTGTTCTTTAGATCAGAGACATTTCCTGGCAAAATAAGCATTCATTCACCATTAACCCACGTATTGATGGACATTATGAGGAGCCAAATATGTTAGATATGTGGTCATGTAATATAGATGATAGTACCGGTACTATGTTAGCTTAACCCTTTGAACCCGAAAGCCCGTTAATAGCGGTGTATGCAAACAGTGCAGATCCAGATGAGCCGGCTCGTAACGAGCCGTCTCATCAGGATCTGCACTTTTTGCAAGCAATTTCTTTAGAACAAAAAATACCCCCTTTTCATAAATGGACTCGTCTGTAAACCATTTTTGACGGTTGGATTGGTAACATATCAAACTACATTCGCCTCGCCCATCCCGTTTCCTGAGCCTTGCCAGATATTTTTTCCCATTCACGGCACTAACCTACTATTCTCTATCTATTTTCCTTATTTCTGAACCGAAGTATATGTTGTGACCACTCATTTGAACCGTCTCGGCGAGACGGTTCAAATGAGTGGTCACAACATATACTTCTGATGAGAAATAAAGAAATTCTTGAGCCTTGCCGGATATTTTTTCCCATTCACGGCACTAACCTACTATTCTCTATACTTAGGGGTGAAAGGGTTGCTAAGATATTTCATGTTTTCTATATACAGTTGCATGATGTGGAGATTGGTGGGTCAGAGGGATGGAGGGGGGTTATTGAGTATTTCAGATAACTGATAAAGGAAGGACAAGGCAAGTTACAGCATAATGATGATCTTCCTGCAAGTTTAGGTAATAGTCAATCGAGTAATCTGGTAATAGTGTATACAATTATAATTTGTAATTATAGTTTATACACTATATTGGAGACTGTCATGCAGTTCTCCCAGTTTTGACAGATGTGGTTTTGTGGTGGTAGGCCTGATCTACATGTAGGTCAGTGTCCCAGCTAGCGAGAGTGCATAATCATTTTAGATATGCTAATTTTGACAATGCAATTATTGGTTAAACTATATAGTTCAAAGGTCGCTGGAGCAGGGAGTGACATCCGCTGTCCCGGGAATTCAGTTTTGCACAATACGTAGTCGGTGTGGATGTTTCTGAGGATTCACACGTAAACTTCCACACGGATATCAGGGGCGATAACCGTGTATCCTTAAAATATTAACGGACATTACTATTTATTATCTGTATGAAATTATCATACTTTATTATTTTTTCAGGTGACACATTTAATTAGTATGAATAATTAAAACATATCATGCCTCATTTGCATATGAAAATAGCCTGATACCACCGCGAGTCACTATCAGTAAATACATATTACTAAATGATTATATCTGTATAACGGGCACTCGTATTTTTTAGAACTGGTGGAATAGTGACGCAATTATACACTTATTTAATTCCTATAAAGAACATGTTGTGCCTACTGAGTGGGCATGTACCTTTAATGAAACATACACGTAACAGAATGTAGCAGACATATTTAGCAGACGATATTAATTTATGCTATTTCTAAATATAATTCTCATTTTATTTATGTGTAACGATTACAGTACACATATTACTAATCAAAATGATTCTTTCTTTTGTTTGGGCCTTGTTTACTGTCGCTGTTTACAAATAGTGTCTCATTTGTACCAAAGCACGCCTCTTCTTATTAATAGAATGGTCTGAAAACTAATACAGAATAATCCATGTGAAATACATAGGGGTGAAAGGGTTTGGCTTCCTGCGGACGTGAATTTGTATTTTCCAAACGACGTAATGTGTAAATCATCTGTTATCCAGCTCAAACGCAACTACGCTACATCTGCGGAATTTGGAAATCGTATCATAAACAATGAGACCTCTCTAAACAGGACACCCTGGGAGGTCATTCTGAGTAAAATATCCGGCAAGGCTCAAGAATTTCTTTATTTCTCATAAAAAGTATATGTTGTGACCACTCATTTGAACCGTCTCGCCGAGACGGTTCAAATGAGTGGTCACAACATATATTTTGGTTCAGAAATAAGGAAAATAGATAGAGAATAGTAGGTTAGTGCCGTGAATGGGAAAAAATATCTGGCAAGGCTCAGGAAACGGGATGGGCGAGGCTCTGCCGAGCACATCCCGTTTCCGTGCCGCGCCAGATATTTTTTCCCATTCACGGCACTAACCTATTATTCTATTTATCCATTCAACACCTACAAATGGCTGTAAAATGCAAAAATAGTATTGATTGGATATCAAAAATGTTTCAACGCACCGTGTTTCACGGCACATACGCACTGTGTTGACGGGGTAAAAATGACTAAGAAGTCCATGAAAATTATGATCACGTATGTTTTTGCTGTCCGGTTTAGAAAGGTTTCACTGTATGCCGAGCCGTCACATACAGGGGCGTGCTGCGTATTTTGTGGTACAGTAGAACCCAACTAAACCGGACACGCAGGCAGTCTGTGTATCCTTCTTTGGTGTATGGTTGGCAGATGATAATGTCTGTTCAAGTTCACAATGCACAGCCGCATAGTAGTATGTCTGATTTACAGTGGAACATCTTTAAACCGGACAACCTGGGGACGCTGAGGGTGTCCGGTTTAGAGAGGTTCCACTGTATAACACACGTTTAGCCCTTTCGGATAACCCCACGAATTATCGGTCCGAGGTCTGCTTCCATCGGTAAAACCCTTATCAGATTTATTAGATCCCAGAAGCGTGCTAACAGATCAGGGGGCCGTTTCACTAAACTTCTTACGACTAAAATGTTCGTAAGTGCGAATTTAGGATCGTCTGGAAATATCAATTGATGGATTTACATTTATTGATCATAGGCTGTATATGCAGACTATGCTCAATAAATGTAAATCCAATAATTGTTTACAAGAAAACATTGTTAATGTGAAATTTACAGACTATCATAAGTTTGCACTTACGAACATTTTAGTCGTACGAAGTTTAGTGAAACGGCCCCCTGAAGCTAGACTGGCCAAATATGTCACACGACAATTTCTTCAGCCAGAAGCTAGAGAGGTGATAAATAAATCCATCCCATTCGCCAGCCTGTATCACATGAATGAGCTAGACTGGCCACTAAATGTTAAAGGTACATGCCCACTCAGTAGACACAAACTGTTCTATATATCAGAGACATCATCTGAGACATTTTCTGGCAAAATAAACACTCAGTCACCATTACCCCATGTAATGATTGGCATTATTATACAGTTTATATCAGACGTAAATTTCCAAACTGATATCAGGGGCGATAACCGTGTTAACGGACATTACTATTTATTCTCTGTATTTAGTTTTTGATGTGCAATGATCGCACTTTACAATCTGTCGAAAATATTATTGTTGCAGGTGAAACATTTAATCAGTATAAATACTCTATATATATGAACAAGGCTTCTAACTTTGGTCGGACAGGACCTCGTAACATAACAAAATGTGAATATTTTAGCAGAAAGTGCGCATGTTCATTTTAGAAGTATTGTTATCTTGCTAAAATAGCATAGTTAGAATATAATTATGCAAAGAATATCGAATTACAGCTGCTTTTCCTTGGTCGGACACAACCTCGTATCATAACAAATAAAGTAATGTGTTTAAGGCTTTAACGTCAATATTGTACTGGCAAGTTCATATGATCATTTGAGAATTATCATTATCCTGCAGAAATACATAGAATGCATAGAACATTACAATGTTAAACATGTTATGTTGGTATGATACGAGGTCGTGTCCGACGAAAGTCTTTTTCATATATATATATATATATAGCTATACCGATGAAAGCCGAAACACGCCGAATGCTTGTGGTTTCAAGTTAGAGAGGTTTCACTGCATAAGAAATTGCTGATTATACCAACATTGGACTATTTCCCTTCAAAATGCACAATACAAAGTTGAAACATAACATTGTCCCAATTCCCCCAAGGCTATGCTTATAACAACGCTATTACCTGTACAAAATTCTCCTACACCGAAAATAACCATATTTAATAAAAGTAAGAGACTCAGGAAGACACCAATAAAAGTGTTACTATAGCAACTGTGAGACTGTGACTGTATGTATCAGATGACGCCAAAAATGACACCTGACAAAAAACACGCTATAACAGGTCTTATGTAATGATTTACATAGCAGAGGGACGTAATGGATTAAATTCGTATACATTGCCGTATTAAGGTGCATGATCACGTGGTTACAACAACACCAACAATGGCTGAAAGTGTTGTAAGTATTATTTGCTACTTTTCTTAATAGGCAACGGATTTTGATGAAATATGGCGCAGCAAACGCGTCTTCATGAGCTGCAATTGGTGGTCCCGGCAGTTTGGCACATACTTATGTCGTTTTTGCGAAGCATAGATTTCCGTGTCAGTAGACATGGAAATCGATTATTCGCAAAAACGACAGAAATACCGAGACTACCAAATGCAGCTTAACAATACGCGTTTGATGCGCCATATTTCATCAAAATCCGTTACATAATAAGGAAAAAATAAAAGAATATGTACTTTGAATCAGAGGGCCTCTGGAAGTTTCAGTATTTGTTGTTGTTGTTGTTGTTGTAACCACGTGATCATACACCCTGCGTATGCGCTAATCCTTTCCATATACAGTATAACAATGTCGAGCCATTGTGTTTTGTACCTACATGTATAAGCCTATAAGCCTATAAGTTGTTTAGAACATATCATTCTAGTTTGAGAGTCTGTTATACATATGTGAATACCATAGTGGCAACATGGCGGCGAATAAAACTAATAGCGTTAAGGGAAAACACGGACAATACATCAAGTTATTATGGTATATATATATTTATTTTGTACTTAACCATTTCACCCCTAAGAAAGTGGAATGGATCTTTATATGTTAACGTCCGGACCGATCAAACGTCACAAAATGATTTTCAGACTAGTCCATTTATCAAAAGGGTGTGTTTTTTTGTTCTCAAAAATGTGAAAATTACTTGCAAAAAGTGCAGATCCTGATGAGACGGATCATCACGATCCGGCTCATCTGGATCTACACGTTTTGTCAATACCACTATACATGCCTGTGGCGTTGAAAGGGTGAATTGTATTCTACTATTCTGTACTATTCATGATTATGGAGGATTAAAAGAATCTATCTATCTACATTTAGAAATAATATTTCATTATATATTAATTTAACGGTTGCCATGGGGATCTGCAAACAATCGATATTCGGCCGTGGTTTTCGCAATTTTAACACGCAGATTCGAATTCCACGATGAATTTCCTATGAGAATAGACATGTTCATAAAGTTCTACTCTGGGTAGGGGTAGGTAAAAATGTTCAGCCTAGCGTCAAAGTAGTAATAATAGTATGTAGTGAATGTGTTAATTGGTCATCTGTTTAATGATACCGAATTGTATATTCATATTTCTTGCATGTACATGTATGTGGCAATAGTTGATTTCTACGAAGCCCCGCAGAGGACATAGATTTATTTTTATTAATTCGTTCCCACGAAATAACAATTCGTTCCCTCAATTTAACAATTTGTTCCCTCGAATCAACAATTCGTTCCCACGAATTAACAATTTGTTCCCACGTGGGAACGAATTGTTATTTCGTGGGAACAAATTGTTATTTCGTGGGAACAAATTGTTCAATTGAGAGAACGAATTGTTAATTCGTGGGAACGAATTGTTAATTCGTGGGAACGAATTGTTAAATTGAGGGAACAAATTGTTATTTCGTGGGAACGAATTAATAAAAAAAATAATTCTACGTCACGGTCTCCTGCGGGGCTCCGTAGATTTTAGATGCTGTACTATTTGGTATTGTTTAATGATACGGCCCGAGTCTTGCTGTACATTACATATTACTTCGTCACCCAAACATACAGATATTTGCATTATTTAGTTAGCTTATATTTAAATTGGGAACTGGCTCGAAGATCTTCCAAACGCGGGCATTTGAGCCCAAAAAGTGTCAGGCCAATGACCGTTGGCCCGTTTGTTCCAAATTTACTAGTATCTGCGATACAGTCGAAATGTGTGCATTAAATGAAGGAGGCGATGAGGCGGTTACGTTAACCTAGCCTATTCATTCTCATATCGCACTATTTGAGTGTCATCATTACTTCCCATCAATCTTAAAGGATAAAATTGGCGCCATATACATGTCGAACCAAACTGAACTATGTGTAATTCGTTTTTCAAAGAAGTTTGTTTGTCATGTATAGTCATGCAGTCTGAAATATTGTACACCGGGTATGTTAGAGCCAAATCCCACCCTTAAATATAAGCAAAAACTAAACTGTTTAGGAAAGTGCAAACATATGGAAGCGTCCTGGTGCCAATGCTAAAATATATTTACTAACTCCTAATTAGGCGATATTATCTCCTAATTAGGGTTTATTATCTCCTAATTAGGACTTAGTATCTCCTAAGTACGATTTACTATCTCCTAATTAGGGTTTAATATCTCCTAATTAGGACTTAATATCTCATTATTAGGAGTTATTATCTCCTAATTATCGAGATAAAACATGTTTACCACTGACACATATATCAAGTCCTAATTAGGAGATAGCAAGTCATAATTAGGAGATAATAAGTCCTAATTAGGAGTTACTAAGTCCTACTAATTAGCTAGTAACTCCTAATTAGGAAATATGAATGAGTTATCATCTCCTAATTATGATATACAAATATGTTAGCATTTGCACCAGGACGCTTCCATACAAACACGTCGGTGTATATGTTTAAAAGCTTGGCATGTTGCAAGCCGAGTATTACAAGGTGTATGATCACGTTGTTACAACAACAACAACAAGTACTGAAATTTCCAGAAGCCCTCCGATTCAAAGTACGTGTTCTTTTATTTTGTCCTTATTATGTAACGGATGTTTATGAAATATGGCGCATCATACGCGTCTTGTTAAGCTGGTCTCCGTACTTTGGTCCAAACTTCTGTCGTTTTTGCGAAGAATCGATTTCCGTGTCTACTGACACGGAAATCGATTCTTCGCAAAAACGACATGAGTATGTACCGAACTCCAGGGACCACAACATGCAGCTCATAAAGACGCGTTCGCTGTGCCATATTTCATCAACATCCGGAGTCTATTAAGGAAAATACAAAATAATACTTACTTTGGATTGGGAGCGCTTTCAACACGTTCAGCCATTGCTGTTGTTGTTGTAATGCACCTTGTATTATGCAAAACGGAGATAATATTTATTGGTACCTCATTGGATAAAATAAAATTCAAAACAAGTTTGCCATAGTTACGGTATTGACCTCGGTTACCCATGTGCAGAATATGATCAGTTACTAAACGTTCATAATAGTGTTAATATATGGAGTTGCCAGTGTTTATATACGGACTGTCCGTCACTAGAATGTAATAGCAAGGGCGTCACCGGTTGTTTTTAAAAGGGCAGGGATTCCGCTGGCGATCGCCACTTTCGCAATTGGCGATAAAAATAAACAATTGGCGATAAAAAATTACAATTTTCGAGAAAAAAAAATCGAAAAGGGGATTCGACTTTCAGCTGTGAAGCAACCGAAATATGTAATGGGTCCAGCCCCTGGACCCCTTACAAAGTTATGTTGCTTCACAGCCCTGGAAATGTTTTTATTTTCGATTTCCATAAGCCAAATGCTGAATTCGGGTATGTTTGGATAACAACTAGCTCCTGGACAACGCATTTTGGGTCAATTTAAGAAGCGTATTCAGGCCCGTAGCCAGGGGGGTCGGAGCGGTCGGACAACACCCCCCCCCCCCCCCCCCCCCCCCGCCCACCCCCCCCGCCCAGCCTCGAGGTCCACTCTTTTGGCCTCGAGGTCCACATTTTTAGACCCCCTAGATATCTCAGGCCCCTTGGGCCTTCGAAACGACCCTCCCCCCCTTCAAACAGGTCTGGCTACGGGCCTGGTATTTCTGAAAATTGGCGTATTGCAATACGTTTAGCGTCGCTTGTCTGTGTTTTGTTAGTAGAGCATTTGGTTAATGTAATGTCTGCAATGAAAATAGCTATCGCGAACGTCATTTATATCAAAATAAATCCTGCTGACTCCAAAAAAGGGGGTTCGTAC
Source organism: Conchocele bisecta (assembly GCA_029237695.1). NCBI lineage: Eukaryota > Metazoa > Mollusca > Bivalvia > Lucinida > Thyasiridae > Conchocele > Conchocele bisecta. Next base: position 10,310,882 of record CM055278.1, read on the forward strand.
ATCGAACCTGTAGAGCTGTTTTTCGCCATATTTCCCAATGGCTGTATTTCTCTGTTTGCCTTGGATGCTGGATGTTTCAAATACTGTTTTATCTGTATTAATATTTAAAAGGTACATGCCCACTCAGTAGGCACTAAATTTTCTTTATAGGAATTAAATAAGTGTATAATTGTGTCACTATTCCACCAGTTCTAAAGATTATGAGTGCCCGCTATACAGATATAATCATTTAGTACCGTAATATTTATTTTACTGATAGTGAATCGCGGTGGTATCAGGCTATTTTCATATGCAAAGGAGGCATGCTCTTTATTAATTATTAATACGAACTAAATGCGCCACCTGAAAAAAAATATTTTCGACGGATTATAAAGTGTGATCATTTCACATCAAAAACAAAATACAGAGAATAAATAGTAATGTCCGTTAACATTTTAAGGAAACACGGTTATCGACCCTGCTATCAGTGTGGAAATTTACGTCTGATATAAAATGTATAATAATGTCAAACAATACGTGGGGTAATGGTGAATGAATGTTTATTTTGCCAGAAAATGTCATATCTACAGAATATACAAAACTATATATCTCCCTATATTATAACCGACTGTGTGGGAATGTACCCTTAACCCTTAGATCGCGGGAAACACAAATTGTCGTCTGCTGTTGCTTTATATTTTGTCTTCTTTATCAATAAAAACATGATATGACAGCACTTTAGAATCATTTCCATTGGAAATGATTCTAAAGTGGTGTCAAATTATGGATTTTGATGAGAAAAATGGAAAATCAAAAAAATCAGCAGACAACAAATTTAATTCAGCATTGTAAGGGTTAATAAGCGTCTGTGTGCGTTATCATGAAACAGGAGGACATGATGAAACATAGCTTATAATTATGCAACGTTATTGCTACACTAGTACTTACTAATCTACGGAAGCCCATTAGGGCCACTTCACTTTTTTTTAATTTCCATTTATTCAAGATGTTTTCTTGAATTTTCAAGTTCTTTTCTTGAATTTTTAAGATCTTTTCTTGAATTTTCAAGAAAAGATCTTGAAAATTAAAGAAAAGAACTTGAAAAGATCATTGAAAATTCAAAAAAGTATCTTGAAAATTCAAGAAAAGATCTAAAAAAGGTCTTGAAAATTCAAGAAAAGATTTTGAAAATTCAAGAAAGAATCTTGAAAATTCAAGAAAAGATCTCGAAAATTCAAGATAAAAAAAAGTGAAGTGGCCCTAATGGGCTTCCGTACTAAACCTCCCAATATTTGTCAATTTCATTATTTTTAAATACTTGAATACTGTGTTTGAAATCAAACAGCTAGATTGGCTGAACCTGGGTTGTTCTACAGCTGAGGCTCAGTCAATCAAATTGCTTGATTAAGAGTTGTCATCGTTAATAGATATTCAGAAACGTTGCAATCTACGCAGATTAACACAGGCGGATTTGTAGTTTTACAGTACAATTGATTACTCTCTATTTCACGAAACCTGTCCAAATTTTACGGCCATACAAACAATGCAAATATTGATTTTATTACAAACAATTGATTTGTCTTTGCGAATTTAACATGGTGGAAAAGGAGGTGGAGGAGCTGTAGGAGGAGTAAGAAAACTAATTTATTTTTAAAATTGACTCCGAAACCTGGCTAGATAGCTTGGAAATGATCTAACTAATAAAACAAAAGTAAACATTTTAAAATCGGTCCAGTATTTCTAAAATTCTAAAAATGTCCCCATGTTAAACCCCCATAGACATCTTCACTCTATTGGGCCCCATGTTAATGGGATTTATGTCTATTGGGATGTAACATGGGGAAATTGTTTTTTCGCAATAAAATCAATATTTGACCAAATTTCACGAAATAAAAAGAAGGCTCATACTTAAAAAATTTAATATCGAAAACAATATTGTTTTTGAATTGTTTATATAGCCGTAAACTTTGGGCAGCTTTCGTGAAACAGACAGTAGGTATAATAATGTGTTATTTATACCTTGTATCGTTACGTCATGACCTTAGAGAAGAATCGATTTCCGTGTCTACTGACACGGAAATCGATTCTTCGCGAAAAACAACATAAGTATGTGCCGAACTCCCGCGACCACCAAATGCAGCTCATGAAGACGAGTTTGTTGCGCCATATTTCATCAAAATTCGTTGCCTATTAAGGAAAATATAAAATAATACTTACTTTGAAGTGGGCGCGCTTTCAACACTTTCAGCCATTGTTGTTGTTGTAACCACCTGATCATGTACCTTGTATTATATTTCAGCGTTCCCGTTGCCGGTTTAACACTGTTGTATTTCCTATTGACAAGTAAACATCTGAGCCACAAATTCCTTTCCGCCAGTCGCTTCGTCGACGTAAACGGAAAGGAACGGACATTCACGGATCGATTCGTTAAACGCCCGGAGAAACCCGAAGTCCGCCATGTTGGATTTCTCAAAGTACATAAAGCCGGAAGTAGCACAATACAGAACATCTTCTTCCGGTTTGGGATAAGACGTAACCTGACATTCGTGTTTCCCCGGAAAGGCCATTATTTTATGCAAAGACACGACATTATGCCAATTCATACTGGCGGACATTACGATATTCTCGCCACACACAGCGTATTTAAAGAAGAATTATTCACCGTGCTCCCAAATGACTCTATAAACGTTGCGATTATTCGGGAACCGCTTGACCGAATGATCAGCGCCGCCTACTACTACCGCGATGTCTTCCGGGAGACATACCTTACACATATCCCACGTGACAACTTTATATACAGTCTTGTAAATAACCCGGAAACATATGACCGTGCGTATTTTTCGCATACCAGAAATTCAATTGCGAAGGATTTCGGATTCCCTCTTACGTTATCCATTAAGCAACCACTCGATATTACGAAACATTTGAACTACTTAGACGCACGATTTAAATTGGTCATGCTCACCGAACGCTTTGAAGAAAGTCTTGTATTATTGAAACGACTTATGAATTGGGGACTGCGTGACATCATATACTCCCCCACAAACTCACACGCCCACCAAAGCGTCGCTAATTTATCAGCGGCGGCCATCGCTAAATTTCAGCAAACGAATTTCCTCGATTATAAGATATACGATACGTTTAAAGCAAAGTTTGAGGAGTTAGCATCCCGCGGTGGGCCAGGATTTCAACAGGAAGTTGTGCAGTTTAAATCCATATTGACCGAAACGGATGCGTTTTGTAGAAATAGCGTACTACAAGGTCAGGGTCGTCCGCTAACCGTTTCCGGGTCACGGTGGAATCCGGAATTTGAGGTGTCGGTTCGTGATTGCGAGCTAATGACGATGCGAGTGGAACCATTTATTACATTCATGCGGAACAGACATGCAGAGATGAATATGATAACGCCGAAGAAAACTGTCCGTTGAAGATATAATAGGGCTTTATTGAGTGATTGATCAGCCTAGATCAGACAGCACACTTATTCTTGACCAGCCTATACTCAGCCTCGTTCTGGTACATGTACACCGCCGCATGTACTAATTTTGTTATACTGTACTACACTCGTTACATCAAATTATCTTAACCATTAGACCGCTACTCACTACAATTCTCGTCTTGCTTGCTTGTTGCTTGTATATAATCTTGCCTTATTTCTCAATAAAAACATGCTTTGACAACACTTCAGAATCATTTCCAATGGAAATGATTCTGAAGTGCTGTCAAAGCATGTTGTAAATTATTCTAATGTGCTGTTAAATCATGTTTTTGATGATAAAAATGGAAAATAGAAAATAAACAGCGGACGACAAAAAAAATAAGACAGCGGTCTAAGAGTTAAGCCAAACTACGGATAACTCAAATTTATTGGTCCCAAGTTCATGCTTTCCTATACACTAACTCTCATTAAAGAGTGATATAACCAGGTTCTGTGTTCACGATACGCTTGTGTATTTATCATTTAATAGAAAACAAATATTCACAGTAATAAATGATAAATGGCTTCACCATAAATCCTAAAGCCTCGTTATTCTCAACTTACAAGTGCGTAATGAGTCCGATTCTGTATTGGTGCGAACTACGGTGTCTCGTCCCGTCCCGTATCGGACCTACTTGTGTTTCGGCCCAGCGCAACACTACTCATTATGTAACCTCGGTAAGGTGATGTCGTTTCGCTCCTCGAGAGTCGACATATTGAGGAATGGCTTCAATCTACAAAGGGTGTAAATTCGCAATGAACAACATGGTGTTTAGTTAGTGGCATGTCGTCTCTTCCTGCCTTCGCTAAAAGTGTGCATCTTTCGATTCTACGACGCATAGAGACGAACCTTTAGACCCTTATCTTTCGTTCCTTCGTTTCTACACCGCGTAGAGGCGAAAATTAAGGTCCTTAACCCTTTCACCCCCAAGTAACTGGAATGGACTTTAATATGTTAAATTTGCAATCAATCCAATGGTCATTAAATGATTTTCAGACTAATCCATTTATGAAAAGGGGGTATTTTTGTTCTTAAAATATGAAAAGTACTTGCAAAAAGTGCAGATCCTGATGAGACGGCTCGTCACGAGCTAGCTCATCTGGATATACACTGTTTGCCAATACCAATATACAGGCCTGTGGTGTTGAAATGGTTAAAGGTACATGGCCACTCTGCAGGCACAAAATGTTCTTTATAGGAATTAAACACGGTTATCGCCCCTGATATCAGTGTGGAAATTTACGTCTGATATAAAATGTATAATAATGTCAATCAATACGTGGCGTAATGATGAATGAATATTTCATTTGCCAGAAAATTTCATATGTACAGAATATACAAAACTATCTGTCTCCCTATAGTATAACCTGCTGAGTGGGCATGCACCTTTAATGTTCGTCTCTTCTCGCCGCAGAAACGAAGAGACGATCTGTTCCTAACGAGCCTCAACACTAATAGTGCAGGGGCCCTGTATACATGTATGGGAGATTGCGCCAATGTGTGGAACGCCAAGTCTACATAAACTCAAATAATTAATTCTAGCTCTAAATATTTAATGCTAGCTCTAAATATATAATGCTAACTCTAATTATTTAATGCTAGCTGTAAATAATATATAATGCTAGCTCTAATTATTTAATGCTAGCTCTAAATAATATATAATGTTAGCTCTAATTATTTAGAGCTAGCATAATTATTTGAGTTTATGTAGATTAGAGCTAGCATTAAATATTTAGAGTTAGTTCTAAATCATTTAAAGAGCTCTCTCAATCATTTGGAGCTAGCTCTAAATATTTAATGCTAGCTCTAATTATTTATAACTCGCATTACTTATTTCAGTCTATGCAGATTTGGCCTTCTATATAAATGGGCCAACGATACAAATCTTATGACGCATATACGTTTACATGTATGCGTCAAGTACTTTATAGCGTATATTGTGGTTGGTATGTTTACCACGTGAATGATATATCTTTCTATTCAATGACACATTCTTCAAACAACCTAGAGGCAAACCACTCAACTAGCTATATGCGAGAATATGCGAACCTAACACTAATAGGAAAAATAGCAGTATTAAAAACGTTTGCATTCCCTAAACTGGTATATCCGCTGACAGTACTAGAAAATTCATCTGATGAAATCATTAAGGAGATAAATAAATATATGTTTGACTTTCTTTGGGATGGAAAACCTGATAAAATATGTAGAAAAACAATTATTCAAAACTACGAAAATTGTGGATTAAAAATAATAAATATTCAAGCTTTTTTTAATTCATTAAAAGCATCTTGGATAAAAAGATTAAAGGGATCACAGAATCAATGGAAAACAGCTTATAACAATGAATTGAACAAAAAACTTCTATACATTTCATGAACTAAAGAATTTGTACAATTTAAGCAATGGAGATTTCCTAAAGTACTATACATTAATAGGTAATATTAAAGATGCATGGAAAGAAACACTTAAAACAGAAAATATTGACACTGGCACACCTGAATATCTAATTTCGAAACTTTTAAAAAATAAAATGGCCAATAAGATGTTATATGACATACAAATCGATACAATGCGATTAACTATATTAAAACACACTGTAAAATGGGAAAATGAATTAAATATTCAAAATATTAAATGGAAGAAAATATTTATCTCACCTATCAAAAATACTATCTGCACAAAACTAAGAACATTCCATATACAAATACCTAATGAGAATAATACAAATAACTCCTTCCTATTTGTATGTAACTTGAAACCATCAAACTTGTGTGAATTTTGTAATATGAACGTAGATTCAAATAAACATATGTTTTGGGAATGTCAAACTATCCAAACATGTTGGTCGGAAATAGATGAATTATTGAAATTGAAACTAAATTACAATGCACATCTAAATTACGAACACATATCATTTTGTAATATTAACGTAGTATCTAAACAAAGGTCGGTTCTAATTAATTTCATTATCCTTCTAGCAAACTATTTTATATTCAAATGTAAATGTTGCTCAACACTGCCAACACTAAACTCATTCAACATGTATCTACAGAAAACAATCCTAATTGAAGAGACACTTGCGACAATGAAAGATAAACTGTTGCAATTGAATACAAAATGGAATGATTTTCACTTCAACTAACAAAACGTATACCAAAGTACCCACACATAGATATATATATACTAGTAATGCCAAAAACGTTCTCTATTTTTTTTGTTGCATTAACCAAGACCCAAACCCCCGCACCCACGTATACCCACAACACCCATACACATTATCATATAAAAACTCGTTGTTACATGTCACATATACTAAGACAAAGAAAATGTTTTTACCTCTATCAATTGTTCAATCATTTTGTACACATAAATTGTAAAATTGTGTATGCACATGTATGTATTATATGTAACAAAGAGAATAAAAAAATGAAATACAAAAAAGAATAATACCAGCACAAAAATATTTACACAATTTCCTAACATTTGATTGGCCCGTAGCAAGTCTCTGTCCAAAATTTATATCCCAGTAAACTCCCACGCCGAACTATTTTCCGTAACCGTGAGGCGCAGTTAAAATAATTCTTAAGAAAACGGAAAATAAACACATTTTCTTGATGAATTTATTTCAAGTGCTGGAATTATAAGGAATGAATGGCTTTTTTGTTGAATTTATCGGGGATATAAACTTGGAAAAGTCGCGGGAATACTGGACGAGGCCTTCCGGCCTTCCGGCCTTCGTCCAGTATTCCCGTGACTTTTCCAAGTTTATACCCCGATAAATTCCAGAAAAAGGCCATTCATTCATATAATAAACACCGAAGTAATGTATGTCACATCTTATCTCAGTCGTCATACATTGTACATGTACATGTATTTCCCAAAACATCAGAAATGTAAAGGTACACGCCTACTTAGAAACAAAATTGCTACCCCGCTACATAGCGTAGCAATTTAACCACATTAATGTATCACATGGAAGAGTGATTTGTGCAATCGGTTATCCGGCGTGTTTGATATGTTAGAGATATACAACTGTCAAAGCTGTATCAATACATTATTAATAAAGAACTTAAACATGCAGAAATTGGTTATTTTACCGTGCCAATGTGTTTATTTGACATTTGCATGTTTATTTCGTAAATTGTAAAGCTTCACTTCGTTATGTTGAATGTTGAACAACAACAAGAGAAAAGAGGGATTTCATGGCAAAATGATTTCCCTGTTCTATTATGTTTGGCAATTTACTAGTTCTACAGCAAATATTATTTGTTTAAGGGTAAACAATAAACCATTTACTAAATTTTGGCATACATGCAACAGGTTTGGGTATGCACGTCGGTTGCTCTCATTTTGTTAATGGGTTAAATTATAGCCGTAGATAACATATCGGAGGCTAATTATTGTAGCTAATGCCCACTCAGTAGGCACAACATGTTCTTTATATCAGATACATCATCTGAGACATTTTCTGGCAAAATATACATTCATTTACGATTACCCCACGTATTGATTGGCATTATTATAATTTATATCAGACGTAAATTTCCACACTGATGTCAGGGGCGATAACCGTGTTTCCGTAAAATGTTAACGGACATTACTATTTGTTATTTGTATTTATTTTTTGATGTGTAATGATCATACTTGATATCTGTCGAGCATATTATTTGTTTAGGTGACGCAATTAATTAGCATAAATAATTAAAAAATATCATTCCTCATTTGCATATGAAAATAGCCCGATTCCACCGCGAGTCACTATTAGTAAAATGCATATTACAGGGGCGGCGGAAGTGTGGAGGGGGGCCCCTAATAATTGTATTGGGGGGGGGGGGCAGGGCTGGGCCTGACCCCCTCAATACTTATGTAATAAAGCACATATTCACCTCCTCAAACTTGCTGAGAATGCAAGAAATTGCATTTTGCGCCTCTTAGAATTCAAAACTTTTCGGAGGAGCATGCCCCGGACCCCCTAGCAACATCGGGCCCTCAAGAATGGGCCCTGAGAATGCAGGAAATTGTGTTTCACGCCTCTAATATTCGGGGAAGCATGCCCCTGGACCCCCCTAGCAACATCGGGCTGTTTGGGCCCTCAAGACTGGGCCCTGAGAATGCAAAATTTTCCGGGGGGGGGACATGCGGACCCCGGACCCCCTTGCAACATCGGAGCCCTCAGAATGCAGGAAATGGCGTTTCAAGCCTCTTATGTTTCAGAAATGTGAGGGGGAGCCTGCCCCAGGACCCCCTAGCAACATCCGGCCCGTTGGGCCCTCACGACTGCCCCCCCCCCATTTTTTTTGTTTCCGCTTCTGCCGCCTATGTATTACCAAATGATTATATCTGTATAGCGGGCACTCGTAAATTTTAGAACTGGTAGAATAGTGCCACAATTATACACTTATTTGTTTCCTATAAAGAACATGTTGTGCCTACTGAGTGGGCATGTACCTTTAATTCATCCCTTATATTAAAAACTATTCACTTAAGTATGCCCAGAAGTATGTATTGTTACCACTCATTGGAACCGTCGAGACGGCTCAAATGGGTGGTAACAACATATTCTTTCGCGAAGAAGTAACACAAATACAAGGTGTATGATCACGTGGTACTAACAACAACAACAAATACTGAAACTTCCAGAATCCATCCGATTGAAAGTACGTATTCTTTTATAGTGTCCTTATTACGTAACGGATTTTGATGAAATATGGCGCATCAAACGCGTGATGTTAAGCTGCATTTGGTGGTCTCTGTATTTTCGCCTAAACTTCTGTCGTTTTTGCGACACGAAATCGATTCTTCGCAAAAACGACGTAAGTCTGTGCCAAACTCCATGGGCCAAATGCAGCTCATGAAGACGCGTTTTCTGCGCCAAATTTCATCAAAATCCGTTGCATATTAAGGAAAATATCAAATAATACTTACTTTGGAGTGGGCGACGTTGTTGTTGTTGTAACCACGTGATCATGCACCTTGAAATAGCGACAATTATTTAAATTGGTTCAAACTATCAGGACTATACCCTGTGTTCGTGTAATCAGTTGGAGCTATGGGCTAAATTGCGTCGAGATTTGCTCAAATATTGATATGAATTTATTTTGGGCTTGAAGAAATCACAATGCGGATAATATACATGTAGTATAATCGGATACCTTGTATTTATGTCTTTCATTGAACGCTAAATATATACGTCCGGGTATGTAATGTGTACGGAAGCCCATTAGGGCCACTTCACTTTTTTTTTTATCTTTTCTTGAATTTTCGAGATGTTTTCTTGAATTTTCAAGATCTTTTCATGAATTTTCAAGATCTCAAGATCTTTTCATGAATTTTCAAGATCTTTTCTTGAAAATTCAAGAAAAGGTCTTGAAAATTCAAGAAAAGAACTTGAAAATTCAATATTTCAAGATGTTTTCTTGAATTTTCAAGTTCTTTTCTTGAATGTTCAAGATCTTTTCTTGAAAATTCAAGAAAAGATCTTGAAAATTCAAGAAAACATCTCGAATAAATGGAAATTGAAAAAAAGTGAAGTGGCCCTAATGGGCTTCCGTAATTTTGTACTATTCACCGCATGGTTCGGTATAAATCAATATATCGAAACGCCAATCCTAGAAATCTACGTAGTGATATGTGGCTGTGACGAGGGGCGGAGGCTTATGGTTTTTTTTTGCGACCAATGCACATCCAGATCAGCCTGTGCATCCGCACAGTCTGATCAGGATCTGCATTGTTCGCCATTCCATCAATGAAACATCCGCCATGCTTCTAACAAGCAATATAGATCGTTATCAGGATACAGGGATGTGCTATTTGATCAGGAGCTACATTGGTCACAAATCCAATTTCTCCAGTCACAGTCACGTATATTTCACGGTATACGTGTATTTACACACATCAGGCAATTCCGGAATTTATATTACTGGTTCTGCACTCCGCGCCAGCGGAACATGTTTTCACATCGAGATCAGCACCGGATTCCTGACGAATTTCCTTTCAACTACATACAGAAGATACTACATACACATATTTTCGTCTAGTAACCGGTGCAAGAAATTTACGCCGATTACTAGACAGAAAATGCGTTTATGCTGTAGCGCTGAGTAGAGCTGAGTGGCGTCTCGTCATGAAACCGGTGCATTTTTCGATGTGAAACATTTTTCGCCGGTGCGCAGTGCAACACCACACCAGCGGACATAGAAAAGCCAGATACAGTGGAACCTCTCTACACCGAACAACCTTGCGACATCAAAACATCACATTTTAACCACAAGCATTCGGCGTGTTTCGGCATAACTCTATATATATGAACAAGGCTTAACACATTCCGCGATTTTATTAACGCTAATGTGAATATTTTGGCGGAAAGTGCACATGTTCATTTGAGAATTATTGTTATCTTGCTAAAATAACATACATGTAGTTAGAACATATTTATGCAAGTAATATCGAATTACAGCTCCTTTTCCTAGGTCAGACACAACCTCGTATCATAACAATTGTAGTGGCAAGTTCATGTGATCATTTTCGAATTATCGGTAGCCTGCAGAAATACATAGAATGCATAGAACATTACAATTTTGAACATGTTATTTTGTTATGATACGAGGTCGTGTCCGACCAAAGTTAGACGCCTTGTTCATGAATAAAGTTATACCGATGACAGCCGAAACACGCCGAATGCCTGTTATTTTAACCGATTTCAGTCAAATATCGCTGATGTTTATCAGTGTTCATGATTGCAATGCACACAGACATTTGTGTCAGTGCTCTTACATCGGAATTACAGTGAACCATCTCTAAACCTGACACCCTGGGGACACCCTGGGGACCTCCCAGCCCTGGGGACCTCCCCGGGTGTCCTGGTTTAGAGGGGTTCCACTGTACAATGTATCTACACTAAATACCTTGATCAATGACGCAACTAAATGGAAACTAAAGCACATTGCCCCACCCAATGGTTTGTATACAGTATAATAATAACATCTAATGCCTGTAACTGAGAAACCTTTGGCTGTCTAATTCCACTATATTTACAACGTCGGAGCCAACGTTGGATGAGGAGGATATTGATAGATGCAATATGAGAGCCCATGAATATAGACAATACCAGGCTAGTGTATTTTGATATCAAGTTTATCAGGCAAACGCGTAGGAATTCCGAGGTCTGCCGAGGAATTCCTACCGTTTCCGAGCAGAGCCTGATAAACATGCTATCAAAAGACATTAGCCTAGTATTCTATTTATCAGGTAACGTTTTATGCTCGAAAATTACCACAGATGGTGTCGTTATATATGGACAGAACGCGGACTTGTTTACGTTGCGTCATTACAGTGACATCATTCGGTAACGTCATGTGACGTCATCCGACCACTAGTTCAATTCGTTGTAATCCGGATGTTTGTATCAGGTCAATGCCTTAATACAGCAATATGTCAGTACGTATTCGGGCAATACAGGGCAGGTTACCAGATAAATGCCAGTCCAGTAGATTCATGGTGGGTATAGTACGTCACTTATTTCCTTTGTTCCAGCAAAATGTAGGTTTAATCGGCTGAATCTCCGACGACGCGGAAGTTGGCAGACGTTGCTATTCAATTGTCCGGGGTCTCTGCACTTTGTCGCGTCATAATCGCTTCAGTAGTTGCTGAGATACTAAATAATGTATGGTCTGAAGTGGAGGATTTTTCTTACCTGATTCAGTGCACCCCGTCGAAATAGCAGGTGCCCGTGACGTACTACACACACCGTGTACAGAAAGTCACAGGAACCTGTTATTGGGATGGGTGCACTCTTTCAGGTAAGAACAAACCTACACTTCGGAGTCTTCTCTCTTTAACCCTTTCAACACCACAGTGGTATTGGCAAAGTGTAGATCCAGATGAGCCGGCTCGTGACGAGCCGTCTCATCAGGATCTGCACTTTTTGCAAGTAATTTTCATATTTTTTTTAATAAAAGACACCCCCTTTTCATAAATGGACTAGTCTGAAAATCATTCTGTGACGGTTGAATTGGTTGCAAAATTAAAATATCACAATCCATTCCATTAATACCTCACCGTTCCGTCAATGAGAATAACAAGCATTGGTCAGTGTATGCATTGTATGATTCAATGACGATCAGGATCTATACTGGTCAAAATAGTCACACACAGTATTATCAGTTCGTGCTCCAATCTGAAGTATAGTACACTGACGTACACACATGTAAAGTACATACAGGTCACACAACGCCTGCACTGGTAAAGGTGCGCCGATATAGTACGGCCATAAAACAAATAGTAAGTGGTGTCGCTTTGTACTGTGTCAACGTCAGGTCAGGTCAGGTCAGGCTAACACAGGGCTGTGGAACAGGTAAAAATGAGTACGACCCAGGTTAACCGTATGCTCTTGTTACGGTGAACTATATGGATGGTTGGTCCAGGGTCATTCAAATTTGATACATTCTGGTTAATTATTCCAGTGTTCACTAAAATAAAGCCCACATAACAGCTGAAGAGCTACAGAGCCCCGCAGGGAAAAGTATAATTCTTTTTTATTAATACGTTCCCACAAAATAACAATTCGTTCCCTCAATTTAACAATTCGTTCCCACCCCTCAATTTAACAATTCGTTCCCACGATATAACAATTCGTTCTCATGATATAACAATTCGTTCCCTCGAATTAACAATTCGTTACCACGATATAACAATTTGTTCCCACGAATTAACAATTCGTTCTCACAAAATGACAATTCGTTCCCTCAATATAACAATTCGTTCCCACGATATAACAATTATTCCCACGAATTAACAAATTCGTTCCCGTGGGAACGAATTGTTATTTCGTGGGAACAAAATGTTAAATAGAGGGAACAAATTGTTAATATCATGCGAACGAATAGTTAATTCGAGGGAAAGAATTGTTAAATTGAGGGAACGAATTAATAAATAAAAAATCCATGTCCCCTACGGAGCTCCGTAAATAGTCATCTGTAGAAAAGTGATAGGTATTTTTGTTGGACGGTGACTGGTACAGACGAAATGGGGATTTATTACTACGAGATGTGTGGTCAGTCTAGCTCCAAGTCCATCTCGATGAGCCTGATAATAATCTGACTGAATCAGTGCAGACCCTGATCAGACTGCGCTGATGCGCAGGCTGATCTGGGTCTACACTGATGACATAGTCAATAAGTCCCATTTCTCCAGTCACGTGCACATATTCACCCAGTCGTCTGTCTGCACGTGGTGTCATGATGATGAGTGTGTTGTGTCAAAATGCACCTTCAACCAATCATCTTGATGCGTGTTCTTTCGACCTGACCTGGCCATGTGACCTGCACGTTGACCAATCGTTGACATGTACCAGAGGTAAACCACCTTTAGTATGATGGCAAACTCAGAGATGAAAGACTCTGACCTAGGACCCAATAAATGCCCCATTCAATAACGTGACCCCACCAGACGCCTATCTAACCGCATGCCATTGAACTCCAAATCCACATTGGACCGAGCCATCTGGGGGCCGTTTCACTAAACTTCGTACGAATAAAATGTTCATAAGTGCAAAATTATGATTTCACATTAAATACGTTTTCTTGTAAACAATTATTGGATTTACATATGCAGCCTATGCTCAATAAATGTAAATCCATCAATTGATTTACAGACGATCCTCAATTTGCACTTACGAACATTTTAGTCGTACGAAGTTTAGTGAAACGGACCCACGGTCCGACTCAACGACATTGTAATGGATATAATAGTCGGGGTGGGGGTGGCTGGTAATGGGAATGTGGAGATGTGCCAGTTAAATCAGGGGTAGTGTAGCCTGTTTTATCCCGTCAACACAGTGTGTATGTGCCGTCAACACAGTGCGTATGTGCCGTCAACACAGTGCGTATGTGCCGTCAACACAGTGTGTATGTGCCGTCAACACAGTGCGTATGTGCCGTCAACACAGTGCGTATGTGCCGTCAACACAGTGTGTATGTTCCGTCAACACAGTGCGTATGTGCCGTCAACACGGTGCGTATGTGCCGTATGTGCCGTCAACACAGTGCGTATGTGCCGTCAACACAGTGTGTATGTGCCGTCAACACAGTGCGTATGTGCCGTCAACACAGTGCGTATTTGCCGTCAACACAGTGCGTATGTGCCGTCAACACAGTGCGTATGTGCCGTCAACACAGTGTGTATGTGCCGTCAACACAGTGTGTATGTGCCGTCAACACAGTGCGTATGTGCCGTCAACACAGTGTGTATGTGCCGTGAACACAGTGCGTATGTGCCGTCAACACAGTGTGTATGTGCCGTCAACACAGTGTGTGCCGTCAACACAGTGTGTATGTGCCGTCAACACAGTGCGTATGTGCCGTCAACACAGTGTGTATGTGCCGTGAACACAGTGCGTATGTGCCGTCAACACAGTGTGTATGTGCCGTCAACACAGTGCGTATGTGCCGTCAACACAGTGCGTATGTGCCGTCAACACAGTGTGTATGTGCCGTCAACACAGTGTGTATGTGCCTGTCGTCAACACAGTGCGTATGTGCGTCTAACACTGTGTGTATATGTGCCGTCAACACAGTGTGTATGTGCCGTCAACACAGTGTGTATGTGCCGTTAATATGTGCCGTCAACACAGTGTGTATGTGCCGTCAACACAGTGCGTATGTGCCGTCAACACAGTGTGTATGTGCCGTCAACACAGTGTGTATGTGCCGTCAACACAGTGCGTATGTGCCGTCAACACAGTGTGTATGTGCCGTCAACACAGTGTGTGTGTGTGCCGTCAAACAGTCGTAGTGCCGTCAACACGGTGCGTGTGTGTGCCTCACAGTGCGTATGTGCCGTCAACACAGTGTGTATGTGCCGTCAACACAGTGCGTATGTGCCGTCAACACGTGCGTACACAGTGCCGTATGTGCCGTAACACAGTGCGTATGTGCCGCAGTGTGTATGTGCCGTCAACACAGTGCGTATGTGCCGTCACAGTGCGTATGTGCCGTCACACAGTGCGTAGTGCCGTCAACACAGGTGCCGTCAACACAGTGTGTATGTGCCGTCAAAACACGTGCGTATGTGCGTCACAGTGTGTGCCGTGAACACAGTGTATGTGCCGTCAACACAGTGTGTATGTGCCGTCAAACACAGTGCGTATGTGCCGTCAACACAGTGCGTATGTGCCGTAACACAGTGTGTATGTGCCGTCAAAAGCTGTATGTGCAGTCAACACGTGTGTTTGTGCCGTCAACACATGTGCGTATGTAGCCAATCACCAGTGCGTTATGTGGCCGTCAACGGGAATGAGTGCGTTTGTGCCGTCAACACCAGTGGCGTATGTGCCGTCAACTCAGTTTTTGGGGGGGGGGGCGTATGTGCGTCAAAATAACACAGTGCGTTTGTGCCGTGTAACACTGGTTGCAGTGAAACATTTTTGATATCCAGTCAATACTATTTTTGCATTTTACAGCCATTTGTAGGTGTTGACGCGATAAATAGAATAGTAGGTTAGTGCCGTGAATGGGAAAAAATATCTGGCGCGGCACGGAAACGGGATGTGCTCGGCAGAGCCTCGCCCATCCCGTTTCCTGAGCCTTGCCAGATATTTTTTCCCATTCACGGCACTAACCTACTATTCTCTATTTACCGTTCCAGCTACGTGTATTTCATACGTGCATGGATACTCGTGTGATGCAACATACAACGGGGTGCACTAAATAGTTTGCCAGTTAAACCAAAGTGGAATGAAGTATATATTTCGGTCTTTTATGAGTTATTTCGGTATATCTGGTGGTTCGGGTACATTGTTAAGAACATACAATTTACGTCACATGCCATTCACATGTTGATAGTGGATAGTGTATTATACTCTTTTTTAGACATGTAGTAATAAAATGTAATAATTCTATAATCAATGTATCCTGTCAACATGCAGATCACCTGTGATTTACGTCACCTCCCGCGAGTTACACGTGTCAGTACGGTAGGCAATACAGACCGGGTATGGAAGGTGTTCGAGCCAATTCCCACCCTTAAATATACGCCGAATCTAATCTAATCGTGTGAAAATGAGCTACGACCCGCGTGCGTTTTCAACCAATAAAACCATTATAAAACCGATAACAATAAAACAGGTCCCAAATTGTTTGTTTAGATTAATGTAATGAACCTGAACCGCCAATGCAAGTCTAACAGTTATATATCGTCTGAAAAATGTCAAATATTCTCGGATAGATTGTCGAGCTCTCAAAGCGGTGAAATTTGGCTACACATCCTTACATAGACCTCTTTACATCGCGACGCTCATTAGCTGATATCTAATAATAGCGTGACGGGGGATGTCGTAGTCGATTTTGACACATCGCGGGAAATCGTTATCCAATCAAATGGGGCGCCACGCGTTTAATCACCGCTTTCAGGGCTCGTTAGAAAATCGCGTAATTGTACGACTTTTAATGTGTTAAATGTAGGAACAGATAACATAACTGCAGTTCACGTATTATATCGGCATTAGCAGATTGATATCTTTCTCCTAAATCAATAGAACCCGAATTTGGAGTTTGTGGTTGAAATGAAAACTGATATAATCGGTCGGTCTGAAAGCAACGCATGTTGGACATTTTATTGGCCAACTATTGAAAAGGCGTTCATTCCTTTGTTCCATTGTGTGTATTTTGACAGTATAAAAGGGGTCCGAAAGTTCGGAACGGTGAATGTGTAGATAAATGACGATTTATGTCGTGTGTAATGATTGAGAATTAGCAGTTGCACAAAAAACCAACGAAATCCACCCGAATTACCCAAAATTCACCAAAATGCCTATATGACACCAAACATCCTGTGGGTTATACAGTGGAACCTCTCGAAACCGGACACACTGGGAGGTCCCCAGGGTGTCCGGTTTAGAGATGTTCCACTGTAAATCAGACATACGACTATGCCAATATATGCGGCCGCGTGCTTTGCGAACTTGAACATGCATTGTCATCATAACTATACACCAATAACACACATACAATCAAGGATGCACAAACTGCCTACGTGTCCGGTTTAGAGAGGTTCTACTGTATCAGGCCCGAGATGCTTTGACAGCACTTTAGAATAATTTCCAACATGCTTTGACAGCACTTCAGAATCATTTCCATTGGAAATGATTCTGAAGTGCTGTCAAACGATGTTATATTTTTTTTTTTATTCGACATATGGTCATAGGGGCGTGAGTATTTCTGAATCACAATCTCAGCGATGATTATGTATACTTACCTACGTCACTCACGTGATCCCTAGATCTTATCTCCAATGATGTCATTCGTTTTGTCAACACAAACACACATTTCGTTGAGTCAGCAGTTTTGTAACTTTATCTTTTATTGCGTATACATTTCACTTTATGTGTTATCAGTTTAAATAATGAGTCCTGATGTGATGAAATCAACATAGCGTTTATTTTTTATTTTTGCCACAAATAAAAGTGAACATTTTCGTACAATAATTGGTGAAGCTTTATAGCAAAATGCCGCATTTTGCAATAAATTTTCGCCTGATTTCGATGAGATCGCTAATACATGGATATCGTTCGCCTATTGCTTACGTAATAAGTAATATCGGTCACAATTAAAATGCATTCAAATGCGTTTTATCAATTACGCAATAACTTTGGATTTTGTAACAGTGACCGCTATATAATACAGAGATTAGCGCCCGAATTTTAGAGGTCAAGGCAACGTAATGGGTATATGTGACTGTGACTGGAGAAATGGGGCTTATGGGTTTGGCGACCAGTGTAGATCCAGCACATGCTGATCAGGATCTTCACTGTTCGCCATTTCATCAATGATACGACTGCCATGCTTCTAACAAGCACTATAGACCGTTTTGATCTGGATCTACACTTGTCACACATCCCATAAGCCCCATTTCTACCATTAGAGAGGTTGCAATTAAATGTGTTATCATATCTGTTTGTTAGTTGTTGTTTTGTGATGTTTATATTTTTGTACCTGTGAATCCATGAAAATCGTTGAATACGACTACCAGAATATATAGCCAACCATCGATGGGAACGTGTAAATCTTATTTGTATTATTTAACAAATGGTTTTTGTTTCCATATTAAAAGTATTTTATGCGATAATGTCATTGCAGCCAGAAAACCATTGTCATTATACGCATATGTATGTCTTCATTTCCCGGAAGAAAGTCAATGGGTGGAGCAGGATGGGAGGTAGCATGGACTCACCTGGGGAATTAGAGAGAACATTCGAGAATTAGACATTAAACAAGTCCGGGGTAGGGTTTTTAGTCCTTTCGAGAATTAGACAGAAAAATATTCATGGACGCTAGAATTAGACAATTTACAGTCACAGTCACGTGCATGCACCATTTATAACCTCAGAATGACGTCATACAATATGGAGACTATACTGATACTCTCCGACCTACAGAAGAACCTCTCTAAACCGGACAGCCAGGAATATTTTTGCTCTTAATTATGGTGGGTTTAGTTTCGATTTATCGTAATGTTCGCAAAGCACACAATAATTTATGTATCCTATACGGCACGTGGAGTGGCCAAGTCGGCCATCTTTGTGTGTTCCAGCCATCAGCCAGTTTCAACTTATGATATAATGTAGCTAATCACATGTAGAAAAGGCAGGAGAACGGACTCTTATACATTATATTACACCAAACTGTAAAATATGTCTGTTTTCTGGATAGGTTTGTGCCTATGTTTTTAACAACATGAACCACCATTATGGATAGCCTCATACACAGAAAATCGCACAGTGTATCACTCTTACCTGGCGAACCACACAACACATACCATATATACCCACTACTGTATTCTGTTATTAGCTACCAAATCCAGTGTAAGCAGTTACCTGAGTGTATTGTCCCTGGTGTCTGCTCACCTATTATGCGAGTAAATATGGCTTTACCTATGGCTTTACCTATGGGTGACGTGTACAGTCACATAGGATGTGCATCTGATTGAAAAGTTTACACATCAAAATTTATTTTATTTTATTTCATTTTATTTTATTTTATTTTATTTATTTTATTTTGATGGGAGAAATGCTCAGATATATCGTCTTCTGTATAGTTTGCTGGCATCATATGTATAGCTTGCCGTTGTCATATCTGTCTATTATGTATTGCACCAACTTTTATTTGGTTTACTGCCATATTATTTACTGTATGTGTCAAACGCACGAAGTGGTGAAACTGTACGATGGATTGTACATACAAAGATGGCGGAGATGGCAACTCAATGAACCATATAGTATACAGTAACAAGACAATATTTACATACATGTATGTTATATTCATATATCACATCACTCTTATGAAGCAATTATCACTGAAGCCGAGTGTATCTATTAATGACCTAGTACCTTAATAAGGTATCAATACACCACATCAAACAAAAGTAGTGTATGTTACATACCATCTGGCTGTTCTAAGCCACAGACAATGTATGCAAGCAGATTTAGATCCATTAATATTGTACAAAGCTGTTTATGAATCATGTTACGGAATCTTTAATGCAGATTTGTGCTTTTTTAAAAACTACTTGATTGTCACATGATGCATTAAAAGAGTATTACAGCCGGACGGTTAAAAGTTTATAAAACTACGGTGGGCAGTGGAACTTGAACTTTTTAGGAATAAGTAAACCTATGTTTTACGTAGTATAGATCCAGTACAGATATGTTACATCATTACATGTATGTAAAAGTATGTTCTACAGAAACCATAATGAAAGTAGCAGCGAATAGTCATAGTTCGAGTATTCTGTTATGCTACCATGGTCATAATTCCCATTAGCAGAGTTATGAAGTGGAACCTCTCTAAACCGGACACCCTGTGACACAGGGTGTCCGGTTTAGAGAGGTTCCACTGTAAATAATGTCACTTCTAGATATGCATATGCGATTTGCTATCATATACAACATTGCCAGTAGATATGGACACATGACAGTGAAACACATAACAAATAGACACACGTGGTACGCTGTTTTATCCCGTCAACACTGTGGGATGTGCCGTGAAACACGGTGCCGTGAAACACGGTGCCGTGAAACATTTTTGATATTCTGTCAATACGACCTAATCACTGCGTATGCATATGTGCGGTGGCTGGGGTTATATGTTTGCATTCTACAGCCATTTGTAGGTGTTGACGAGATAAATAGAATAGTAGGTTAGTGCCGTGAATGGGAAAAATATCTGGCGCGGCACGGAAACGGGATGTGCTCGGCAGAGCCTCGCCCATCCCGTTTACTGAGCCTTGCCAGATATGTTTACCCATTCACGACACTAACCTACTATTCTCTATGTCTCCAGTCCGTATATGTTTGAGAAAGGTTATACGGGTTAGTGTGCCCCGATCATAATGTGAAGAACTGTTCTGTCTATGGGTAAATAGGTTACACAACATCCAAACTAAAACACGAAGCTAGCAGAGAAGTATAGTCAAATTTGTGGCAAACAGTTAGGTTTTTAGGAAAAAACAATGGTGGTAGCAGACCTTGAATGGAGGTTGGCATTATTATAGCCACATCAGCAGATTACAGTATCAGTTGTATCATTAAATTACTAGTTCATACTGACCTCAATTTTCCAGCCATCATATCATGGTCTAATTACTTTGTTGATGGCAGCTTATCAATTAAAAATCAAAGTACTGAAAGTACTGACTGGCGGGAGACAAGTAGCCACTTGTGAATTTGCATGCTCAGAAATTCCTTGTTAGAAATATATTCGATGTTGATTATTGGATGTACAATCTGCAAATTTGGAGAACTTGATCAGTTACTGGTGTTTGTAAAATACAGCCTGCTCTAAACACAAATAGGTTGATGAAGCAAAGGTGCTTTATGTCCGACTAATAAACCGTTTTACGCGGTATATATTGCAGACGTATTATGTGAAATCTTTTCAAAATTATGACTGGGCGTCGGCCTACATACGTGTATGCTGCATGAACGGCAAAATGTTTTCATGAATTTTGTTTCGCTTACGCAGAGGGTAATTTTTTGAATATCGCCCGTAAACCACAATATGAAAAAGAAATGGCCTTCGACGTCGCATTGGGATTGCGTGGTACACGATACGGGGGCGTCTCAATAACAGCAATTTGTTCTCTTCAAAAGTAAAGTTGGGCATGCCAACTATTTTACACATAATGTTGAGCATTGCCGTTGCTATTAATAACTTGCTTTCAGTTCACTCGCTGACTTTAAATGTCACCTGACTGTTGTTAATTGCGAACGCAAATTGAGCCTATTGAGACGTCCCCCGATGAACAGAGAGCCACTTCCGAAAGTAGACCCGTGCAAACGGCCAGAATCACGATCCTAATAACGTGGAGACAGGATGTCTCACGCCAAAAATCGGAACCGCTGTAAAGCGGGCAAACAGAAATCTGCGTGTTAATTTTGTCGGGTATCAGCCTGTTCATTGTTGCGAATGACTTGAACACAGGTGGAAGACTCGGACCTGTGACACCAACAAAATGTCCATTAAAAAAATGAAATTACCCCATCCATCTGGTCTCGTACTGGCCACTGCCGGATCAATAATTTTAACATATTTGTAATTCATGTATAAACAAAACAGAATGTAAATATTTTTTCTGCAATTTTTCTCATTTCGCATAAAAGTGTATGTTGTTACCACTCAGTCAAACCGTCTCGACGAGACGGTTCAACTGAGTGGTAACAACATCCACTTTGGGTGGGTAGTACAATAGATTCGCCTCACCAATCTTATGATGCTTCCTGCACCCCTGAGATCAGGTGGGTGGGGTAATCGGCATGTTTATTTGTGTCACAAGTCCGTCTTCCACCTGTGGCCTTGAGGTGCGAATATACCAGTTACAGTGGAACTTCTATAAGCTGGACACCGTGTGTGTCCGGTTTAGGGAGGTCCCGCTGCACAGTACATTGGTGCCATTGCAGAAATGGGGCTTTTGTAGTTATGCTATGACAGGCCTGATCCACTAGTACACATCTGGGGGCCGTTTCACTAAATTTCGTACGACTAAAAAAATGTTCGTAAGTGCAAACTTATGATAGTCTGGTCTGTAAATTTCACATTAACAATGTTTTCTTGTGAACAACGATTGAATTTACATGTATTGAGCATATGCTGCATATGCGAACAGTGTAGAGCTTCTGCCCAGTGTGATCAGTGTCTACACTGGTCGCAAGTGTTATACACTCTATAAAAGCCAGTAACATTCACCGAGGGTGATTTTTCTACATATGTGGTTGAGACTGGAGAAATGGGGCTTATGTGATTTGTGACCAGTATAGCTCCTTTAAAGGTACATACCCACTCAGTAGGCACAACATGTTCTTTATATCAGAGACATTTTCAGGCAAAGTAAATATTCATTCACCATTACCCCACGTATTGATTGAAGTTAATCTCGCGGATGATCTCATTGCACAAGTATACCATAGCGACCTTTTGCAAACAAGTAGGCTAGACTACAATAGTAATTTAATATATGAAAATATATCATTTTGTAACGTGATGGTTGCTGCAAAAATAAAACAATTCTTATCAGCTTTTTAATTCTTCTAGCACAATAGTTTATTTTAAGTGCAAATATGATGAAACGCAACCATCGATAGGCCGTTTTAAAGATATATCTGAAGCAAACAATAAAAATAGAAGAGACTATTGCCACTATTAAGGATAAACTAGATATTTTCCATTCAAAATGGAGTGACTTTATAGAAATAAATACGTAAAACATTCATCTGCTATGGGTATCAATATACCTATATCAGCCCAGAACATGTAATAGACGTCCATTCCCATCTTTTATTTTGCTATAACATTTTGATAACCTTTTTCTCACGTATTTTTTCTCATAAAAATACACGACCTATAACAGTGTCATAGCCAAAACGCCCTATAAAACCCCTATTATTTATTTTAAAAACTTAATGTTACATGTAGACAAGCATCAATACGTTATTAGTCAGAGTGTTCATTGAAATGTAGCCATGCGTATGAACTGACATACATCTGTACTTTGTTCATTGAACTGTTTGTATATATTGTGTTTGTGCATGTACATGTAGCAAAGAGAATAAAAAACATTAAGAAAAAGAAAAAGAAAAACATAGCGACCTTTCTCTATCGGACCGTCTATACAAGCCATACAAGCGAACGACCCATCCTCTAAGCAGTGCATGCGCAATGGAAAACCCTTATTCGATTCATGAACACAGTCATACAAATCTACACTGCCCAGCCACTGTTCCAATACCAAAATGACGCCAACCTGCTAACATGGATCTTCTTAAATGTTCAGCCAGACTGGCTGAACATTTAAGAAGATCCATGTTAGCAGTGGGTGGCATACTCACGGTCATTTAATTCTACGACCCTGGTACAGTGTACAATCACCCACAGAACATAGGAAAAGGACAGTAAAGCGTTTACATATTGTTTACATGGAGAGAGAGAATTGACGAGATAAAACTCATATAAAGGAACGATAACTACCGACAACCAGCGCGCATGTCACGTCTTAGTTACTACCCTTCATTTACTTTGCCGTCTGAGAGGTATGAATACGCTAAATCAAACAGTGAACAGCGAATTTAGGGTATGCAAAAGGTTAGACAATACTAAATGGTGCGAAATCGCCAAGGAGTTATGTAAAAGTAGTCCGGTATAAAATAATAAAAATAATGCGGGTATTTTGAGGTCACAGACACAGTTTGCTTGCAAATATTGATACATACTACCCATTTTCACTTGAGGAACATTTCGTGGTGATTTTAACATCAGTTGTCAGCATAGTTGTAGCATTTAAAAGAAAACACTGAACCTGTTGGTCCTGTGATGAAAACAGAGTTTCAGTGGCCGAAACATATTAACACTATTGGGGGACATGACGAGGTTGGATTTTTCTTTCTTAGGAGTGAACCTATTGTCTAATTCATGCAGAACCAGTACAGACCGGCTGCAGGTCATGTACAAGTAGGCTCCACAGAATCCGTACGAATAGTGAATGTAGGAGAGACTGGCCTCACTTGGTGCGATTCGGTTAAATTATATAGTAAAACTAGTTAATTGTGTGTTCTAACCAAATGTAGTCTCGTATAAAAATAACATATGTATGTGTTGACGCCACAGACGCAGTTTGATTGCATACCACATGTTCAAGTTGTGTATTTCATGTATATAGGCCGCCGGTCCAAAGTACAAATACATGTACATGTATAGACAAAAAGTATGAGTATATCATTGTCAGTTTGCTTCTAGGATTTTATGTTTTGACATGCATTTAAATATGAACTCATTTAACCGTTTTAAAGAGTCTGAGTCCGTTATAGTCACACTATTATACATGTGTTGTTCATTTCTAAAATTAATATGGTATTGTTGTCTAATTTCATCATAATTTTGACAGTTCATTAACACACGGGCTTAATCTTCAATAATTTATACTCCATTTGTTAAGCAAAATAACCACAATCTGCCATCTCGAGATATTCCTCTATATCGTCCAGTTTCAATGGTTAATTTATGACATGATATCCGAAAACGTAAACATTCATTTCTGTACTTGATGTTGAGAATTGATGACAGATAACGTTCGGGGTCTAAAAGTGTTTTGAATTGAGAGTAAAATTGCAATTTTGGTGAATAAGAAATAAATATAGTCCAATTTTGATAACTCACATCCTTCAAGCATGAAACAAAGAACGACAAAAACAATTCCTCATTTCCAATATATTGTGATATCCATGCATATCCGAAGCCATATGCATACAACATGCTCTTAAGCATACATGCCCAATTTGTCCTTCCAGCTGCATCATGGTCAAACAGCATATTGTAACAAGACCTCGGATAGCTATGTATACCCATTCTAAGTATGCGTACCCAATATGCTACACTACGTTGTTTGTAGCATACTGACATTGGCCATCTACCCAATTCACCTAGTACTCCAGCTTCTTTGGCCGTTTCATTAAATTTCGTACGATTAAAATGTTGGTAGTGCAAATTTATGATCTTCTGGAAATTTCAATTCATGGATTTACATTTATTGAGCATATCGCTATAACGTTTTAACGCATTGGAATATTTGCAAGCGGTTTTCGCCAGTCTTGCTAAATTATTGATGACTATATAATGTGTTCATTAAACACAAGAACAACATGGGGGCAATATTTCAGAACACCAATGGGTGGGTGGTTTGAGGTGAAACACACAATAAGTAAGTGGTGTTCAAGTTTCGTTGACCTAGCCCCAAAGTTCTTCGTAAACTGGCTCGAACACAAAGGTTAACCAGGATATGATAACACTAATTAAGCACGCAATTTTCGCAGGGTGACTTGTGGTGAGGCATCCAAGGAGTGAAAGGTGGCCATGTATGGAAGATCTATTCCTAGTTGTTGTTGAGAAATTGACTCGAAGACAAAGGTACCAAAATGACACAGTCTCAAACTCTGTCTTCAGATGCGGACATTATATGTTTCTTGTTTTTTAGCAGGAGTAGCATGTATACTTTGTCAGATGGGTGGGTGTGCAACTTCACGAAGATTTGTTAGTATCGTCGAATACTAAGTAGGTGTACTAAGTAGGAATACGTAAGTGGAAGTCCTTTTACATCACCGGTTAAGGAATATATGCACAATGTCTGTCTCCGATCTCCGTACTCAACCGCAAATGTCTTATTAAATGGCCAGACGTTGTTCTGTGTTTTCCATGACATGTGTCGATTCTGAACACGCTGAATACGCTTTTATTATAGGCACTGAACCGACGGTAGCCTGTTGGACTGGATACGCAACTTCCTCCAAATACCCACTAGTGAAAAATCAAAGTGGGCGAACGTTATTAGTGGAATCCCTGAAGGTCTTCGAAACAATTAAAGCCAAGATTGAACTGAACTGTACAGTACCGTGCAACAAAACTTGCGAAAATCATTAGCTTTAGATTTACCATACGAAGATATTGTGAAAACTTTAGTGGGTCTACAAACGTTGAAATACCGGCATGGTACAAATGTATACACTTTTAAACGACATAGACAAATTGAACTCCGATATATTCTTCAATCATTCAACATGTGACATACTAACAAAGAAGTATGAACACAAATTAAGTAAAAGCCACCGTAGACTTCGTATCAGACAAAACGTATTCTTTATTAACCGCGTCATCAACAACTGGATGCATTACCAAGTACCCGTAATCAGCGACTCACACAACTAATTCACGAGGAAGCTCGAGAAATTCAGCGTATGATTTTAACATTAATACACTGCGCACACTTTATACAGTTTAACATAAACTATTTGGTAAGTTGCTATAACATCATGCAAGCACAGGCCAATCTTGCTGGGTAACAGCATTCAACCCAAATGTGAATACATATAAGTGCGGCACTCATAATCCCATGCTAAAATGTATATCATAAGGGTCACGATTATACATGCACTTGTGACTTTAATATAAGGCAGAAATAACATTTAGAACCCATTGGCAACCAACTTACGAAGCCAAGTAGATTGTCTTCGCATCAAACTGAAAAAGTATACTCCACATCAAGGGAAAAACGGGTTATACTGTCAACACATCAAACAAAGTGACTTCACAGCTCCACCGTGAACGTTTTCGAGAATCCATCGACTGCTGGGCGTTGTCTTAGCTATAATGATGGCACAGTGCATTGTAGCACTGCAAAATGCCTAGGGAAACGTGTATATTCGTGATTTTGACTGCTGGGAAAATGAAAAAGAAATCAAAAATCGCTTCATGGACGGGCATGTCCGGTAGTTTTCTCAAATGATCTGGGAAACTAAGCAATATTGCATGAAGTATGAATATTCTGCTGAAATAGGAATCATTGGCGGTCCGGATAGGCCTAATGTCATATTCATAGGACGTATCTACACAAATATACAAGAGATGAAACAATGTACCTACCTGTGTTTTGCCATTTTGAAATCGCATTGAACAACCGGAAGTATTTTTATCAAGCCAAATTCTCACTTAAAATAGCGCAGCTATTCCTATTTTTGAGCTTATAGTATGTTCAATGACTTAGGGTTACTCTGGTATGTTGTATAGGATCATGGTTTGACATACTTATGCCATTATGACATAACGTTATGAACCCCCGTTACTTGGTGTTCGTCACGCATGCATTTGTAGATTAACTAAAATATATCATGGCAGCCATCACGTACACAATGTATATATTTTAATGTTTTATATCAGAAATTCAGAAAACTAAAATCCGTAATTTTCACACAACTGGTCCATTTTCCATCGACATGTCATATGTACAAAAAAAGTAAAACTTCAGGTTTATATCGATTAGCTAAAATATTTTCATAGTCCTATTCCATCTTACTTTCGATAATAAATGATCCATTAAACGTATTCAGTCCGTTAAATTTGTTTATCTTAGTTGATTTTGCAATAAATATAAGCATACATGTACGTGTATGCTTTGCTGTTGTTGTTTTTTAAATCTATTTTTAGTGGCCATTTTGGACGGAATCTTCTCGAATAGGATTCCTGTGAAGTTTGTATATGTTGTCACTAATGATATTCTGAACACATTCTGAAAAATAAATCAGCTTGGAAAGTTTGACTTATTTTTTTTCTGATTTCACCCATACAGCTGTACAGTGTAATGCTATTCGTCTTTAGCCTATGTTTAAAATGTAAGGATTCAATCTCTCAAAACATGCACAATATTGTCTGTTATCTGTTTTTTACCTTTTATTTCGCTTGGAAATCGGGCTGCACTCACATGGTGTTAATGAAGCTGCAGTCGTTTGCATTCGCATCAGTATTGGTGTATTGTTACCTGTTTGGCGCTAGATCAATTAGTCGGAAACTTTTTAACACAACCACCGGCCATCAGAAATCTCACTTCCGGGTCATATTTTTTGGACGAAATTGGAATTTCTTTCTAATTCTGTGATTTGATGCAATGTCTGTGTGATACTAAGTGAATGTGTAGTTGAGCGATTAGGGATTAACGATCAGGTAAACCGTGATGTTGTCTGTTTTCGATTTGCTTTGGTGATATTTTTTCTAGGTCGGCGCGATTGGTGTATACCACTTCGGGCCTTGGATGTTTCGGACCTGATGTATTTTGACGAACAACAACTATGTTCCTCATTCTCTATAATTATGCAACCATTATTTTAAAGTACCAACACAAATTCAAATAATATTTCAATCATGTTTTGTTGTATAATGATATAAATAGTGTTCATTCAACTATTCTCGATGTTTGGTAGGCGTAAAGGGTGTCGGAGGTTCCGTCAACTCACCTGTTCGTCAACTGAGAGGTTTCGTCAACACCTCTTTGTCAATTCACAGATTCGGCAACTAGTCCATCGTGCCTTGATAATATGTTTGTTAAATTGTCAATTAATGGGTGTTGTGTGTGGTAGGGCATTGA
The DNA here is from genome assembly GCA_029237695.1 of Conchocele bisecta. NCBI lineage: Eukaryota > Metazoa > Mollusca > Bivalvia > Lucinida > Thyasiridae > Conchocele > Conchocele bisecta. Next base: position 10,339,792 of record CM055278.1, read on the forward strand.
TTAATGGTTAATTAGCCGTGATTAATTGTAAATTAATTAATGTGACGGAGAGTTGTACAGGGATTAAAGGTCGATTAATTAATGTCATGCAGCGTTTTACTTTTAACTTATATACAAACAAAAAATATGCTGCCAGCGGCAGCAAGTGTCGCAATATAGAGCATGCATATGAGCCATCAGGCATCACAACACCAGAACAAGAAATACAGTAGGAGTTCTCAATGTTCCACACATCTATATGTTTTAGTGGCTTGGGCAGGTGACATGTATCTTGTGAATATCCGCCATTGCAAATGTTGATTTAGCAATTGCTCCAGCAATATGCCTTGAGTTATTAAGTCTCACCAGTTACTTATTTTGTTAGTGGACGATACTATAACTTGAAGTGGTCAAACATGCGATCAAGGAGCATTGGCAAGCAAGCCAATCAGTGGACGTGTGACAAATATCCTTTGAAATTTAATTGCCTGATTGATGAAACGTCCAGTTGGCAGAATATCCTGAATTCTTCATAAACGTGGTAAACAGTTAATGTGTCACATGACACAAAATTCAGTCATCTTAACTTCAAGGTCAATTCGATTTATTTCGCTCTTCAATACTCACAGTTACTATTGCAGTTAGAATGATGGGTATGAAAACAAAGCAGACATAATAACCTTTCTTAATTAATGTTCCAGATGAGGAATTGTATATTGGTTTTGCTGAGATTATCTCAGCTAGGTATTTGGTACTGTTGCACATGTACATGTATAACTTTAGAAATCAGTTGGGTATGTTAATGGGTTATTTTAAGAAACACATTCATCATTATTATTTTTTCAATTATATTGTAGAACACAATTGCCAATACAGGCCCATCAGATAAAAAACATGAATATGGGTACATGGAAAAAATTAGATACACATATTTGCTGCGTATTTGCGTAAATACCCAATTAAAATTGCCAAAATCCCAATTGAAATCAGAATTAGTGAGTATCAAAAGGCAATACAAATTTTATGGTACCTTTATCATGCTTCAGAAAATAATAAACAGACCACCAATATAGCATATTTTTCTTATTTCCTAAGAACACATCTTTGTATTTCATTAGAATTGTCTCCAAGGAGACAATTCTAATGAAATGCCAATACATGTTTTCATTTCAAAGCAAACTATTCAATAATTGCTGTCTGTTGATATGTCTAAACAGAAATGTGATTTTAGTTTACCCAATTAAAATTTTGAAATACCCAATTGATTAAGAAATGATGGAGTGACAAAACTCAATTACTAATTCCTTATCTGGAGCCCTGATAATGTTTGCAAACCATGTAGATCCAGATGAGCCGGCTCGTTACCCCTTACTGGATCTGCACCATTTGTGGATATTTTCTTATTTCTAAAGGGATGGGTCGTGGCCTAAGGGATATGCCGGAAGCTGTGAGTTTAATCCTCACCCTAGGCATGAAAAATATTAACATGTATCTCCATTCCACTGGTCTGTCAGATGAGACTTTAAACTGTGTTCCCATCTCTATATAACGTTAACCCTTTCCCTGATAGAGACGACTTTTCACGCCTCTGCAGAAGATGTCTTTTGAAAACATTGTGGGAAAAGGAGAAATAGCAATTTCTCCTTTTCCCACAATGTTTTCGACTCTATCAGATAATTTAACCATCATTTGACCCAGCATTTGATTCTTTTATTCAGATGTTTTCGATTTGGATGAGTTGAAATATCGCAAAACAGGGAAAGGGTTAAACCCATTCATTTTCTTATTTCTAAACGTAATACCATTTTCTGATAAATGGAATAGTCTTAAAAATAACATGTGAGTGTCCATTCCAATTAATTAGCGATGAAACGGTTAATGTAACTCTTTGCATGCTAGCGCGAAAATATCCGCCAAACGAATTGGGAGTATAATTTATGTTTTATTTCTCTGTAAATATGTCTTAATTGAGTCCTCAGGACTCAATTCTAATGAAATTCCAAGACATATTCATGATATTTACGGGGAGAAATACAAGAAAATATGATGAATTTTCGTCCGCTAGTTTTGAACTATTTATAGCCCACAAGTTTCCCAGCATGCAAAGAGTCAACAAGTAAAACTGCCCACTGGTGAGTTGGTACCCAATTTCTCATTGTACATCCACACAACAAATAACCATGATAACTGTCTGGCTCGCTGATAGGGTTTCAAGATTGTTAGTGGAATTATTACAGTCAGTGTAGGATTTAATATTTTCTTATTTCTTCTTGAAGCATGTATTCAATTGTGATGGGTAAAGTGGGAAAATTAACAACAGAAATTATCATGTTTTTTATACATATACACTTCAACTTGTATTCCACACACTAGTAATAAAATGTTTTTATCTTGCCATATTGGAGATCAGGTTGTTCTAATTTCAGGACTGAATATATATTTTGATTGTAAATATTGAGTTCTGAAGTTTGGATTTACCCCCCTCAGACAGGTGGATACGGGACATGACCCCGTTGACCCGTCCGTGTGTAGACTCCCTGAGGCTTGTACCTCTATGTCAGAAAAGCGGACGTTAAACCCTATTCACTCACTCACTCGCCATATTGGGAACAATTTTTGCGGCCTCAACACAATTTAAAAAATATATCCGCTATTTATACATATATCTTTATGTATATCAGTTTAAATTTAACCTGAACAAATTCAGAGCTCCAGATAAGCTTTGTGTTTAAAGCGTACTATAGCCCCTGATTTCAAAATCATTGCGTATTTTACTTTTACAAATGGATTATTGATTTTCTTCATTACTAAATAGGGAACAAATGATAAAAAATATATAACAAATTAAACATTCAGTTATTTGAGCTGCAAAAAGCAAACACTATTTGCTTTTTTCAGCTCAACTAACTTGAACTAAGTGAATTTTCAACTTTATGACAGTATTTTCACTACTCAATTTGAAAATCAATGCGTATTCTCACATTGCTGTGCGTATTTTTTGCTGCCACTTTTGATAATCAATGCATATTCAGCTAAAATAATTGCGTAAAATACGCCAATACGCACCTTATCTGGAGCTCGGAAGATTATGATGTCACTGCATAAATGATCGAACAGACAAAACAATTACAACAGGAAAATTAATCAATGGTTTCATTAACAGGAATTTCACTTAAAAATTCCTGAAATTGGAAGATTTCTTTCTTTGTCTAAAAAATTGTTTGAAATTTATATGAAAATTGAAAACAATTCCTGAAAATAAATATTAATGAACGCACTACAGGTACTAATTTTGTAAGTTGGATTTTTATCTACAATTGGCGAAAAACAACAACATTATTTGCCATTGAGAATATATCCGAATGACTTTTCATGTAAATACAGCAAGGTTTTCAGTAGGCTCCAAAATAATCCATATCATGGGGTGTCAAAACAGACGGACACGCGTGAAAAAAACTAAATAGATTTAAAGTGGATATAATAAAAGCCTTAGTCAGTGTAGTTGTTTTTTTTTTCCTTTTCAGCTGAGAAGATGACAGAAGAGGAAGTATTGTTTGACGACGTTTATGAGCTGCAGGATGAAATTGGAAAGTAAGTCACCGCTTTTGTTCTTCCGTTTCCGGTGTCATGTGGCTGTGACTAGATAATTACGGCATTTGTGACCAGTGTATGTCCTGATCAAATACCACACTCCTGTAGCCTAAAAACAATCTATATTGCTTGCTTGAAGCATGACGGGGTGTTCTATTGATGGAATAGCGAACAGTGCAGATCCTGATCAGACTGTGCGGATGCACAGTCTGATCTTGATCTACACTGATCGCAAATCCCCATTTCTCCAGTCACAGCCACATATGACCGTATACCTGGTACGTTAAACCTTTCAACTTCCTTGAATGTTGGACAGACATAAAACCCCAATCAAACAAACAATTCCTTGCACGGCCAATTCCGACACCGATCTATGTGATAAGCAGCCTATGTTTACCGACTATATGTATGTAACGTGGCTTACTTGTACATGAGTCAGCCACTGGCACATCACGGTGTACATTATTGTAAGACAGTATTAAGCCATGGGGTCCTAATCACCTTATCCCATAGGATTTTGTCCATGATTGTCTGCTGTGCAACGGTGGGTAATTTTCATCATACACACACGCTGTTTTAGCTACCTACATTTTGATGCGTGCGATCTCTGTAGAGCCGAAAGGCATATAGAGTTTGGACTGTGTGTGCGTCCATGTGTGTGCCCATGGGTTATGGTTATGAAGTTTGTCGTAGTTTCTCCAATCTGCCACCAGGGGCATAGAACTAAGAAAAATACCTCAATATTTGGTTAAATTAATATACGCATCTTAACTGCAGCTCTGAGTATGTATGTGGCGTACGTTGGCCACCGTACATGTATGTGAACATCTGATCATCTTGTTTATTTGAACTAATGTCTGGCAAATGTCGCCTCACCAGTGTCTTTGGTATTTGTATATCTATATACTGCCATTGATTGATTGATTGAGCCACTTTGACTGTGATAATGTAATAAATTCAGTATAATAATTCTGCATACTTTTAATCATCAAATATATGCAGTCGTTAGTTCTATATGAAATAATGCATTTTCTTATATCTCACCAAAAGAAAATGTTATTTCAAATCATACATTGTGTATGTGTCATATTGTAACATTAATTTCTAATTTTTGATAGAAACTCCCAAATTCATCTTGTGATATTCGTGATTTTTCCCAATTCATTGCTATGATACTACCCTTAAAGGGTGGATTTTACCTTATCATATAATTTCAGATAGAAAACTCCCACTTTACCTTGCGATATTTGCGAGTTTTCCCAAACTGGCTGAAAGGAAATCTCTCCAAATGGGTGGATTGTATGCATCTGCTGTCTCTGATGTTATTCGTGCTCAGTAGACATTCCGGAGCGCAATCATGTCCTATGTGCTTGACCATTGTCCTGGACAGACTTTTAATTATCAGTTTCTCATCCACCAGTCAGATCACTCCACCGAACTGGGGAATGGTCAGATTGATTGGACTCTAGTTCACAAGGGAATCTTCACACTGTGATGTATCATAACACATGTACTACAGTGGAACCTCTCTAAACCAGACTGCCTGGGGACCCCAGGGTTTCTGGTTTGGAGAGGTTATGCTGTAATGATTATGATTTAGTAAGGGAATGTTCACACTGCGATGTATACACACATGCACATCAGAACCTCTCTAAATCAGACACCCCAGGGACCCCATGGTGTCTGGTTTGGATAGGTTCTGCTGTAATGATTATGATTTAACAAGGGATACTTCACACTGCGATGTATACACACATGTACAGTGGAACCTCTCCAAACCAGACACGCCGGGGACCCCGGGGTGTCTGGTTTAGAGAGGTTCTGTTGTACAAGTGTTTCAACTTCACAGTATTTCCACCCTATTGTCTTTCGTATGAACAAATACTTCCTAGTATTTCCATCCCACTTGTCTTTCGGATGAACAAATATTTTCGTAATATTTCCATCCCACTGGTCTTTCGTATGAACAAATACTTTTGTAGTATTTCCATCCCACTTGTCTTTCGGATGAACAAATATTTTCGTAATATTTCCATCCCACTGGTCTTTCGTATGAACAAATACTTTTGTAGTATTTCCACCCCACTGGTCTTTCGTATGAACAAATACTTTTGTAGTATTTCCACCCCACTTGTCTTTCGGATGAACAAATACTTTTGTAGTATTTCCACCCCACTGGTCTTTCGGATGAACAAATACTTTTGTAGTATTTCCACCCCACTTGTCTTTCGGATGAACAAATACTTTTGTAGTATTTCCACCCCACTGGCCTTTCGGATGAACAAATACATTTGTAGTATTTCCATCCCACTGGTCTTTCGTATGAACAAATACTTTTGTAGTATTTCCACCCCACTGGCCTTTCGGATGAACAAATACATTTGTAGTATTTCCACCCCACTGGTCTTTCAGATGAACAAATACTTTTGTAGTATTTCCATCTTACTGGCCTTTCGGATGAACAAATACTTTTGTAGTATTTCCATCTCACTGGCCTTTCGTATGAACAAATACATTTGTAGTATTTCCACCCCACTGGTCTTTCGGATGAACAAATACTAGTATTTCCACTTATGGTCGGATGAACAAATACTTTTGATATTTCCCCCCACTTGTCTTTCGTATAACAAATACATTTGTAGTATTTCAACTTCTCAATGAACAAATACTAGTATTTCCATCTTCACTGCTCGGATTTGAACATACTTTTGTAGTATTTCCACACTGGCTTTCGTATGAACAAATACATTTGTAGTATTTCCACCCCACTGGTCTTTCTCGGATGAAACAAATACTTTTATAGTATTTCCATTCTGTAGCTGGCCTTTCGGTTGAACAAAAACTTTTGTAGTATTTCCACTCCCACTTGTCTTTCGTATGGAACAAATTACATTTGTAGTTATTTTCCACCCCAACTGGTTCTGTCAGAATGAACTATAATTTTACTTTTGTTGTATTTCCTTTTCATGGTCTTTCGGCCATGAACAAATAATTTTGTAGTATTTCCACCCACTGGCCTTTCGGATTGAAACAAATACATTTTGTTAGTATTTCCACCCCATGGGTCTTTCCAGATGAACCCCAAATAACTTTTGTTAGTATTTCCAATTTACTGGCCTTTCGGGATGAACAAAAACTTGTTGTAGTATTTCACCCCAACTGGTCTTTCGTAAATGAACAAATACTTTTGTAGTATTTCCACCCACACTGGTTTCCTTTAGGAATGAAACCCCAATTACTTTGTAGTCGAGTATTTCCATTCTACTGCCTTTCGGATGAACAAATACATTTGTAGTATTTCCAACCCACTGGTCTTTCTGGTATGAACAAATTATTTTTGTAGTTTTATTTCTTCTTTTATGGCTTTAGGATGAACAAAGACTTTTGTAGTATTTCCACCCCCACTGGTCTTTGTTCAATGGAACAAAATTTACTTTTGTAAGTAATTTCCACCAACCCCATGGTCTTTCGGATGGAACAAATATTTGTAGTATTTCCCATCTTACTGGCCCTCTTTCGGATTTATGAACAAAAATTATTTTGTAGTATTTCCACCCCACTGTCTTTCGTGAAACAAATACCCATTTGTAGTATCCACCCCATGTCTTTCGGATGAACAAATACTTTTGTAGTATTTCCATTTTCTTACTGGCCTTTCGGGGCAATGAACAAATTAAATTTGTAGTATTTCCACCCCACTGGTCTTTCGGATGAACAAATACTTTTGTAGTATTTCCATCTCACTGGTCTTTCGGATGAACAAATACTTTCGTAGTATTTCCACCCCACTGGTCTTTTGGGTGAATATTTTCGTAGTACATGTATTTCCACCCCACTGGCCTTTCAATGAGATTTGAAACCCAGATCCCGTCTCTTTATTGCCTAAGTTGTTGCTGGAAGATTAAACCCTTTCATCTTTTTAACACAAATTACATTCTGAGAAAAATCACCATTTTTGTCGTGCTCGCTTGCGGATAGCGCGATATAGTCGGCACTTTGACCTACGTACGTCCGTCCGGATTTGCGTTAAAGTTTTTACATATGTTATATCTGCAACCACTTCACCGATTGACTTGAAACTTCATATGCATGTTTACCATCCTCCAAATATTCATTGTGCACAATACCCATGCTGCCCACATGCCCAAGGTCAAATGTCTTAGAAGTTTGCGCTAACGTTTTTGTAAACTTGGCGTTAAACTTTCTTTTTTGTTGCATCTGCTTGCGGACAGCGAGATATAGTTGGCACATTGGTTACAGTTTTTGGTTAAAGTTTTTCAGTATACTATCAAACTTCGTTTAGGACTATCAAATGCCTCGGTGGGCGCGACATGTGGGCCGCGGCGATCTAGTACTAATATTTGCCATCAGTGTTATAGACGGTTCTAATGAGTGGTCACAACAAATACTTTTATTGACAAATATGAAGACTAGAATAGAAAATATTTCACTATTCTCATACTCCCGAAGTTTGCATTTGTGGTCGCTAGTATCTTCACTGTTCATAAACTCTTGTAGCTGTGACTGGAGAAATGCAGCTTAAGGGTTTTGTGACCAGTATATCTCCTGATCAAATAACATTTTCCTGCAGCCTGATAACATTCTATATTATATTGCTAGTTAAAAACATGACAAGTGTTGTATTGATCAGTAGCCTATTTCATCAACATTGCAAAGTATACTTTAGTAGCAAAGTATACTTTGAGGGAGAAATTTTAAATTTTATGATAAATTTATTAATTTTTATTATACTGAATTTATTACATTATCACAGCCATTATGGCTGTGATAATGTAATCAATTCAGTATAATAATTCTGCATACTTTAAATCATGAAATACATGCATTTGTTAGTTCTATATGAAATAATGCATTTCAGGAAAAATAAATGATTACTCCCTCAAAGTATACTTTGCTAGTAAAGTATACTTTGCAATGTTGATGAAATAGGCTACAGGAGTGGGAATTTTCAGGATATATCCTGAAATCTGAAAAATGAGGTCCCTGATAATTGCAGAAAAATACTATTGTTTCAACATGGGAAGCACACTTTTATCTACACTGACCACAAAACCTGTAAGCCCAATGTCTCCAGTCACAGCCACATATCAGTGCGATGGTCTAAGATCTGGATAAACATCTCGTGTCTATATATGGCATGCCACTGCAAACAGGGACTTACTGAGTTTATGCCCAGTGTAGCTCCTGATCAGCATGAAGTGGATACGAAGATTAGAAAAATCGGAACCAAAAAGTTTTGCGAAGTAACAACATCGGGCAGATTTTACTGAATAAACAGCATCTTGTGAACTTCCTGATTAAACTAAGCATATATGCAAAACTAATACACCCTTTTTGTTGCGACACGTCACACATTATTATGGCTATTTTTGTATTGATCTGTGTATGTCGTTGTTCTCCGTAAATTGATTCTGTATTTCTGGCAAATTATGAATATTTGCGTAGAAAGGATGATGCTTTTATGGACAGCTCATAACCTGATTCATGATACAGTAGATCCTCTCTAAACCGGACATTCACAAAACATTCACATGTCTTATGTTTCGCCCCTTAACCCTTTCAACCCCGCATATCTGTATAGTGGTATTGGCAAATAGTGTAGATTCAGATGAGACGGCTCGTGACGAGCTACCCTTTCAACCCCGCAGATCTGTATAGTGGTATCAGCAAACAATGTCGATCCTGATGAGACGGCTCGTTTGCAAGTAATTTTCATATTTGTGAGAACAAAAACAGGTATAAAGGGGTTTACATTGATAGGTATCGATGTAATTTATCAGGTAACTCGATATACATTAACCAAATACACAATTTTTATGGGTCAGAATCCTAACAAATTTACTGGTCTACATAATTTTGCTGATATATTTTCAGCATCTGCTATTAATGACGTGAAAAGTGGTTGGACAGATACATATAATATCTTGATGTTACAGAATGTGCATTCTGGTCAGAAGATATGGCAGTCAGAAATATTGTTAGTCTTCAGCTTTACCTCATTCTCTGCTATTAATGGTTCATTGAATGGAGCCCAACTGTGTGCCGATACGCTATTTAATTCATCTAAACATCAACATAACTATTACTGATGATATTTTCCCAGGTGGAGTTTATTACCAGCAATATAAACCAGACTTACTTGCTTTATTAAAAACATTCAACACTGCTGTGCAGCATGAATGCAATAAATCATTTCACCCCTGAATCTCTCACATAGACTGTTCTATTTAACCCTTTCAACACCACAGACCTCAATAGAGACAATGTTTGCAAACAGTGCAGATCCAGGTGAGCCGGCTCGTAACGAGCCGTCTCATCAGGATCTCCACTGTTTGTTAATAATTTTAAATGTCGTACAGATTACCCTTTTAGAAGAATGGGATAATTTGAATGAACAAAATTAATGAAATAGCGTGAAACATTGGCTCATCTGGATCTGCACTGTTTGCAAACATTGTCTCTATGGAGGTCTGTGGTGTTGAAAGGGTTAATGTGAAAAATTGTATTTATTACACTCTTGCAAATTATTTGCATGGGTTTCGCTGTGGGAGAAAACCTGTAATCAACTCCTTAGAAATAATACACTGTGAAGAGAACACCCGTAATTGCACCCTCTTTTATTACAGTCAAAATAAAGTTATTTGAAAATTTTGAGAGAGTCTCAACTAATGTACAATGTTAATGTGATTGAACACTTTCCAAATATGCACTCAAATATATCTACTTCTTAGAAACAGCTGCATTATTTGTATTTCAAGTTTAATGTCACACAATGTGACGTCAAAACGCGGGATACACGTCAGTGTGTAACTATTCATACGCACAGCACAATTCTTTTGCTTACAATCTCCAAAAATATGCATATATATCCGCTGTGAAGTGTAATAAATAGGATATTCCATTGTACATGTTTGAATAGCGGAAATAATACACTCGTGTCAGTCGGCTTCCGTGCAAGCAACTCGTTCGCTACGCTCACTCTTTGCTTACGCAGAAGCCGACGCACACTTGTGTATTACTTCCCGCTATTCAAAATGTAGGATGAAATATCCTCTATATAACACATCAGGGCTCCAGATAAGGAATTAGTAATTGAGTATTGTCACTCCATCATTTCAGAAGCAATTGGGTATTTCAAAATTTTAATTTGGTAAAATCAAATCACACCACTGTTTACACATCAACAGACAGCAATTATTGAATCGTTTGCTTCGAAATGAAAACATGTCTTGACATTTCCAAGGAGACAATTCTAATGAAATACCAAGATGTGTTTTCATGGAAAATAAGAAAAATATGCTATATTTGTGGTCTGTGTACCGTTTTCTGTTGCATGAGAAAGGTACCACAAATTTTTTATTGCTTTTTGTTTCTCACTACTTCTAATTTCAATTGGATTTTTGGCAATTTTAATTGGGTATTTAAGCAAATACGCAGCTTATCTGGAGCTCTGATACATTAATAAATAACTGCAGGGAAGAAATACTTTGATGTACTGACAGAAAGGCACATGCAAGGTGCATCTATTTGTTTCTCTCCTGAAAACAGAACAAAAACACTATTGTGCCCAGTTAAACTAGCATAGGCCTAGATGCATGTACTGTTCAAATATTATAATGATTGCATGCACATACTTACAGCTTGTTTATGATGGGGTTGGGTTAGAACCACAGGTTCAAACCTCACCTTAGATATCAAAAATGCTTTCATAGTATTTCTATCCCACTGGTCTGTCGGATTATGGTTTACACTATTTGCAAAACATAACAAACCAGGATTAGGTAGGGTGTACACTGTTTGCTCTGGGAATTGTAGTAAACCGGGATTAGGGTTTACACTGTTTGCTGAATGTACACTATTGACTCGCAGAACTCCAGATAAGCTGCGTATTTGCGTAAATACCCAATTAAAATTGCGAAAAACCCAATTGAAATCAGAATTAGTGAGTATCAAAAAGCAATGAGAACTATTCATGCTGCAGAAAACAATAAACAGTCCACCAATATAGCATATTTTTCTTATTTTTCCATGAAAACACATCTTGGTATTTCATTAGAATTTTCTCCAAGATATGTTTTCATTTCGAAACTAACTATTCAATAATTGCTGTCTGTTGATGTGTAAACAGTAGTGTGATTTAATTTTACCCAATTAAAATTTTGAAATACTCATTTGCTTCAGAAATGATGGAGTACCGGTAACAAGACTCAATTACTAATTATCCCGTCAACACTGTGCGTATGTGCCATGAATGGCGGCACGGAAACGGGATGTGCTCGGCAGAGCCTCGCCCATCCCGTTTCCTGAGCCTTGCCAGATATTTTTTCCCATTCATGGCACTAACCTACTATTCTCTATCTATTTTCCTTATTTCTGAACCAAAATATATGCTGTGACCACTCATTTGAACCGTCTCGGCGAGACGGTTCAAATGAGTGGTCACAACATATACTTCTGATGAGAAATAAAGAAATTCTTGAGCCTTGCCGGATATATTTTCCCATTCACGGCACTAACCTACTATTCTCTATTTCCTTATCTGTAGCCCTGGACTCAGTGAGTAAAGTCTTCCTGGTTTTCCACTCTGTGTTGCCTCATTTACAGGGGAATGAGTTGGTAGTCAGTTCCACCCTTGATTGCTGGGTATCAGTTCCCCCACAAGTAATTGGCCACCTGCTGCCGTCTATTACCACGGCCTGCCACTGCATCCTGGGACACAACATTGTCTTCTCTTTAGCATGTTTATATTGTGCCTCATGATCAGTGTTTCTTTTTGCATGTTCGTTGGTATGTTATTCAGACCGATTCCTCCCTTTTTCAAATTCGCAAATAAAATTCAACCCTTACTCCGCTATCTCCTGTTTGTTTTCTATTTTCCATTTTTATCATCAAAAACATGCTTCGACATCACTTTAGGATAATTTACAACATGCTTTGACAGCACTTTAGAATCATTTCCATTGGAAAGTCAAACCATGTTTTTATTGAGAAATAAGGCAAGATATAAAGCAACAGCAGACGACAATTGTTGTGTGTAGCGGTCTAAGGGATAAAAAAAAAAAACATTCAATTTTATATATATATATTTTACTTGTATGTGATGGGTTGTAGTCCTGGGTAGAACATTTGACTTCAATGGCAGAAGCTGCGAGCATGAAAAATACTTTACATCACAGGTGGAAGACATGGACCTGTGACACAAAAAAATTTCCATTACAAATAATTCATTACCCCACCCACTTGGTCTCCTACAGTACTATCTTCTATTATAGAAGATAGTACTGTATGAGACCAAGTGGGTGGGGTAATGGATTTTTTGTATTGGGCATTTTTTTGTGTCACAGGTCCGAGTCTTCCACCCGTGCTTTACATCCCACTAATCTATCTTTCGGATGAGACATTAACTCTTTGTATGCTGGGAAATTTGTGGGCTATCAATAGTTCAAAAATAGCAGATGACAATTCATTATATTTTCTTTTATTTCTCCTTATAAATGTCATGAATATGTCTTGCAATTTCAAAACATATTTACAGAGAGAAATAAAACATATACTCCTAATTCGTTTGGCGGATATTTTCGCCGCTAGCATGCAAAGAGTTAAACTGAGGCCCGTCTCTATATACATGTATGACACATCCAATGTAATTCACAGAGTTCGGCCAGTAATGTTCCACACTAGGGCAGTTTTAGTGTCTCCTAATGACACAATTTACCTAAATAGGTCATCTTGTCTGACTGGAACTGTCTTGTGTAATGCCAGTTAATTTTCTCGGAAAATGTCGTCAGTCCATTTACGTATATACAAAGAAACCCGAGTGAAAGTGACATTACGATAGCAGACCATTATGTGGTAGTCGTGACTTCCGTCTAATTGTCTTTATGTAGATGGCAGGTGGGAGCATGTGATGGGTAATTGAACGATCGGGGTTCATCCTTACCGGAATCCCGACTGGAAATCTGGTTTGGCCCTCACATATCGATGGTCTAGTAACATAAGGTTGTAACTGCTATGCTAAAGCATAGCACTTACGACCTTATGTTACTAGACCATATATATGTCTTTAGCATTTTGTATGTGACAGTTGAATCTGGTTATACCCCTTATGTAAGTATTATGATTATTCGTAATCATATTTTAGGGGAAAGGGCCAAATGACTTTGGTGTGGTATGGACCTGGCACCAGGTCAGATTATTCTACATTCAGGGCTGAATTTATTTTTTCTCTATGTAAATATTCAGTTCTGATTTTGGGATTCCCCCACCCCACCCCAATGTAGCAGGTTAAAACGGGATTGAACATGACCTGTTAGCTGTTGATAGGCCGTTAAACACCAATAAACAAACAAACAAACTAATGACCTTTGCGATCAGTGTAGTCCCAAATGTGTGCAGTCTGGTCTGGGTCTACACTGTTCTGCCTACAGTCTGTAACACCTGGAGTATTATTTCTCACCAATAGTTTTTGCCTCGCCCACGTGAGTGGAAACAATTCCGGCTTTTTACATTTTACATGTAGGCATTGTTGTTGTTGTAAGTGTCAACAGTTGCGTCCAAATATTGCCCATCTCCTGATTTGTCAGTCAGATTATCAGGGATCTGCTGGGGAAAATAAAAAAATAGCCACTTCAAAAAAAAAAAAATAATTAAAAAAAAAAGAGGAATAACCAATAGGATAAAAATAAACAATTGGCGATAAAAAATTACAATTTTCGAGAAAAAACAAAAAAATAAAAAACAAAAAAATTTTTTTTTGAAAATTGTAATTTTTTATCGCTGATTGTTTATTTTTATCGCCAGGGGCAATCGCCAGCGGAATCCCTGGATCTTTATCAAACATTCAAAAATGGCTTCCTCACATTGATGCCTGTTCACTCGGTGTCATCTGTGTGACCTTGACCATGGTAACCCTGACCTTGAAGGGTGACACACTCGCCGGCGATCATCTTGTTCTCTTTATCAGGCCTCACAGGGCTCCAGGTAAGGAATTAGTAATTGAGTATTGTCACTCCATCATTTCTGAAGCAATTGGGTATTTCAAACATCTTGGTATTTCATTAGAATTGTCTCCTTGGAGACATGTGAACGCTTCAATCGTACATTGGGTATTTCATACATCTTGGTATTTCATTAGAATTGTCTCCTTGGAGACATGTGAACATGTGAACGCTTCAATCGTACATTGGCTCGGTCCATGAGAGCCTACATTGACAAGGAACAGAAAAATTGGGTTGATATGTTGCCAGGACTTTTAATGGCATACAGAAAACTCAGAGATTCCATTACAATGCAGTGAAGTCGGTGACCAGGTCATGTACAGCTTTTTTGGTCACATGACTGATATGGCGCCACCTACTGGCAAACCTATTTATAAAATAGAGATACTGTCTTCTGATTGGTCAGATCTACACTGCTAACCCAGGAAATACAGGTCTGTTGTAGTCACATGACCAAGGGTTCCTTTCATTCATAATACTGCTTGTAGATTGTGTTTTTAATCTTGACATAATTGCAAATATTTCCTAAACGTACACAATTTGTAAACCCAGATTTTCACCATAGGTGTAACAGATATAGATGAGTCATATGTGACAGTGACTGCAGTCTTGAACATGTCATTATTGTGTAAATCCTGAATTTGGTCAGAATTCATCATATTATGCAAGAGACTGCCAGTTTCTATGAGAATGGAATGTTGACATTTGCTCTGAATGATACATGTACAGTACATTTGGTATGACATGAGAAATCATGAGAACTAATTATAAGTTTATACATGTACATTGTAGAGTTTGCAGGAATATTTCATTCTAGAAACCTGCCATTGTATGAATGCTGCATTTTCATTGGTTGATGGTTAGAGCTAACTGAGGTCACAGTCTGTTTTAGAGTTAAGTTGGATTTTAGACTTTAGAGAGTAAACATTAGAAATTATAATTTACATCTGTGTTAAAATAAATAAATTATTCCCATTCGAACGAGACGCCGCTATTACATTTATCTGATCCACACACAGCCTAATATCGGTCTGAATTATTCACCAGGGCGTCGCAGTTGTTCCTCCTACTCGGCAACTAACATTTTAGACGCTGATCAGACACCGTTAATCTGGGGCTATACTGGGTGCAAACTTTGTACGGTCTCTTTTCAAAACCTGAGTCGAAATGTAGATCATTGATGTGTGGTTCAACCAAATGTCAAGTAATATTAAACATTTTTCTCATTTCTTCACAAAAAACATATGTTGTGACCACCATTTGAACCGTCTCATTGAGGCGGTTCAACGAGTGATGACAACATATATTTTGGACCAGAAATGAGAACAAATTGTTGAACATATTTTAAAATTGCGATACTACTGAACTGATATTCTGCATGTAACAGGGTCAACAGGGCTACAGATAAGGAATTAGTAATTGAGTATTTTCATTCCATCATATCTGAAGCAATTGGGTATTTCAATATTTTAATTGGGTAAGATAAAATCACACTACTGTTTACACATCAACAGACAGCAATTATTGAATAGTTTGCTTCAAAATGAAAACATGTCTTGGCATTTCATTAGAATTGTCTCCTTGGTGACAATTCTAATGAAATACCAAGATGTGTTTTCATGGAAAATAAGAAAAATATGCTATAGTTGTGGTCTGTTTATTGTTTTCTGTAGCATGATAAAGGTACCACAAATTTGTTATTGCTTTTTGATACTCGCTACTTCTGATTTCAATTGGGTTTAAGGCAATTTTAATTGGGTATTTACGCAAATACGCAGCTTATCTGGAGCTCTGGCCGGTCAATGTTCAGTTTCTTATGCTGTGTTGAGACAGAAATAAACCTCTCTAGGGCATTATACCACAATTTTGCTGCTCAAGATGAAATCGTTCAGACAGTGGTGGAAAATTGTTCCTGTATGAGTAATATTTAACCCTTTATCTTCAAAGTAACATGCCTCCATATGAATGTAGAGAGACTGCCGTATTCCATTCAAAAAGACATAATTTTGTTACGGAAAATGAGTTGTCCCCTTTGTGCAAATGTAACCAGTGTGATTCTCACTAATGCGGCTGAGGTTTGATTCTAGAGAACCACTCCTGATCCTAATCACATGTTGAAGTAATACATTAAATATGCCTAATAGCATCAATAAGTGAAAACAAAAAGCTAAACATTTTTTTTTACTCCCTCCATATAGACTCTGCTTTTAGGCATATTTAATGTATTTATAGACCTCGGTCCGTTACTTCAACCTGTGATCCTAATGAGGCAGCTTTCGTGTATGGATCTACACAGTTTGCATATGTTGGCTTTATATGGTGTGGCAATGAAGTGGCTATCATTACAATTTACTCTCTGGATACTTATCACACGTCGCCCATATTCCCCTGTTTTGACCCCTGGGCCCGTTTCACTAATTTTTGTACGACTAAAATGTTTGTAAGTGCAAATTTAGGATCGCCTTGAAAATTTCAATTGATGGATTTACATTTATTGACATAGGCTGCATATGGATTTACATTTATTGAGCATACGTTGCATATGCAGCCTATGCTCAATAAATGTAAATCCAATACTTGTTTACAAGAAAACATTGTTAACTTGAAATTTACAGACTATCATAATTTTGCACTTACAAATATTTTATTTGTAAGAAGTTTAGTGAAACGGGCCCCAGGTTATTTGGAGAACCAGATATGGTACATGTATGAGAGTGTGATAAATAACATAGAGCATGGTCGTCCGCCCGTATGGTCGATAATCCACTCGCTGAAGTCTGCTAATGATCTACTAATGTGATAAATAACTTTAACCCTTACACCCTATCTTAATTTTTTGCCGTCTGCTGTTTATTTTCTATTGTTACATGACTGCCGTTGTTCGACACCGCTCACAGCCGTGTTCAAATATACAGCGCATGCTATAGACAATGTTCATTTCGGGACCAAGCCAACACCTACGTAAAGCAGGTGTCTAATGACGTTACTAGACACGCCATTACATCACCAGATTAGTTCACAACGGTCACATTAACTTTTGAATTTGATGCGCCTGCATCACGTGACGTGTACTGTGGTCCCGGAATATGTGTATACGTAAATCAGCTGTTTGAATGAAACAAAGTAGCAAAAGGAACTGCATATATGCTCAAATTATACGATATTGCCGACGGAAACGTAACAATAACGTTTGACCATGTGCAGTTGTGGATTAAACGTTTGCCATGTCAATCGGGAACTGTTTGAACCCCCCTGGCCTACGGCCTTGGGGTTCAAACAGTTCCCTCGTACCACGGCAAACGTTTACGCACGGCTGGTCATGGTTGAACCTTATATTTTCCATTTTTGTCTCGGCCGCGAAAGCGGAAGCGAGACATAGGTTTTCCGGAAGTGGCGGCGGCGGCGGCTTCATCATTCAATGTTAAGTTTTCGTGTTACGGTCATTACTTCACCTTATCAGCTACAGTCATCAAACTTTATACATACCTTTACTATGATATGTAGATGGATATAAGACTATTAAATTTTTCTTTATCGGGCCCCAGGGTCAAGGCGGAACAAGGCGTGACATTTGATTCCGCGGAATTCTTGTTATCATCAAAAACAAGCTTTGACAGCACTTCAGAATCGCCTGTCAAACCATGTTTTTATTGAGAAATAAGGCAAGATATAACAGCAACAGCAGACAACAATTGTTGTGTGTATCGGTCTAAGGGTTAACTTTAAACACCATTGTCCGCAGTTGGACGAATGGTGCCTTAATTACCTTAGAATGCTGGAAGCGAAAATTGTTGTCTGCTATTGTTTCATATTTTGTCTTTTTTTTTCTAAACAAAACATGGTTTGGCAGCACTTTAGAATCATTTCCCATGGAAATGATTCTCAAGTGCTGCCAAACCATGTTTATTGAGAAAAATAGAAGTTAAACAAGTAAACAGCAGACACTTTAATTCAGCAGTGTAAGGGCTAACCCTTTCGCCCCTGAATATTCGACATCCACTGTTCCATTGCTATTTTTTTAGCGATTCCATTATTCGTAAAAGGGGTATTTTTTAAAATTTTGAGAACTACTGACATATGCAGCTGGTGTAGTAAGATTGTGGTAAGTAAGGTGGTGTAAACACAGAGCTCCAGATGAGGTGCGTATTGATTGGCGTATTTTACGCAATTATTTTAGCTGAATACGCATTGATTATCAAAAGTGGGAGTACAAAATACGCACAGCAGTGTGAAAATACGCATTGATTTTCAAATTTAACAGTGAAAATACTATCATAAAGTTGAAAATTCACTTAGTTGTTCTGCAAAAATCAAATAGGTGAATGTTTATACTATATTTTGTATTATTTGTTCCCTATTCAGTAATGAAGACAATGAATAATTAATAAATTTTGTAAAAGTAAAATACGCAATGATTTTGAAATCAGGGGGTATGTAGTACGCTTTAGACACAAAGCTTATCTGGAGCTCTGTAAACCGATATAAAACACCCATCAATCAATCAAGTATTGAAGCATGCACTGTGCAAGAGAGGCAAGTCTCACTAAACTTTGTGTGGGTGGTTGGTCTGGCGAACATGACGGGTAAATTAAAGGTAGAAATTCCTCCTTATAGGAATCACAATTTGCCTGGTTTGGCCCTTAGGTACGTTTTTATCTTTGGCTTTTTTGTTACCTGGGAGTTGAATGGGGTTATTGCCCATTATAAAAGTAGTAAGATTATTACTTATCCTACTGCTTTTGGGAGCGGGCCAAGTGATTCTGGTGTGGCGAGGACCTGGCATCAGATCAGGATTATTCTTTTTTCAGGGCCTAATATATATATTTTTATTGTAAATATTCAGTTGTGATTTTGGGATTTTTCCTAGATTTGTACATGTACTTGAACAGGTAATATATGGGATTAACTCTTTGCATGCTAGCGGCAAAAATATCCGCCAAACGAATTAGGACTATATGTTTTATTTCTCTCTGTAAATATGTCTAGAAATTTCATTAGAATTGTTTCCTCCAAGACATATTCATGACATTTATAAGGAGAAATAAAAGAAAATATAATGAATTGTCATCTGCTATTTTTAGCTCACCTGAGCAAAGCTCATGTGAGCTATTGTTATGGCAAAGTGTCCGTCGTCCGTCCGTCCGTGAACATTTTCAATCATCTTCTTCTCCCGAAGTGCTGAGCCGATATTGGTTAAACTTCACAGGGATGATATATGGGTGATGCCATTTCAGATTTGTTAAAATGGAGGTCATCGACAATCCAAGATGGCCGCCATGGAAAAGTAGGTCAAATTCTTAAAAAATCTTCTTCTCATGAACCGCCAGGCCGATTTCGACGATACTTGGTATGAATGATCGATAGTTAGCACTGTTTCAGATTTGTTCATATGGTGGCCCGTGGGTCAAAAATGGGCGTCGCCCGAGGGGTCAAATAGGGGTCAAATTTTATTTTTAACCGAATATAGTCATGTAATATATCAAATCGAAGGTATTGACGAGACAATCACTCTGGAACATTTTTTGTCTAAATCATATGATTACGTCATCCAAGATGGCCACCGATAGTTCCAATGGTAATTCTTTTACTAAAGATTTCAAACGTCTTTTTCTTGTAAACTGCTTGGCCGATATTGGCCAAACTTAACTGTAATGGTCTGTGGGTGAAGCCTGTTCATTTTTGTTAAAATGAAGGTCATCACCAAATCCAAGATGTCCGCCGTTGAAAAGTAGGTCAGATTGTCAAAAAATCTTCTTCTCACAAACCTCCAGGCCGATTTCGACGAAACTTGGTGTGAATGATTGATAGTTAACGCTGTTTCAGATTTGTTCATATGGTGGCCCCTGGGTCAAAAATGGGCGTGGCCCGAGGGGTCAACTAGGGGTCAAATTATATTTTTGCCCGAATATGGTCATATAATATATCAAATCGAAGATATCAACTAGTCAATCATTCTGTAGCATTTTTTGTCTAAATCAGATGATTTTGTCATCCAAGATGGCCACTGAAAGGTAAAAAAGTTGTTCTTTTACTAAAGATTTCAAACGTATTCTTCTTGTGAACTGCTTGGCCGATATTGGCCAAACTTAACTGTAATGGTCTGTGGGTGAAGCCTGTCCATTTTTGTTAAAATGGAGGTCATCACCAAATCCAAGATGTCCGCCGTTGAAAAGTAGGTCAAATTGTCAAAAAAATCTTCTCACAAACCTCCAGGCTGATTTCGACGAAACTTGGTGTGAATGATTGATATTTAACGCTGTTTCAGATTTGTTCATATGGTGGCACCTGGGTCAAAAATGGGCGTGGCCCGAGGGGTCAACTAGGGGTCAAATTATATTTTTGACCGAATATGGTCATATAATATATCCAATCCAAGGTATCGACGAGACAATCACTCTGGAGCATGTTTTGCCAAAATCAGATGATTACATGTACGTCATCCAAGATGGCCACCGACAGGTCAAAAGGTTGTTCTTTTACTAAAGATTTTGAAGGACTTCTTCTTGTGAACTGCTTGGCCGATATTGACCAAACTTAACTGAAATGGTTTGTTGGTGAAGCCTGTTCATTTTTGTCAAAATGGAGGTCATCACCAAATCCAAGATGTTCGTCGTTGAAAAGTAGGTAAAATTGTCAAAAAATCTTCCTCTCACAAACCGCCAGGCCGATTTCGACGAAACTTTGTATGAATGATCGATAGTTAACGCTGATTCAGATTTGTTCATATGGTGGCGTCTGGGTCAAAAATGGTCATGGCCCGAGGGGTCAAATAGGGGTCAAATTTTATTTTTGACCGAATATGGTCATTTTATATATCAAATCGAAGGTATAGCAGTAAATCACATGCACATTCACAATATATGTTAGATCAGAAGGTACCAACAAATTCTGTGGAACATTTGAAGTTGTAAGTGAAGAGTCTTTGTGAAATCAAGATGACCACTATGGAGGCTTTTAGGTGAGCGATACAGGCCCATTTGGGCCTCTTGTTGAACTATTTATAGCCCACAAATTTCCCAGCATGCAAAGAGTTAAGTACATAAGTCAACATAGCCGTTAAACCCCAACAAACAAACAAAACTTTGTATGATAAAAAAGTTTGTAAATGCATTACTCAAAAATTTACACTAACAGCTGGTGGTTGCAAATCTTTTGTAGATGTGTTCACATTTAATGAAGCGTATTTTTGGTGGAAAATGGTGCGTGCAGCATTTGGCAACAACGTTAACATAGGAGTATAAAATTATTATAAGCAAACATTTTTATCATTAATGTGAGAAGCATTTTCAGCAAAATCGTTGTACAAACTTTTTATCATTCAAAGTTTAGTGAAACGGGCACGCAATAAAAATGTTTGTACGAAGAATGTTGTTGTCACTCCCGCTTGCGGAAAGCGCGATATAGTCCGCACATTGATGTCCATTTCCAACATCCGGTTATCAGTGTAAATGTTATTTTAAAATTAAATTTTGTACTTACAAACAAACTTCTTAGTCTTACAAAGTTTATGAATCGGGCCCCAGTCTGTCAAGATTTGGGTTGGAAGCATCGCCACTGTGAAAACCAGAGACATATTGTAATAACGCTAAATATTCGGACACCATTTATTTGTGGAAACACATAAACTATATGTATTTGCTACAACAGTGAGTATGGTAGTTTAGGGTTAGTATGGCAGTACTGGTTTAATCATAATAACAATGCATTTGGATACAATTTGCTTTGGGAAACCCTTATTTATAAATAGGGGTTTCCCAAAGCAAATTGTGTCCAAATATTTAGAGTTTATACAGTATCAGTTAGCATGTCCTATCACCATCTCCCCTATTTATGTGATCAATCTTAATTCCATGACAGGATGTACAAACAAGCGCCCGTCTGTCTCTTGATTTACTTACAGTACGTAGTCTTGGGTTTCTGCCAGACATTAATGCTTAGATTGCTGAGATATGCAATTTGGAAACTGTTGGCTGCTGTTGTTTTATATTTTGTTTTCTTTCTCAATAAAAACATGGTTTTAAATTACTTTAGAATGATTTCCAACGTCTGTGTCTTGATTTACTTAACCCATTACATTCGGAATACACCTTTATGGGTATGAAATTTTTAAAATATTTTATTTTTATTTTTGTTATTTCTCAATGAAAATATATGTTGTGACCACTCATTTGAACCGTTTCGCTGAGACGGTTCAAATGATGGTCACAACATATATTTCTGAGCTCATATAAATATAATATTTAGGATTTTCCACAAACAAAATGGTGTATCCTCAGCATGAAATGGGTTAACCCGGTCTTGGCGTTCTACCAGATTATTAATTCTTCCAATTCTGAGAAATGTAAATTGTCGTCTGCTGTTGTTTCACATTTTGTCTTCTTTTTCAATGAAAACATTTACTTTGACATTTGCACACTTCATAGATGTGAACATATGCGACACATGACCATGACCTTTTTGACCTAAAACATGCTAAAACATTTGTTTATGTCTAAAAGTTTAACTTCTTTACTATATTTACTAGGTTAGCTCCCTTGGAGGAGTATAGCAGTTATAGAGATGGAATCTCAACTACATTTAAAACTACCATTGTGAGTGTCGAATTTGTAGTGTTTCATTACTGAATTTTACTGTATTAGCACATGTAAACTAAAGAATAATTTAATGTGTATATTTACATTTTATATATTCAATGTTTTGTCCTACTGTCCCATTAAATAATACTTTGAGGGAGAAATTTTCAATTTTAGGATAAATTTATTAATTTTTATTATACTGAATTTATTACATTATCACAGCCATTTTGGCTGTGATAATGTAATAAATTCAGTATAATAATTCTGCATAGTTTTAATCATCAAATATATGCAATCATTAGTTCTGTACGAAATAATGCATTTCGGAAAAATCAATGATTACTCCCTCAAAGTATACTTTGCTAGATAAGTATACTTTGTAATTTTGATGAAATCGGCTACAGAGGTATCACAACAGTTTAGTGGAAGGATACCTCGCAGCCATTATGGCGATTATGAGGCCATATAAAATTAATTTATTGAATATCATTTGAATTTTGGGGGAAAATAGGCCAGGTGTTAGTCTTATTTTTGTTTATTAAAAGTTGTTGTAAAGGGTGTTAACAAACATTAATGATTTATCTGTAAATATATTCAAATAAAAAATAATCAGGCGTTACTGTTTATATTGCCTGAAGATCACTGAACAGAGCCGCGGGACACACACCACACCTGACACACTGATGCTGTGTATTGAGGGAGCAATTATTATTTCCTGCGCTGCTGATTAGATCCAGCCGCTGATTTTCGGCTCATTCTCTCCCAGGCACAAAGAGTAGGATAGTAATGTTGGTTTATTGTCGTCGGTGCGTCGTCGGTGGTTGGTCAATAATATTTGTTGTTTTTCATTCACGGTGAAACGTTTGAATAGTAAATGGGATCTGTTGATGTAGCTCGGTGCCAGACATCACCATTGTGGGTGCCTTCATAAATATTTATTATTGTCAGGGGACATATCCATGTTTTACAAAAGTAATCTCTAGTTATGCCCCACCACGAGGGGGCATTTAGTGTTACCCTTGTCCATCTGTCTGTCCGTCACCAACCTTGTAAGTCGTAAAACTTTTAAACCGCACTAACTACAGACCTGAAAGTTGGTATGTAGCTTCCTTATGATGAGTAGACAAAGTTTATGTTGATTTTTTATTCGACCCTGGGGTTATATTTTATCACCCCATTTTTGGCTTAGAATTTGGCAATTTTTCCTTGTAATGTGGGGTCAGCATGTAAGTGCACACACGAATGAACACGACATGTTGGAACCAACCTGTCGTGTTCGTTCGTGTATGCACTTACACGCTGACCCCACTGTAATTCATAAATGTTTTTAAACCGTGCTAACTACACACCTGAAACTTGGTATGTAGCTTCCTTATAATGAGTAGATGCACAAAGTTTATTTTGATTTTTTATTCGATCCCGTGGTCATGGATTATCTCCCCCTTTTCGACTTAGAATTTGGCAATTTTGTGTTGTAAGTCCTAAAACTTTTGCTACACACCTGAAACTGGGTATATAGCTTCTTCATGATGAGTAGATGCACAAAGTTTTATATTTGATTCGACCCCCGGGTAATGGATTATCTCTGCTTTTCTAATTGGAATCTTACCACGCTCGGTATGTGGGGCATCCATTTTTATGCCCCCGCTACCGAAAGGTACGGGGGCATATAGTGTTACCGGCGTCCGTCCGTACGTCCGTCCGTCCGTCCGCCGTCCTGTCCGTACGTCCGTCCCAATATTATATTCTTTTATTCTTTAGTAACTTCTACATGGCTTCACATATTATGTCAATATTTATACACGTGATACATATGAACATCCCTTACACACTCCACCCCCCAGTACTTCGACCTTGACCTTTTCCACTTTAAATGTTTGCTTGGCACTTTGGGACAAATCTATGTGCATGTTTCTCAATCCTACACTAACTTCTCAATACTTTTGCCAATCGCTTAAATATTTATACACATGATACATATGAACATGCCCTGCACACTCCACCACCCAGTACTTCGACCTTGACCTTTGACCTTCACCTTTTCTACTTTAAATGTTTACTTACCACTTTGGGACAAATCTACGTGCACGTTTCTCAATCCTACAATAACTTCTCAATACTTTTGCCAATCCCTTAAATATTTATACACATGATACATATGAACATGCCCTACACACTCCACCACCCAGTACTTCGACCTTCACCTTTGACCTTCACCTTTTTATGCCCCCGCAACCAAATGGTGAATGGGGCATATAGTGTTACCGGCGTCCGTCCGTACTCGGGTAAATGGCTTGTAATCAAATATGCCTCGTTTTCTTTGGCTGCCAGCGGGGGCATTCGTGTGCCGACAGGCCACATTTCTAGTCTTGTTTTGTATTCTTTCTCGACCAACATGGTTTGACAGTAATTTGGAATCATTTCCAACCTATTAACCCTTAGAATACAGGAAACGTAAACCATTCCAATGGAAATGAATCTAAAGTGCTGTCAAACCATGTTTCTATTCAGAAATAAGACAAAATATTAACCCTTACACCGCTTTTTAGCTCACCTGAGCGAAGCTCATGTGAGCTATTGTTACCGCAATGTGTCCGTCCGTCGTCCGTCGTCGTCGTCGTCGTGAACATTTTCAAACGTCTTCTCCTCGGTAACCATTGGGCCTATAGTCACCAAACTTCATGGTCATGGTCCTTAGGTAGGGGGATTACAAAATTGTTAAAATGACGTCATTACGTAATCCAAGATGAAGCCGTCTAAAAATAGCACAAATTCTTCAAAAATCTTCTTCTCAAGAACCGCCAACCGGATTTCGACAAAACATGGTAGGAATGATCGATGTACAATGCTCTTTCAAAGTTGTTAAAATGGTGACCCCGGGGTGAAAAACGGGCGTGGCCCGTGGGGTCAAATTGGGGTCAAATTTTGTTTTTGACCGAATATGGTCATGTCATATATCAAATCGAAGGTATAAATGAGGCGATCACTCTGGTGCATTTTTTGTCAAAATCGGATGGCTATGTCATCCAAGATGGCCGCCGAAATGGCAAAAGGTCGTTCTTTTATTAGAGATTTCAAAATTCTTCTTCACATGAACCGCTTGGCCCATGGTAGCCAAACTTAAATGTTATGGTCCATGGGTGAAGCCTTTTCATATTTGTTAAAATGGAGGTCATCGCTAATCCAAGATGGCCACCTTCTAAAAATAGCATAAATTCTTAAAAAATCTTCTTCTCATGAACCGCTAGCCGGATTTCGACTAAACTTGGTAGAAATGATCGATTTACAATGCTCTTTCAAAGTTGTGAAAATGGTGACCCCGGGGTCAAAAATGGGCGTGGCCCGTGGTGTCAAATTGGGGTCAAATTTTATTTTTGACCTAATATGCTCATGTCATATATCAAATTGAAGGTATCGATGAGGCAATTGCTCTGGTGCAAAATTCGGAATCGGATAATTATAACATCCATGATCGCCACCAAAAGGTCCATTTATTCGAGATTTTGAACGTCTTTTTCTCAGGAACCACATGGCCGATGCTGGCCAAACTTCATAGGAAGTTAAGATCCTTGGGTGAAGCATTTTCAGATTTGGTAAAATGAGAGTCGTCGCTTAATCCAAGATGACTGCCATCTAAAAATAGCACAATTTTTTTTAAAACACATGAACTCAATGTCACATTCTTCTCTGGTGTTCATGGAGTCAGGTGAGCGAATTAGGGCCATCATGGCCCTCTTGTTTAATTTTGTTGTTGTATGCTGTTTATTTTCTGTTTTCCATTCTTATCATCAAAAACATGCTTTGACAGCACTTTAGAATAATTTACAACATGCTTTGACAGCACTTCAGAATCATTGGAAATGATTCTGAAGTGCTGTCAAAGCATGTTTTTATTTTTATTGAGAAATAAGGCAAGATATAAAAGCAACAGCAGACGACAATTGTTGTGTGTAGCAGTGTAAGGGTTAATAACTAAAGTAAGGTTGATATGCAATGTTGACTGTCTTGTCTTACGGTACTTACTCATCGGCCAGTAAGCTATTTGGGTATCATTATGCCTACAGCGTCGGATCTCCATATTATTGCCGATATACGGTCTCAACGTTTTGTCTTGTACTTCAATCAGAGCTCTAGATAAGGCGTGTATTCCTGTATTTTATTTTAGCTGAATATACATTTTATTTTCAAAAGTGAGAGTACGAAATACACACAATAATTAAAAAATACTGATTGATTTTAAAGCTGAGGAGTAAAAATAGCAAAATGCTCTAATAAAGTTTAAAATTCATTTATTTGAGCGGAAAAAAGCAAACAATGTTTGGTTTTTGCAGCTCAAATAAGTGAATCGTCTACAACATGCATTGAATTTGAAATCAGGGGGTATAATATTCTTTAGACACAAAGGTTATCTGGAGATTCCTTAATTCCTGTTCATATATGACATTGCTGTTCAATGGAAGTAACACCCCATCAATTAATCAATCACTTATTATACCCAGTTTTTTGTCGTGCCTGCTTTAGCAGAGGCGCGACTCTAGTCGGCACTTTTTCCGTCGTCCGCGTCGTCGTCGTCGTCCGCGTCCGTTTTTTGTCGCGCCTGCTTTAGCAGAGGCGCGACTATAGTCGGCGCTTTTTCCGTCGTCGTCCGCCGCGTCCGCCGCGTCGTCCGGTTTTTTTGTAAGGCAAATACGTTAAAGTTCTTGTTTTTTTCACAATATCTCTTTAACCCCTTTCCAGACATTGATAATATTTCACATCAATGTTTGTCTAGGGATGATGCTTCATTACACACACCCCCACATCCAACTTTTGAAGGTCAAGGTCATTTATTTCCTTGTAATGTTCACCGGTTTTGTAACAGAAATACGTTAAAGTTATTGTTTTTTTCACAATATCTCTTTAACCCCTTGCCAGACTTTGATAATATTTCACATCAATGTTTGTCTAGGGATGATGCTTCATTACGCACACCCCCACATGCAAATTCTCAAGGTCAAGGTCATTTATTTACTTGTAATGTCCACCGGTTTTGTAACAGAAATGCGTTAAAGTTATTGTTTTTTCACAATATCTCTTTAACCCCTTGCCAGACTTTGATAATATTTCACATCAATGTTTGTCTAGGAATGATGCTTCATTACGCACACCCCCACATCCAAATTTTGAAGGTCAAGGTCATTTATTTACTTGTAATGTTCACCGGTTTTGTAACAGAAATGCGTTAAAGTTTTTGTTTTTTCACAATATCTCTTTAACCCCTTGCCAGACATTGATAATACATTTGTATTTCATATCAATGTTTGTCTAGGGATGATGCTTCATTACGCACACCCCCACATCCAAAGTCTGAAGGTCAAGGTCATTTATTTACTTGTAATGTTCACCGGTTTTGTAACAGAAATGTGTTAAGGTTATTGTTTTTCACAATATCTCTAACCCCTTGCCAGACTTTGATAATATTTCACATCAATGTTTGTCTAGGAACGATGCTTCATTACGCTCACCCCCACATCCAAATTTTGAAGGTCAACGTCATTTATTTACTTGTAATATTCACCGGATTTGTAACAGAAATGCGTTAAAGTTATTGTTTTTTCTCAATATCTCTTTAACCCCTTTCCAGACATTGATAATATTTCACATCAATGTTTGTCTACGGATGATGCATCATTATGCACACCCCCACATCCAAATTCTGAAGGTCAAGGTAATTTATTTACTTTTAATGTTCACGGTCAAATGCCTCGGCAGGCGCGACACTGCTTCCGTGGCGGAATTCTTGTTTAAATAAAAATGGGTATATTGTTTTCGTCACGGGTGTCTATCCGTCTGTCCATACGTACTACGTTCTGTACATGTACGTACATTCTGTCCGTACGTAAGAAAGTCTGTACATCCATCCGTCACGTTTCTTGTATGAAGTAAAACTTTTTAACTGTAATAAGTAGGGATGTGAAACTTGGTGTGTGCATTAATTATGGTTTGTGGATACGCAAAGTGAATTTCGATTTTTGATTCGACCCACAGTCATGGATTATCTCCCCCTTTTCGACTTGGAATTTCCCAATATTGCCTTGTAAGAAGCTTTTTAACCGTAATACATGTAGGTAGGGTGTGTGCCTTCCTTATGGTTTTTTATTCGACCTCCGGTTTTGGATTATCTCCCCCTTTTTGACTTAGCATTTGGGAAAATATTGTGATGGCGCGCCATTGACTGTGCTCTAGTCTTTAAGTGTAAGACATGGACTCTTCCATGTTACTTTAAAATACCCATATTATATAAAAATACCCAATTTAGTGGCATTTAGTGTTACCCTTGTTCGTCCGTCCCATCCTTCTGTCCATCCGTCCATCCGTCACTAACCTTGTAAGTCGTAAAACTTTTAAACCGTACTAGCTACGGACCTGAAACTTAGTATGTAGCTTCCTTATGATGAGTAGATGCGCAAAGTTTATTTTGATTTAATATTATTTCCCCCTTTTCGGCTTAAAATTTGGCAATACTTAAAATTTGGCAATTTTGCCTTGTAAGTCATAAAACTTTTAAACCGTACTAGCTACAAATGCGCAAAAAATATTTTGATTTTTGATTCGACCCCGGGGTCATGGATTATCTTCCCCTTTTTGACTTAGAATTTTGTAATTTTGCTTTGTAAGTCATGAAACTTTTAAACAGTACTAGCTACAAATGCGCAAAAAATATTTTGATTTTTGATTCGACCCCGGGGTCATGGATTATCTTCCCCTTTTTGACTTAGAATTTTGTAATTTTGCCTTGTAAGTCATGAAACTTTTAAACCGTACTAGCTACACACCTGAAACTTGGTATATCGGCTCGACGCCGGGGTCTTGGATTATCTCCCCTTTTCTACTTAGAATTTGGCAATTTTGTCTTGTAACTCTTAAAACGTTTAAACCGTAATAGCTACAGACCTGAAACTTATGGTATGTGGGACATCCAATTGTTCTATGAACACATTTTCTAGTTTTGTTTTGTTCAGAGAGTAGAAAATCATATATTTTAATCATTTTCCCTTCGCTGAATAACACTTGCCTCGATTAAACGCCCACTCAGGACTTCGGAACCAGTGGTGATTCTAATAGACGCCCGGGCGTCTATTAGAATCGTTATGGTATTTGCTTTGATGTCTCCTAAACGGATCTGCCTGTATTAGCAAGGGAAACATCAGCCAGTTTCTTGACAACTTAACGGTGTCGTATTAAGTCGCACCCATCACAATATGACAAGGTCGTAGACCAAGTGGTATATGGTGATCATACTCTCTCCACTGTAACTGTTCCAGCTTTATTGATTTGTGTAGAAAAGATGCTGGAATATATGAATATGATTAGCACTGAGTCAGCGGATTTGGAAAACAGCATCTTGTGATTGGCTAACAGCGTAGGTCATGGTCTACACTGTTTTGTCATAGGATGACAGGGGCGGATCTGGAGGGGGTTCCAACAAGAGCTCGACAATAGGACAATTCCCTAGTTCCGAACGGTAACTTGCAATTACTCCCGTACCGTCCGTAGCTAGCTACGGACGGTACAGGAGTAGATTGCAAGAGTTACCTTCGCAACTAGACAACCCCCCTTGTTCCCCAAATGCTGGATCCGCCCCTGGATTAGGTGAGCGATGACGTGTATATTGTGTTAACAGTATAATTACAGTATTTGGAAAAGAAAATGAATGTGAATGGCAAATAGCATGTCTGTGCCGTGTGATATAATAATAACAACAACAACAACAATAATAATACCATCTCTTAGTGTCCTACGTAAAGACTCATCTGTCACTGTGTAGACTCCTCATTAAGAGCAGAACGTGGCTGAAGGGTAACACCCTCGGACTGCCACGCTAGCGACCCGGGGTTCAATTCAGGGTTCAGTTCCAGGGCGTCGGTATTTCTGAGATACTTTTTGTATTTCCTGCTCTACTAGTCCCTTCGGACAGGGAATCTAAAAGGCAAAGGCGGTCTGTGTATCAGATTTGAAGAAGAGTCTGTGCACGTTAACGAACCAGAGGGGACTATTCTAATAAGAGCTAGGCCCCCGGTTTCCTCCATATCCACCGCCATCCTTTCTCCCCTTCTTGGGAGACCACATGCAAGGTCATCGAGCCAGTGCCGTCATTAAATCCAATCATTTACATTTACACTCCTCATTGATGGTCACAGTTGTGGCAATATTGGGTCTGTTTTGTTTTCTACTGGCCCAGATGTATTGAGGAAGATTGCAGTTAATGACCATTAGCGATGCATCATGGTCCAGAAAGCAGATGATTTAATTGTATCTGTATGCATTGAGTGGCTGTTATACAGGCTAAAGGTACATAAATAACCAATGTCATGCTGGATACCCATTCACAGGTATCTAAATTCCCCCCCCCCCACCCCCAAAAAAAAAGATAAATCAATTTTGCTCATTTCTCAATGAAAGTGTATGTTGTTACCACTCATTTGAATTAGTGGTCACAACATATACTTCTGTGAAGAAAAAAAGAAAGAAAAATCTGTAAAAAATATTTCTTTTCATTTCTCAATGTAAATGGAGGTAAAATCATCAATTTCTCCAGACTTCCAGTATGCATGTTCGAGTTTAAGAAAGCTTAGAAAAGCTTTGTGTTGGATCAGAAAACTTTTAATTAAAATGGTATTACGTAAGGGATTAGACAAACTGAAAAACTGGAGATGCTCTCAGCAAAATGCCGTATGGAACAAGTATTCTGTCAAATCATGAAGTTTAAATTTGAAAAAAAAAGCAACAACACCCTGATAAACTGAAACTGATATGCCCCCCCCCCCCCCCCCCCCCCCCCCCCCCCCCCCCCCCCCCCGTCTCAGGGTCTGGACTCTGTGTGGGTCTGGTTTAAAAAGTTTCTCCAACCTGCCACCGGGGTGTGTGGGGGTGGGGGGGGGGGGGGGGGGGGGGGGGGGCATTTGTGTTCCGACAGGCCCACTTTCTGATTGATCCTGTTTAAATGATGCAATGCATGTAAAAAGTATATCCCATCTTTACTTTTTGAAATATATTGAAGTATAGATGTACAACTGTGTGGCAATCGGTGTTTAGCTTGACCGAGACGTTTGGTGGGGCATTATCCCACCTCAAACTGCCCATGCTCCTTAAAATATGAGACACGCCTTGCGATTTTGTACCTAAGAACATGTGCGATATCTTGTGAAAAATGTTTTCAAAATTTACGATATTTTCCGTAAATGACAAAATTTTCATAGCAAATGCGGAATACTATTCCGCATTTGCTATGAAAATTTCGACATCATTTACAGAAGTTTTCTGTAAATATATTTCATGAAAAATCCCACATGTTTTTAGGTACAAAATCACATGGCGTGTCTCATATAAGTATGCCCCATTGATTTATAATTAGGGAAGGGGCCCAGAGCTTGAAATGGTTCCCTTGGATCGTAAACCTCGACACTACGCTGGACAATTCGTGTCTTTGGCATTGGATAGCCACAGGCACTTTGTGGTGTGATTGGGTGGCAGGTGGGAGCATGCAATGGGTAATTTAGCGATCGGGGTTCATCCTTACCGGAATCCCGACTGGAGACCTGGTTTGGCCCTCACATACGTCTTTGGCATTTTGTATGTGACAGTTGAATCTGGTTATCCCCTTATCATGTGATTATTACAATTATTCGTAATCATATTACTTTTAGAGGAAGGGGCCAAGTGGCTTTGGTGTGGTATGGACCTGGCATCAGGTAGGTTATTCTAATTTCATGGCTGAATATATTTTTTCTCGATCTAAATATTCCGTTCTGATTTTGGGATTTTCATTCCAATACAGCAGGTTGAATACAGGATCGAAGCTGTTAATAGGCCGTTAAACACCAACAAACAAACACTTTATGGTTTGAACGACAACCTGCCGTGATATCCAAATTTCCTCTAATATTATATTAGCACAAAGGTGCGATGGCGGCCATTTTTTCAACCAACGGAAGTGATTGATTTACTTGGACCCGGCGAGCTAATTTAAGTTACCAATGCGCGTGAAGGTCGGGGAACCCTGTTATTTGTGCAGTAGTAGAAAGTTAACAAAGAACGCTTCAATACTATTGCATCATAATACTTATGTAATGCATTGTAATGTAATATGTAATTAGAGCTATGTACTCAGAACTAAGAACTGTCCTCACCTGGTTCCAGCCACCCTTAGTACATGTACACTCGACCAGCTGGCCTGCATCCACGTGTCCTCACCTGTAGCCTATTTCATCAACATTGCAAAGTATACTTTAGTAGCAAAGTATACTTTGAGGGAGAAATTTTCTAATTTGTTAATTTTTATTATACTGAATTTATTACATTATCACAGCCATTTAATGGCTGTGATAATGTAATAAATTCAGTATAATAATTCTGCATACTTTTAATCATGAAATATATGCATTTGTTAGTTCTATGTGAAATAATGCATTTCAGGAAAAATAAATGATTACTCCCTCAAAGTATACTTTGCTAGTAAAGTATACTTTGCAATGTTGATGAAATAGGCTACTGGTTCCAGCCACCCTTAGTACATGTACACTCGACCAGCTGGCCTGCATCCACGTGTGAATCCCAGCAAGATTCACCATTAAAGGTACATGCCCACTCAGTAGGCACAAAATGTTCTTTATATCGGAGACATCATCTGAGACATTTTCTGTCAAAATAAACATTCATTCACCATTACCCCACGTATTGATTGGCATTATTATACATTTGATATCAGACTTAAATTTCCACACTGATATCAGGGGCGATAACCGTGTTTTCTTAAAATGTTAACAGACAATACTGTTTATTATCTGTATTTATTTTTCAATGTGCAATGATCATACTTTATAATCTGTCGAAAATATTATTTTTTCAGGTGATGCACTTAATTAGTATATTTATTATTTTTTAGAACTAAGGAATTTGTGACACAATTATAATACACTTATTTAATTCCTATAAAGAACAGTTTGTGCCTACTGAGTGGGCATGTACCTTTAAGATATGAATACCTAAGTATGGATTCATAGTTAACCCTTAGACTGCTATCTTATTTTTTTTTGTCGTCTGCTGTTTATTTTCTATTCTCAATTTTGATCATCAAAAACATGCTTTGACCACACTTTAGAATAATTTACAACATGCTTTGACAGCACATTAGAATAATTTACAACATGCTTTGAGAGCACTTCAGAATCATTTCCATTGGAAATGATTCTGAAGTGCTGTCAAACCATGTTTTTATTTAGAAATAAGGCAAGATATAAAAGCAACAGCAGACGACAATTGTTGTGAGTAGCAGTCTAAGGGTTAAGATACACATCCGCCTATCACATGGTTATGAAACCATGCAATCCCGTACTATATTTAAATACAACTCAGTACAACCATAGGTCATGGATTTTCACTCTTGGATCAAAATATATTGGTCTGTCTGGTCGTCATTTCTAACTCGCTACAAGAAACAGAGGCTTAATTATTCAGGGCTTGCCCATTGTAGTTCCTAATCAGTTGGTTTTAAAGGTACATGCCACTCAGTAGATTATAATATAGGAAGACAGATAGTTTTTCTATAGATATATACATGTAGATATGACATTTTCTGGCAAAATGAACATTCATTCACCATTACCCCATGTATTGATTGACATTATTATACATTTTATATCAGACGTAAATTTCCACACTGATATCAGGGGCGATAACTGTGTTTCTTTTAAAATGTTAACAGACATTTACTATTTATTCTCTGTATTTATTTTCTGATGTGCAATGATCATACTTTATAATCTGTTGAAATTATTTATTTGTTCAGGTTACGCATTTAATTAGTATAAATAATTAAAACAGATCATGACTCATTTGCATATCAAAATAGCCTGATAACACCGCGAGTCGCGATCAGTAAAATAAATATTACTAACTGATTTTATAATATCTGTATTGCGGGCACTCGTAATTTTTAGAACTGGTGGAATGGTGACATAATTATACACTTGTTTAATTCCTATAAATTCCTATATTTTGTGCCTATTGAGTGGGCATGTACCTTTAATGTTTTCATTAGACTACAAATATTCTCAAGTTACAAAATGATGAACGGTGAAGGCCCAGCTGTCTGATCTGTAGCCTATTCCATCAACATTGCAAAGTATACTTATCTTGCTAAGTACACTTTGAGGGAGAAATTTATTAATTTTTATTATACTGAATTTATAAATGGCTGTGATAATGTAATAAATTCAGTATAATAATTCTGCATACTTTTAAAGGTACATGCCCACGCAGTAAGCCCAAAACGTCATTTATAGGAATTAAATAAGTGTATAACTGTGTTACTATTCCACCAGTTATAAACGTTACAAGTGCCCGCTATACAGATATAATCATTTAGTAATATTTATTTTACTGATAGTGACGCGCGGTGGTATCAGGCTATTTTCATCATGTTCATATGCAAATGAGGCATGATATTTTTTAATTATGTATACTAAAGAAATGCGTCACCTGAAAAAATAATATTTTCGACAGATTTTAAAGTATGATCATTGCACATCATAAAACAAATACAGAGATTAAATAGTGATGTCCGTTAACATTTTAAGCAAACACGGTTATCGCCCCTGATATCAGTGTGTAAATTTACGTCTGATATAAAATGCATAATAATGCCAATCAGTACGTGGGATAATGGCGCATGAATGTTTACTTTGCCAGGAAATGTCTCAGATGATGTCTCTGATGTAAAGAACATTTTGTACCTACTGAGTGGGCATGTACCTTTAATCATCAAATATATGCAGTCGTTAGTTCTATATGAAATAATACATTTCTTGAAAAATAAACGATTACTCCCTCAAAGTATACTTAGCAAGATAAGTATACTTTGCAATTTTGGTGAAATTGGCTACTGGGCTATATACACTCACAACACAAGAAGCCCCTTTTTTGTCATGGCAAGTATAAACTCAAGTTATGTTGTAGGATGTTGAAGTTCAGGGTAGATAACCTGCGAGTGGCTGCATTGCTACATCAACACCAGTTACGTCCCCTGGCCCATTAGGTCCACCACCACCATTGATTTTTAGCCGTTTTGTTTTTTTTTTTTTTTTTAAATCCCGGCTATTGGATTGGCAAAAGCCAGGCGGACGGCATCCACAATCAATGTTAAGTTTTCTGTTAAATGTCCATTTCTCTGTTACTGTACAACCTAGGACCACCAAACTTTGACAGCTTCATAAACAAGGGGTGCCTACCACATACCACTATCCAACATGTGACCTTTTTTTGACCTTGACCTAATTTTTACGCTTGAACGACTTAGCCATTTTCAACGTTAAATTTTCTGTTAAATGTCCATTTCTCTGTTACTGTACTACCTAGGACCACCAAATCTATGCCTTGAAAAAACCCGGCCTTCGTGTCTTTGCCTCGTTTCTTGTTACTATATAAACTAATGAATGACGACACATTTCGCTATTCTCTGCTACTTTCATTTTTCGTATGGATGTTGTGGGACCTATTTTCCCAAAACCTGCACCCATTCAGCTCTGGATATTCTCTAATTAAAATATAGGTTTAATTATTGTTCAGAAAGATAAATTCAAATTCCTGTGACCACCCACCCTGGTGGTGACGCAAAAAGTCAGCGGCTGGAATTGAAACCGCCTCACATACAAACGTACATGCTCCGACTTGCAAAATAATCCCAAAGCATACATGTATGCTTGAAACTGATGTAATTGATACATTAACATGCCTGTGAAGTAGATTAGTGCATCAATTGACTGGTGTCTGCAAGCAAAAAGTGTCTATGGCATAACAAATCTGGCTTATTTTTTTAACATACTACTTTTTACTACACCGCGCATGAATATCTGATGATTTAGTCTGTTTAAACCATTAGAGACAGGATACAATTACAGTAGTATGAAACATTTGAGAAAAAAAAACGTATTTTCTTTATTTCTTCTCAAAATTTTATGGCGTTACCACTCATTTTGTTGCCAAAAAATCTCATTTTATTCATTTCTAAATAAAGGTATATGATGTTACCACTCACTCATTTGAACCGTCTCATCTTGATGAGACGGTTCAAATGAGTGAGTGGTAACATCATATACCTTTATTCTTGATGGGACGGTTCAAATGAGTGAGTGATAACATCATATACCTTGATGAGATGGTTCAAATGAGTGAGTGGTAACATCATATATCTTGATGAGACGGTTCAAATGTGTGAGTGGTAACATCATATATCTTGATGAGACAGTTCACATGTGTGAGTGGTAACATCATATATCTTGATGAGACAGTTCACATGTGTGAGTGGTAACATCATATATCTTGATGAGACGGTTCAAATGTGTGAGTGGTAACATCATATACCTTGATGAGACAGTTCACATGTGTGAGTGATTAC
This sequence comes from Conchocele bisecta, assembly GCA_029237695.1. Taxonomy (NCBI): domain Eukaryota; kingdom Metazoa; phylum Mollusca; class Bivalvia; order Lucinida; family Thyasiridae; genus Conchocele; species Conchocele bisecta. The sequence continues at coordinate 10,377,390 of CM055278.1, forward strand.
ATCATATACCTTGATGAGACAGTTCACATGTGTAGTGGTACAGCATATCTTGGTGAGACAGTTCACAGGGTGTGATGGAACATCAACCTTGATGAGACAGTTCACATGATGTGAGTGGTAACATCATATACCTTGATGAGACGGTTCAAAATGAGTGAGTGGTAACATCATATACCTGATGACATTCAAAATGAGTGAGTGGTAAACATCATACCTTGATGAGACGGTTCAAATGAGTGATGGGTAACCATATTAGATGAGACAGGTTCAAATGAGTGAGTGGTAACATCATATACCTTGATGAGACAGTTCAAATGAGTGAGTGGTAACATCATATTACCTTGATGACGGTTCCAAATTGAGTGAGTGTAACATCATATATTCAAATGAGCTGGTGCATGTGAGTGGTAACATCATATATCTTGATGAGACAGTTCAAATGAGTGAGTGATACATCATATCCTTGATGAGCACATTCATGAGTGAGTGGATAACATCATATACTTGATGAGACTCGGTTACAAATGATGTGAGTGGTACATCATATATCTTGGTGAGACAGTTCACAATGTGTGAGTGGTAACATCAATATCTTGATGAGACACTTCACAATGTGTGAGTGATAACATCATATACCTTGATGAGACAGTTCACATGTGTGAGTGGTAACATCATATATCTTTGATGAGACATTCACTGGTGATGGTAACAGATATTCTTATGAGACGGTTCAAATGTGTGAGTGGTAACATCATATACCTTGATGAGACAGTTCACATGTGATGATATCATATACCTGATGACAGTTCACATGTGTGAGTGGTAACATCATATATCTTGATGAGACAGTTCACATGTGTGAGTGTAACATATATACCTGATGAGACATTCACTGTGTGATCATCATATCCTTAGAGACGGTCAAATGAGTGACTGTAACATTCATACCTTGATGGACTGTTCAAATGAGTGAGTGGTAACATCACCTTATGAGACGGTCAAATGATGAGTGACAGTTCATACCTTGATAGACAGTCAAATGAGTGAGTGGTAACATCATATATCCTTGATGAGACAGTTCAAATAGTGAGTGGTAACATCTATACCTTGATGAACGGTTCAAATGAGTGAGGTAACATCATATATCTTGATGACTGGTTGCACATGTGTGAGTGGTAACATCATATATCTGAGAAGATGTGAGTGTTACATCATATACCTTGATGAGACAGTTCACATGTGTGAGTGATACATCTATATCTTGATGAGAGTTTCACATGTGAGTGGTAAACATCATATATCTTGATGACGGTCACAGTGTGAGTGGTAACATCATATATCTTGAGAGACAGTTCACATGTGAGATAACACATATACCTTGAGAGACAGTTCACATGTGTGAGTGGTTAAACATCATTATACTTGATGAGACAGTTCACATTTTGTGATGGTAACTCATACCTTGATAGACAGTCAACATGTGTGAGTGGTAACATCATATCCTTGATGAGACGGTTCAAATGAGTGAGTGGTAACATCATATACCTTGATGAGACAGTTCAAATGAGTGAGTGGTAACATCATATACCTTGATGAGACGGTTCAAATGAGTGATGGTGGTAACATCATTATACCTTGATGAGACAGTTCAAATGATGAGTTGGTAACATCATATACCTTGATGAGACGGTTCAAATGAGTGAGTGGTAACATCAAATTATACCTTGATGAGATTGAAACAAAAGGAGTGAGTGGTAACATATATACCTTGATGAGACAGTTCAAAATGAGTGAGTGTTAAACATCATATACCTTGATGAGACAGGTTCAATGATTGAGTGGATAACTATCCATATTATTTGATGAGATGTTTCACATGTGTTGTGGGTAACATCATATATCTTGATGAGACAGTTCAAACAGTGAGTGGATCATCATAGTACTTGATGAGCAGTTTTCGGAATTCATGATGAGTGTAAAAACATCATATATCTGATGAGATGGTTCACATGTGTGATTGGTAACATCATATATCTTATGAGACAGTTCACAAGTGTGAGTGATAACATCATAACTGATGAGTACAGTTCCCATGTGGAGTGTTAGACATCAATATATTGATAGACAGTTCAACATGTGTTGAGTGGTAGAACATCATATATCGTGGATGAAGCACGGTCAAATGTGTGAGTGGTAACAGCAAATACCTTGATGACAGTTCACATGTGAGAGTGATTACATTCATATAAACCTTGATGCACAGTATCACATGTGTGAGTGGTAAACATCATATACCTTGATGAGACAGTTCACATGTGGTGAGTGGTAACATCATAAAACCTGAGAACATTCACAGTGTGATTGTAACCATCATATTACCTTGATAGACTGTTCCAAATGATGATTGTAACATCATATTCCTATAAATGAGCACAGTTCAAATGATAGAGGTGTAACATCATATAAACCTTTGATGAGAACGGCTTTTCAAATGAGTGATTGGTAACCAATTCATATAAACCTTGTAGAGCACAGTTTCAAATGAGTGGAGTGGTAACTCAATACCATGATGCGACAGTTCAAATGAGTGGAGTGGGTAACATCAATATAAACCTTGATGAGACGGGTTTCAAATGAGTGAGTGGTAACCATCATATATCTTGATGAGACTGGTATTCACAAATGTTGAATGGTAACATCATATATCTTGAATGGAGAACAGTTCAAATGAGTGAGTGATAACCATGCAAATACCTTGATGAACCAGGTTTACAACAAATGTGTGAGTGATACATCATATATCTTGATGAGACTGTTCACAATGTGTGAGTGTAACATCATATATCCTTGATGAGACAGGTTCCCATGTGTGAAAGTGTAACATCATATACTTGATGAACCAGTTCACATGTGTGATGATAACATCATATAACCTAGATGAACAGTTCACATGTGTGAGAGGTAACACATTATATTCTTTAAATGAGACAGTTTCACATGTGTGAGTGGTAACAACAAAACCTTGATGAACATTCACATGTGTGAGTGGTAAACAATCAGATACCTTGATGAGACCGGTTCCAAATGAGGTTGAAGTGGTAACATCATATACCTTGGATGAGAAACAGTTCAAATGAGTGAGTGGTAACATTCAAGACCTTGATGAAACGGTTCAAAATGAGTAGAGTGTAACATTCATAAACTTGGATGAGAACAAGTTCAAACAAATGAGTGAGTGGTAACATCATAACCTTGATGAGACAGGTTCAAAATGAGTGAAAGTGTTAAACATCATATACCTTGATGAGACGGTTCAACATAGTGATGGGTAACAATCCATAAAACTTGATGAGACACGTTTCACCATTGAGTTGAGTGATAACAATCATGATACCTTGGAAGAGGACAGGTTCACAAATGAGTGAGTGGATAACAAACAATAAATATCTTGATGAGACTGGTTTTCGACAAGTGTGAGTGTAACATATAACTTGATGAGGAACAGTTCACATGTTGTGAGTGGTAAACATCAATACCTTGATGAGACAGTTCACATGTGTGAGTGGTAACATCAATATCTTGAAATGAGACAGTTCAAATGAGTGGTGCTAAACATCATATACCTTGATGAGACAGTTCACAGTGAGTGATAACAATCATATTACCCTTGAATGAGACAGTTCAAATAGTGAAGTGATAACAACATATACCTTGATGAGACCGGTTCAAATGAGTGATTGGAAACTCATATAATTTGAGTTGACAACGGTTCCAAATGAGTGAGTGGTAACATCAGTATATCTGATGAGAATGGTTTCAAATTGAGTGAGTGGTAACATCATATATTCTGAAGAGAAATGGTTCAAAAAGGTTGAGTGGTACACAAACATAAACCTTGATGAGAACTTCACCAATTGAGTGATTTATAACAACTAAGAACTTGATTTAACAAATTCAAAAGAGTGGAGTGATAACAATCATAATACCTTGATTAAAACGGTTCAAATGAGTGAGTGGTTAACATTCATATAATTTGATGAGAAAACGTTCAAAGGAGTGAGGTGGGTAACATCATATATCTTGATGAGACGGTTTTTCAAATGAGTGAGTGGTAAACATCATATATCCTTGATTGAGACGTTTCAAAGAGTGATGGTAACATCATATTACCCTAAATGAGGACTGTTCAAATGAGTGAGTGGTAACATCATATATCCTTGATGAGAAATGGTTCAAATGAGTGAAAGTGGTAAACATCATATATCTTGATTGAGACCAGTTCAAAATGATAAGTGGAATAGCAACATCATAACCTCGAAGAGATGGTTCCAAATTGAGGTGTGTGGAAACATCATATATTCTTGATGAGACAGGTTTCAAATGTGTGAGTGGAATAACATTTAAACATACAACCTTGAGGAGACTGTTCAAATGGACTGAGTGTAACATCCCCATATATTCTTGATAGAAAATGGTTCAAATGAGTTGAGTGGTACCATCATAATACCTTGATTGAGATGGTTCAAATTTTGAAAGTGGAGTGGTAACACATATAAACCTTGAGAGGATGGTTCAAATGTGGTGGAGTGGATAACATCATATACCTTGATGAAATGGGTTCCAAATGTTTGAGGTGTAACACATATACCTTGAATGAATGGTCAAATGTGTGAGGTTGGTAACATTTCATAACATTTCAGGCAATCCCATAGATAAAAGTAAGATTAGCAAACTAATCCTATTACTTTTAGGAATGGATAAATGATTGCAGGTTCTGGCGAAGGGCCTTGGCACCCAGGGAATTTCAGGTTGTTCCCCCCCTAATTTTCAGGACTGATATATATTTTATTAGTAAATATGAGTTCTCTGAATTGGGATTTACCTCCCTCGGGACAAAGTTCAACTGGACATCCTACCCCGTTGACCCGTCTGTGTGTAGACTCCCTGAGGCTTGTACCTCTATGTCAGAAAAGCGGACGTTAAACCCTATTCACTCACTCACTCATATACCTTGATGAGATGGTTCAAATGTGTGAGTGGTAACATCATATACCTTGATGAGACAGTTCAAATGAGTGAGTGGTAACATCATATACCTTGATGAGACAGTTCAAATGAGTGAGTGGTAACATCATATACCTTGATGAGACGGTTCAAATGAGTGAGTGGTAACATCATATATCTTGATGAGATGGTTCACATGTGTGAGTGGTAACATCATATATCTTGATGAGACAGTTCAAATGAGTGAGTGATGACATCATATACCTTGATGAGACAGTTCACATGTGTGAGTGGTAACATCATATACCTTGATGAGACAGTTCACATGTGTGAGTGGTAACATCATATATCTTGATGAGACAGTTCACATGTGTGAGTGATAACATCATATACCTTGATGAGACGGTTCAAATGAGTGAATGATAACATCATATACCTTGATGAGACAGTTCACATGTGTGAGTGGTAACATCATATACCTTGATGAGACAGTTCACATGTGTGAGTGGTAACATCATATACCTTGATGAGCTTGATGAGACGGTTCAAATGAGTGAGTGGTAACATCATATAATTTGATGAGACGGTTCAAATGAGTGAGTGGTAACATCATATATCTTGATGAGATGGTTCAAATGAGTGAGTGGTAACATCATATATCTTGATGAGACGGTTCAAATGAGTGAGTGGTAACATCATATACCTTGATGAGACGGTTCAAATGAGTGAGTGGTAACATCATATATCTTGATGAAATGGTTCAAATGAGTGAGTGGTAACATCTTATTATAGTCTTGATGAGACCAGTTCAAATGATGAGTGAAATGAACATCATCATACCTCGATGACGATGTTCAAATGATGTGAGTGGTAACATCATATTATCTTGATGATGACAGTTACAAATGTGTCATTGTGATGAATAACTTATAACCTTGATGAGACTGTTCAAATATGAGTGTTTCAGTGGTAACAGAAACTTGTATAAATCTTGATGAGATGGTTCAAATGAGTGAGTGGTAACATCATATATCTTGATGAGACGGTTCAAATGATGTGAGTGGTAACATCATATACCTTGATGAGATGGTTCAAATGTGTGAGTGATAACATCAGTATACCGGTAGATGAAATGGTTCAAATGTGTGAGTGGTTAACATCATATACCTTGTTTTTATGATGATGGTTCAAACAAATGGCGTTCTTTGTGAGTGGTAACATCATATACCTTGATGAGATGGTGGTTCAAATAGTGTGAGTGGTAAAGCAGAACATATACCTTGAGTATGAGACAGTTCAAATTGTGTGTGAGTGGTAACAAATCATATATCTTGATGAGACAGTTCACATGTGTGGAGTGGTAACATTCATATACCTTGATGAGACTGTTCAAATGTGTGAGTGGTAACATCATATACCTTGATGAGACAGTTCAAATGTCGATGTTAGTGGTAACATCAATATACCTTGATGAGACAGTTCCACATGTGTGAGTGGTAACATCATATACCTTGATGAGGATGTCAAATGTTGTGAGTGGTAACATCATATATCTTGATGAGATGGTTCAAATGAGTGAGTGATAACATTCATATACCTTGATGAGACAGTTCAAATGAGTGAGTGGTAACTATCATCTTGATCTTGATGATGGTTCACATTTGTGGTGAGTGGGTAACATCATATATACATTGTTTATGAGATCAGTCATGACAAATGAGTGAGTGATAACATCATATACCTTGTTGATGAGACAGTTCACATGTGTGAGTGATAACATCATATATCTTGATGCAGATCTGGTTCATGTGTGTGTGAGTGGTAACATCATATATCTTGATGAGACAGTTCACATGTGTGAGTGGTAACATCATATATCTTGATGAGACTGTTCACATGTGTGAGTGGTAACATCATATATCTTGATGAGACAGTTCAAATGAGTGAGTGATAACATCATATACCTTGATGAGACAGTTCACATGTGTGAGTGATAACATCATATACCTTGATGAGACGGTTCAAATGAGTGAGTGGTAACATCATATAATTTGATGAGACGGTTCAAATGAGTGAGTGGTAACATCATATATCTTGATGAGATGGTTCAAATGAGTGAGTGGTAACATCATATATCTTGATGAGATGGTTCAAATGAGTGTCCGTGGTTAGTAGGTAACATCATATACCTTGATGAGACGGTTCAAATGATGTGAGTGAAACATCATATACCGTGATGAGACGGTTCTTAAATGAGAAATGAGTGAGAACATTCAGTATTTACCTTGATGAGACGGTTTTCAAATGAGTGAGTGGTAACATCATATAATTTGATGAGACGGTTCAAATGAGTGAGTGGTAACATCATATATCTTGATGAGACGGTTCAAATGAGTGAGTGGTAACATCATATATCTTGATGAGACGGTTCAAATGAGTGAGTGGTAACATCATATACCTTGATGAGACGGTTCAAATGAGTGAGTGGTAACATCATATATCTTGATGAGATGGTTCAAATGAGTGAGTGGTAACATCATATATCTTGATGAGATGGTTCAAATGAGTGAGTGGTAACATCATATATCTTGATGAGACAGTTCAAATGAGTGAGTGATAACATCATATACCTCGATGAGATGGTTCAAATGAGTGAGTGGTAACATCATATATCTTGATGAGACAGTTCAAATGTTGTGCAGTGAAATATAACATCATATACCGTGATGAGACTGTTCAAATGATGTGAGTGGTAACATCATATATCTTGATGAGATGGTTCAAATGATTGTGAGTGGTAACAATCATATTATCTTGATGAGATGGTTTCAACAAATGAGTGAGTGGTAACATCATATACCTTGATGAGATGGTTCAAATGTGTGAGTGCCATAAACATCATACTAAACTTCATTTACCTTGATGAAAATGTTCAAATGTGTGAGTGGTCAACATCATTTTTTTTTTAAATTAATTTATTTTTTATTTTTATATACCTTGATGAGATGGTTCAAATGTGTGTGAGTGGTAACATCATATACGTTCAGGCTATGGCCCCATATATAAAAGTAAGATTAGCACTAATCCTATTTACTTTTTTTATGGGGATGGGTAAATAATGATGGCTGGTGTGGCGAGGGCCTGGCACCAGTCAGGTTGATTCAGGTAATTTCAGGACTGATATATATTTTGATTGTAAATATTAGAGTTCTGAATAGTTGGGATTTACCCCATCGGAACAGGTGGATAACGGGACACGACCCCGTTGACCCGTTCTGTGTGTAGACTCTCCTGAGGCTTAGTACCTCTATGTCAGAAAGCGGACGTTAAACCCACTATTCACGTCACTCATCTTATATACCTTGATGAGATGGTTCAAATGTGTGAGTGGTAACATCATATACCTTGATGAGACAGTTCATGAATAGTGAGTGGTAACATCATATACCGCCTTGATTGAGACAGTTCTAATGAGTGAGTGGTAACATCATATACCTTGATGAGACGGTTCAAATGAGTGATGTGGTAACATCATAAATATCTTGATGAGATGGTTCACATGTTGTGAGTGGTAACATCATTATATTTCTGAACACATCAAATTGAGTGATATGACAGCCATATCTTGAAATGAGACTTCACATTGTGATAGTAACATCATATACCTTGATGAGACAGTTCACATGTGTGAGTGGTAACATCATATATCCTTGATGAGAGCAGTTCACATTGTGTAGTGATAACATTCATTTTATACCTTGATGAACGGATCAAATGAGTGAATGATGAACATCATAACCTTGATGAGACAGTTCACATGTGTGTAGTGATAACGGCATCATATACCTTGATGAGACAAAGGTGGCACAAATGAGTGAAGTGTAACAAACATAGTACCCTATGATGACCTTGATGAGACGGTTCAACATGTGATGAGTGTAACATCATTACCAATCCAGTGAGGACGGTTCGAAAATGAGTGATTGTAACATTCTTATATCTTGAAGAGAGGTTCAAATTGAGTGAGTGGTAACATCATATCTGATGAGACGGTTCAAAAGAGTGAGTTGGTAACATTCATACCTTGATGACGGTTCAAATGAGTGAGTGGATACATCATATAATTTCTTTGATGAGACCGGTTCAAATGAGTGAGTAAACCATCAAAAAATCTTGTGAGAACAGTCAAATGAGTGGGAGTGATAACCATATATACCTCGAGATGGTTCAAATGAGTGAGTGGTAACATCATTATATCTTGATGAGACAGTTCAAATGAGTGAGTGGATAACATCATACCTTGATGAGACTGTTCCAAATTGAGTGATGGTAACAGGCAATATTCTTGAATGAAATGGTTAAATGAAGTGAGTGGTAACATCATATATCTTGATGATGGACGGTTCAAATGAGTGAGTGGTAACATCATATATCCTTGATGAGATGGTTCAAATGTGTGAGTGATAAACATCTTATACCTGATGTGGTTTCAAAAGGTGTGAGTGGTAACATCATATCCCGGAGAGATGGGTTCAAATGTGGTGGAGGGTGGTAACGATCATAACCATGATGATATGGTTCAATTATGAGTGTAAATATCTAGTGGATGGGAACAGTCATTGTGTGGAGTTGGTGAAATCATTGATTCTTGAATTGGGCGACAGGTTCCACAAATGTTGTGAGTGTAAATCCCATATACCGAAAAGGACGGTTCATATAAACATCCATTAGACCTTGATGACTGTTCAAATTGTGAGTGGTAACATTTCATACCTTGATAAACAGTTCAAATGTTTGAGTGGTAAAAATATAACCTTGATGTTAGATGGAAAATTCAAATTCATGGTTGAGGTGGTAACGATCAGATACTTGATGAAATGGTTCAAATGAGGAGGGGATAACATCATATACCTTGTGAGACCAGTTCCAAATTGAGTGAGTGTAAATCGATATCTTGATGAGAAGGTTCACATGTGTGAGTGGTAACATTCATATACCTTGATTGAGACAGTTTCATAGTGAGTGTTAACATCAATATACCTTTATGGATTACAGTTACAAATGTGTGAGTGATAACATCATATATCCTTTATGATGAAAATGGTTCATTATGTGTGAGTGGTAACATCATATACCTTGATGAGACAGGTTCACAAAGGTGTGGTGGTAAAACGATCATATATTCTTGGAAGAGACCACATGTTTGTGAGTGGTAAAACATATATCGGATGAACAGGTCAAAATGAGTGAGTGGGTAACAATTCATACCTTGATGAGACAGGTCACATGTGTGAGTGATAAACATCATATACCTTGATGGAAGAGACAGTGTTCAAATTGTGTGAGTGGATAACATCATATACCGTGATGAGGTCAAATTGAGTGAGGTGGTAACAGATCACATTTGATGAGACGGTTCCAAGAGTGTGGTAACATATATATCCTTGATGAGATGGTTCAAATGAAGGGGATGGTAACATCATATATTCTTGGAAATGAGAAATGTCAAGATGATGGCGTGGTAACATCATATACCTTGATGAGACAGGTTCAAATGTAGTGAGTAGGATAACATCATATACCTTGATGAGACAGTTCAAATCAGGTGAAGTGTAACAGCAAATACCTTGATGAACGGTTTCATATGAAGTGGTAACATCCTTATACCTTGTTGATGAGGAACTTTTCATGATGATGAACATTCAAAGATATTTCTGTGAAGACGTTCAAAATGAGTGAGGTAACAATTTCATTATTTTTGATGAGAGTTTCAAATGGTGAGTGGGTATATATAACTTGAAAGTTATGATTGATGAGGTAACATTCATTATACCTTGAGAGATGGTTCAAATGGGAGTGGTAACATCATATACCTTGATGAGACAGTTCAAAATGAGTGAGTGGTAACCAACATCATATATCTTGATGAACAGTTTCAAATTGATGGTGGATTGGAACATCAATATACCTGAGGAGATGTTCAAATATTGATGGAGTGGTAACAATATACCTGATGAAGGTCAAATGGTGAGTGAGGAACAGTTCATTAAACCTTGATAGATGTTTCAAATGAGTGAGTGGGTTAACATCATATATCCTTGAAGAGATGGTTCAGATGAGTGAGTGTTAAACATTCATATCTTTGATGAGATGGTTCAAATGAGTGAGTGGTAACTTCATAGGTTACCATATGATGAGATGGTTCATGTGTGACTGATTAAACATCATATACCCTTGTGAATGTCGATGTTGGTGAAGTCATACATCATATACTTGATGAGATGGGTTCAAAATTGTGATTGTTAACATCATATACGTCAGGCTATGCCCCATATATAAAATAAGATTAGGCACTAATCCTATACTTTTAATAGGGGAAAAATATTGATGGCGGGGCAGGGCCTGCACCAGATCAGTTGTTTCTAATTTCAGGACGATATATATGATTGTAAATATGAGTTCTGAAGTTGGGATTTACCCCCCTCGGACAGGTGGATACCCCGGTACGACCCGTGCCCACCGTCTGCGTGTACTTTCCCTGAGGCTTGTACCTTCTTATGTTTCAGAGGCACCGTTAAACCCTAATAACCTCACCTTTCTTTCAACTCATATTACTTTGAAATAGGAGATGGTTCACAGTGTGTGAGTGGAACATCATATACCTTGTTGATGAGGACCGGTTCAAATTGATTGAGTGTTTGTTGTTAACATCATAATACCTTGATGAGACAGTTCAAATGAGTGAGTGGTAACTCATATACCTTGATGAAGACGGTTCAAATATGATGTAAACATTCATATAAAATTCTTGGTTTATGAAGGTGTTCACATGTGAGGTGGGTAACATCATATATCTTGATGAGGACAGTTCATGAGTGAAGTTGAGATATCCGCGGATTACCTGATGGATCATTCACAACATTGATGAGATTCAGATTCCACTTTGATGAGACCGTTCACATGAGTTGGTAACATCATATCATCTTGATGAGATGTTCAATTTGAGTGAGTGGATAACATCAATTATAACCTTTGATGAACGTTCAAATGAGTGATGGCTAAATTCATAACCTTGAAATGAGAACAGTTCACCATGGTGTGAGTGGTAACATCATATTCTACAATTTGATGGAGACAAAAGTTCACATGTTGTAGTGGTAACAATCATATACTTGATGAGGCTGATGAGACCGGTTTCCAAATGAGTGAGGTGGAAACATCATATGGGATATTGATGAGTACGGTTCATATGAGTGAGGGTAACATCATATATTTCTGTGTGAAGTTCAAATGAGTGAGTGTATCATATACCTTGTGAGACCATGGTGAGTGGTAACATCATACTTTGGATGAAGGGTCACATGTGTGAGTGGTACCTTAAGATAGTCACAAATGAGTGATACATCATATACCCTTAGATAGACTTAAATGGTGAAAGTATATATTACCTGATGAGACAGTTCATGTGTGAGTGGTAAACATCATATACTTGATGAGACAGTTCACTGGTGAGTGTAAACATCAATACTGATGAGAACGTTCAAAAGAGTGAGTAAACATCAAAATATTGATGAGACGTCATGAGTGAGTGGTAAATCATATCTTATGAAGGTTCATGGTAAGTGGTAACATCTATCTTGATGAGACAGGTATTACCCATGGTGTGAGTGTAAACAATCATATACTTGATGAGGTTCAAATGATGGTGTAACATCATATATTTGAGACAGTTCATGGTGATGTACATCCATATCTGATGAGACGTCCATGTGTGAGTGGTAACACATATATCTTGATGAGGTACAGGTGAGTGGTAACATCATATATCTTGATGAGACGTTCAAATGAGTGAGGTTGATAACTCACTATACCTTGATGACTGTTCACTGGTGGAAAGTGTGTGGTAACATATACCTTGATGAGCGGTTCAAATGGTGTGAGGTGTAATCACATCATATACCATGATGAGTACATCATATATCCTGATGTGTGAGTGATGACAGGTCATACTTGATGGACAGTTACATGTGTGGAGTGTCACCTGATGAGGACATTCAAATGTGTAGGTGTAACATCATATATCCTTGATGAGACAGTCACATTGTGTGGAGTGATAACATCATATACCTTGATGAGAGGTCATGAAAAAGGGGATTGATACATCATATACCTGGTGAGACAGTTCACATGTGTGAGTGGTATATATACCTTAATGACAAGTCACTGGTGAGTGGTAACATCATTATTATTCTTGATGAGAAACAGTCCACATGTGTGAGGTGATACCCCATTCATAATACTGATGGGAGACGTTTCATGAAGGGGGATGGATACATATATACTTGATGGAGACAGTTACAAATGTGTTGGTAAACATCAATACCTTGATGACGTTCAAGTGAGTTGTACATCATAATACCTTGATGAGACTGTCACTTTTGTGTGGGAGTGTGGTAACATCATATATCTTGTGAGAAAAGTCACCTTGTCGTGTGATAACATCCATAAATACCTGGATGAGACTGTTCACATGTTGAAATGAGTGGTAACATCATATAACCTTGATGAGACAGGTCCAATGAGAGTGATAACATCATACTTGATGAGATGTCCAGGTTGAGGTGATAACATCATATACCTTGATGAGATGGTCAAATGAGAGTTGTAGTGGTACATCATATATTGATGGACGTTAATATGAGTGAGTTGTAAACATCATATATCTTGATGATGGTTCAAATAGTGAGTGTACATTCAAAAATATTCTGAGACGCTAATGAGGTGGAAAGTGTAACTCATATACCTTGATGAGACGGTTCAAATGAGTGAGTGGTAACATCATATATCGTGATGAAATGGTTCAAATGAGTGAGTGGTAACATCATATATCTTGATGAGACAGTTCAAATGAGTGAGTGATAACATCATATACCTCGATGAGATGGTTCAAATGAGTGAGTGGTAACATCATATATCTTGATGAGACAGTTCAAATGTGTGAGTGATAACATCATATACCTTGATGAGACTGTTCAAATGAGTGAGTGGTAACATCATATATCTTGATGAGATGGTTCAAATGAGTGAGTGGTAACATCATATATCTTGATGAGATGGTTCAAATGAGTGAGTGGTAACATCATATACCTTGATGAGATGGTTCAAATGTGTGAGTGATAACATCATATACCTTGATGAAATGGTTCAAATGTGTGAGTGGTAACATCATATACCTTGATGAGATGGTTCAATGTGTGAGTGGTAACATCATATACCTTGATGAGATGGTTCAAATGTGTGAGTGGTAACATCATATACCTTGATGAGACAGTTCAAATGTGTGAGTGGTAACATCATATACCTTGATGAGACAGTTCAAATGTGTGAGTGGTAACATCATATACCTTGATGAGACAGTTCAAATGTGTGAGTAAATGTGTGAGTGGTAACATCATATACCTTGATGAGATGGTTCAAATGTGTGAGTGGTAACATCATATACCTTGATGAGACAGTTCAAATGTGTGAGTGGTAACATCATATACCTTGATGAGACAGTTCAAATGTGTGAGTGGTAACATCATATACCTTGATGAGACAGTTCAAATGTGTGAGTGGTAACATCATATATCTTGATGAGACAGTTCACATGTGTGAGTGGTAACATCATATACCTTGATGAGACTGTTCAAATGTGTGAGTGGTAACATCATATACCTTGATGAGACAGTTCAAATGTGTGAGTGGTAACATCATATACCTTGATGAGACAGTTCACATGTGTGAGTGGTAACATCATATACCTTGATGAGATGATTCAAATGTGTGAGTGGTAACATCATATATCTTGATGAGATGGTTCAAATGAGTGAGTGATAACATCATATACCTTGATGAGACAGTTCAAATGTGTGAGTGGTAACATCATATACCTTGATGAGATGGTTCAAATGTGTGAGTGGTAACATCATATACCTTGATGAGATGGTTCAAATGTGTGAGTGGTAACATCATATACCTTGATGAGACAGTTCACGTGTGTGAGTGGTAACATCATATACCTTGATGAGATGGTTCAAATGTGTGAGTGGTAACATCATATACCTTGATGAGACAGTTCAAATGTGTGAGTGGTAACATCATATACCTTGATGAGACAGTTCACATGTGTGAGTGGTAACATCATATATCTTGATGAGACAGTTCAAATGTGTGACTGGTAACATCATATACCTTGATGAGATGGTTCAAATGAGTGAGTGATAACATCATATACCTTGATGAGATGGTTCAAATGAGTGAGTGGTAACATCATATATCTTGATGAGACTGTTCACATGTGTGAGTGGTAACATCATATACCTTGATGAGATGGTTCAAATGAGTGAGTGGTAACATCATATATCTTGATGAGACGGTTCAAATGAGTGAGTGGTAACATCATATACCTTGATGAGATGGTTCAAATGAGTGAGTGGTAACATCATATACCTTGATGAGACGGTTCAAATGAGTGAGTGGTAACATCATATACCTTGATGAGACGGTTCAAATGAGTGAGTGGTAACATCATATATCTTGATGAGACGGTTCAAATGAGTGAGTGGTAACATCATATATCTTGATGAGACAGTTCACATGTGTGAGTGGTAACATTATATACCTTGATGAGACAGTTCAAATGAGTGAGTGGTAACACCATATACCTTGATGAGACTGTTCAAATGAGTGAGTGGTAACATCATATATCTTGATGAGACGGTTCAAATGAGTGAGTGGTAACATCATATACCTTGATGAGACTGTTCAAATGAGAACATCATATACCTTGATGAGACTGTTCAAATGAGTGAGTGGTAACATCATATACCTTGATGAGACTGTTCACATGTGTGAGTGGTAACATCATATACCTTGATGAGACTGTTCAAATGAGTGAGTGGTAACATCATATACCTTGATGAGACTGTTCACATGTGTGAGTGGTAACATCATATACCTTGATGAGACAGTTCACATGTGTGAGTGGTAACATCATATACCTTGATGAGACATTTCACATGTGTGAGTGGTAACATCATATACCTTGATGAGACAGTTCACATGTGTGAGTGGTAACATCATATATCTTGATGTGACTGTTCACATGTGTGAGGGAGTGGTAACATCATATATCTTGATGTGACTGTTCACATGTGTGAGTGGTAACATCATATATCTTGATGAGACAGTTCAAATGAGTGAGTGATAACATCATATACCTTGATGAGACAGTTCAAATGTGTGAGTGGTAACATCATATATCTTGATGAGACAGTTCAAATGAGTGAGTGATAACATCATATACCTTGATGTGTGAGTGGTAACATCATATATCTTGATGAGATGGTTCAAATGTGTGAGTGGTAACATCATATACCTTGATGAGATGGTTCAAATGTGTGAGTGGTAACATCATATATCTTGATGAGACAGTTCAAATGAGTGAGTGGTATCATCATATATACCTTGATGAGATGGTTAAAATGTGTGAGTGATAACATCATATACCTTGATGAGATGGTTCAAATGTGTGAGTGATAACATCATATACCTTGATGAGACAGTTCAAATGAGTGAGTGGTAACATCATATACCTTGATGAGATGGTTCAAATGAGTGAGTGGTAACATCATATATGAGTAGTCTAGCATCCAGGATACATAAGTATTGGTTGTTCGCATGAACTTCATATAACTAGTTGTGTCCCCTGGTCTGCAATGAATTGTTAGGTATTGGTGCACCAACAGATGCCATAAAGTGTAGGCCATTAAGTCTTACTCTAGTTCTGGAATCTGTCTATATATAAAAGCAATTTGCTTTTTAGCCATTTTTTTTTTTTTTTTAAATCCCGGCTATTGGATTGGCGAAAGCTGCATGGGCGGGCAGCGGGCGGCGTCCACAATTAATGTTCACTTTCAGTTAAATGTCCATTTCTCTGTTACATGTACTGTACAACCTAGGACCACCAAACTTTGACAGCTTCATAAACAAGGGGTGCCCACCACATACCACTATCCAACATGTGACCTTTTTTGACCTTGACCTATTTTTTCCGCGTGAACGATCAGCAATATTTCCCAATTCTTATCTATCCATTATATATATCAGGCATGTAGGCATATTCATCGGAAACTTGTAACCACTTGTATCCCGTCAACACAGTGGGTATGTGCCGTGAAACACGGTGCCGTGAAACGTTTTTGATATTCTGTCAATACGACCTAATCACTGCGTATGAATATGTGCGGTGGCTGGGATTATCTTTTTTGCATTTTAAAGCCATTAGTATGTGTTGACGGGATAAATAGAATAGTAGGTTAGTGCCGTGAATTGGAAAAATATCTGGCGCGGCTCGGAAACGGGATGTGCTCGGCAAAGCCTCGCCCATCCCGTTTCCTAAGCCTTGCCAGATATTTGTTCCCAATCACGGCACTAACCTACTATTCTCTATTTGTTTCACTGCGCATGCACAGAGTTTCAGGAAAACCTGTTTTGCCTTTTTATTTCATGTGCATGCACATACTTTAAAGGGTCACAAAAAAGGCATTTTCATTAATTAAGAAAACCAGAAAACGGAAAATGGTTTGCCAGTGAGCTCGCAATAAAATCAAGTTTTGATGGAATTTCATCAAAGAAATTTTTTGAGGATGATGATTTTTTTGTTTTTGATGAAAGAGTACTTACATTTAAATATTTGTTAGATGTAGTATGTTTAATAGCCAAAAGTTTTGGCAGCAACATTGACTTTCTTGTAATTGTGAGAGTTGAATCTGGTTATACCCCTTATATGAGTAATATAATTGTTCGTAATCCTATTACTTTTAGGGGAAGGGTCCAAGTGGCTTTGGTGTGGTATGGACCTTGCACCAGGTCAGGTTATTCTAATTTCAGGGCTGAAGATAATTTTTTTTCGATGTAAATATTCCGTTCTGATTTTGGTATTTTCCCCCCAATGCAGCAGGTTAAATACGGGATCGAACCGGTTGGCCCGGTCTTAAATGACCTTAGCTGTTGAATACGCCGTTAAACACCTGAATAAATCAAAATAAATCGTCGGCAGCAAAACGTGGAACAGACAATAGTTGTGGAACACAAAGTTGAACACAAAGGTAAACGCTTCTGTATGTAGATCGATGGCTAATTAACTTCTGCGAGCTGTCCTCTAGCAAATGGCATGCATTAGATTCCATCAAGTTGCGAGAGCCCCTCAGTAAGTGGCGTATATTGAATTGAATTGAATTGAATCCACGGCAATGAGAACATTGGATTAAATCGTCTCATTAATGGTCTGTAGCCACGATAAAATGGAGTTACGGTGATGGTATCTTTGCCCATCATTGCGAATACGAATACAGAATGTTGCCATTGGGTTATATAGTTATATTAGGATGGAAGTTTTCACATATATTAACAGTTTCAACCCCACATTATTGCCATATTTACAAATCCTGTAGATCCAGATGAGCCGGCTCGTAACGAGCCGTCTCATCAGGATCTGCAGTATTTGCCTGTATTTTACAATTTTATTTTCTACACGCACCTTTTTGAATGACTGGAGCAGTCCAAGACTTAGAATAGAACAGTCCAAGTCAAATTCTTATCTGCTGTTTTTCTTTTATTTATTATGAAAATTCATGTTTTGACAGCACTTGAGAATTATATTAATTAAATTATATGTCAACATTGTTCCTGTTAACCCTTAGACCGCTACACACAACAATTGTCGTCTGCTGTTGCTTTTATATCTTGCCTTATTTCAACAGGTTTGACAGCACTTCAGAATCATTTCCATTAGAATCATTTCCAATGGAAATGATTCTAAACTGCTGTCAAACCATGTTGTAAATTATTCTAAAGTGCTGTCACACCATGTTTTTGATGATAAAAATGCAAAATATAAACAGCAGACGACAAAAAATTAAGATAGCAGTGTATATGTACATCTCTCACAATTGACTACAAAATAACCCATGGTTGTAGTCGCTTGTCGCGAATGAAATACGCACATTTCTGTCGCGACCCATATTGCTATATTTCAAAAACCACTTACATAGATGACATAAGCAAGTGATCGATGATGTATTATTTGATCCAGACACATTTCCTGTCGTTCTTCCTTCATGAAACAACCTGGCCACTGGCTCTTCCATCATTAACCCTTAGAGAGGATTTAAATAAGCTTGCTTTCAATCCAATCCCATTTGTATATATCATTGTAAATTCCATTGTCGCCTTGTACCATTGTAAATAATATGCAAATAAAATATGTTTAAACTAACCCTTAGACCGCTATCTTTTTTTTTTGTCATCTGCTGTTTATTGTCTATTTTCCATTTTTATCATCAAAAACATGCTTTGACAGCACTTTAGAATAATTCACAACATGCTTTGGAAATGATTCTGAAGTGCTGTCAAACCATGTTTTTATTGAGAAATAAGGCAAGATATAAAAGCAACAGCAGACGACAATTGTTGTGAGTAGCGGTCTAAGTAACTGACTTGCGCTAGCCTATTTCTATTACCTTTAGGGGAAGGGGCCATTAGTGACTTTGGGGTGGTATGGACCTGGAATTATCTCCTTAAATTGTCTGACTATTTTGAGTTGAGAGAGAAATTTTCACTATATAAAAACAGAAATTTTGGGGAAAATGGTCTATTTTCTCAATTTTTTAATGAAAACTTCTCCCTATTTTGAAGGGCTAGCTTGAACCCTGCATTATCATGACAGATAAATCAGTGATTAATGAGTGTAAGCCATAACAATTATACAAAAATTATACACACTTCCACTTTCTGGGTGTCTGTTGTGGTGGAGAGAGTTTCATCTGTGTTTCACCGGCACTCAGCGTCCCTTTTACCCTACAATTGTGGAATTAATTCGCTGGAAACAGCCAATTCATTTGGAATGACTTGCACTTGATGGTTTGCGCGTCATGTGTTTGAATGGTTTAAATTTTTATTGAGTGTCCCAGTCTGTCTGTCAAGAGTCGAGCTTTTAGTGGCCGTGCTTTCAAAGCATTACAAATGGCTGTGAAACAGAATAAGCTGCCAAGGGCTTTAATTGTTTACATAGAGAATACCAGGCTATAGTGTGTTTTCATTTCAACATTATCAGGTGAGGCTAGGAAACGTGTAGGAATTCCTCGACTTGCCGAGGAATTCCTACCGTTTCCGAGCTGAACCTGAAACACATCAAAAGACATTGACCTGGTTGTCATTCCATTCAGATAAAGTTTTATAATAGGAAATATGTGAATGTGATGCTTTTGTTGAATGAACGCGGTTACGTTGTGTGATTACACTGACGTCGTTTGGCAATGTTATGTGATATGCTGTTGAACCATTGAATGAAACACTTGTGAAAGTAGGTTTGAGTCCGGATTAACCGTGATACATCGTATCAGTACACTAGTGTCACGGGGTTGACTGGCCTATATAGGGGCTAGCTAGAACACCTGACTTCCAATCCAGAGGTTGTGGGTTCAAACCTCACCTTAGGCATCAACAAAACTTTCATAGTATTTCCATCCCATTGGTCTGTCGGATAAGATTTTAAACTGTGGTCCCGTCTCTATACATGTATGACCTTAGCTGTTGCTGGGCGTTAAACCCTTTCACTTTCGCTTTTTGTATCAGTGTCAACGCCTGTTGGAACATTTTTGCATCAGTCAGCCATGATACATTGTATCATTTACTATGTATTCTGTCATTGCCCAGCTTCTTGTAGATACCTGATAACATCGTATACATGCTTTATGGATTCGGGTCATAATTCGGATTAATCCTCAATAGACCAGCGATCGCCACTTTCGCAATTGGCGATAAAAATAAACAATTGGCGATAAAAAATTACAATTTTCGAAAAAAAAATAAAAAAAAATTTCCTAGCATAAAACATTACCTGATAAATGGAATATCAGCCTAGTGCCTGTTGATATTAAGTTTAATCAGGCTGGCCTCAGAATACAAGCCGAGGAACACATTTCCTGGCCTTGCCTGATAAACGTCATATCAAGAGACACTATGGGCCGGTACATTACTTAGGCCTTGCTGTTGAACGGACTTAACGTTAAACTTCAATCAATCAGTTGATCTACTGTATATCCTAACCCAATCATATTTAAGGGATTAATTAAACCATGGGCTGTAATTGTGTTTACTGGGGTACAATACATTTGGTCTGTTTAAAGGGCGTGGAGTCCGAAGGACTCCTGGCAAACTTTAAACAGACCAAATGTATTATTAACCCCAGTAAACGCAACAGCCCATGGTTTTATTACTTTAATATTTACACTGAATTTTTTGATAGTTTCAAAACTGTAAATAACCAAATACATGTATGGCGGTAAAATTAACAATAAACTTGTTTTCCGTCATTTTGTCGCAATTCAGTGACGATGCGAACTTTAACCAATGAACAAGATCACGCGACGTCACGTGTTTCTCATGTATTGTATTGAGATGTAAACGCAATACGTCAAATGGGCGTTTGCAGTATGAATTTATAGAAGGTGTAAATATAAATGCATGTACAAAATTCTCAACCGGTGGCACGTATTTGGTTTGGCTGATTGTCCTGTGAGGAATAGTAGATACATGTGGATGTGATTGGCAGGGCTCCAGATAAGGAATTAGTAATTGAGTATTTTCACTCCCATCATTTCTGAAGCAATTATTTCAAAATTTTAATTGGGTAAAATAAAATCACACTACTGTGTACACATCAACAAACAGTAATTATACCCCCACAAACAAAGTTTGTTGGGGGTATATAGGAGTCGGCTTGTCGGTCTGCCGGTCTGTCGGAAATTCCCTTCCGCTCTAAATCTTCTACACCCATGCATGGATTATCAAATGGCTTGGCACAAATGTTTCTCATGATGAGAAGGTGTGTCGCGATCAATAACCACGAACCTATGTCCAAGGTCAAGGGTCACATTTGAAGGTCAAAGGTCAAACCTATTGAAATTCCCTTCCGCTCTATATCTTCTACACCCATGCATGGATTATCAAATGGCTTGGCAAAAATGTTTCTCATGATGAGAAGGTGTGTCACGATCAATAACCACGCACCTACGTCCAAGGTCAAGGTCACAGTTGAAGGGTCAAAGGTCAAACCTATCGAAATTCCCTTCCGCTCTATATCTTCTACACCGATGCATGGATTATGAAATGGCTTGGCACAAATGTTTCTCATGATGAGAAGGTGTGTCGCGATCAATAACCACGCACCTACTTCCAAGGTCAAGGTCACAGTTGAAGGTCAAAGGTCAAACCTATTGAAATTCCCTTCCGCTCTTTATCTTCTACACCGATGCATGGATTATCAAATGGCTTGGCACAAATGTTTCTCATGATGAGAAGGTGTGTCGCGATCAATAACCACGCACCTACGTCCAAGGTCACAGTTGAAGGTCAAAGGTCAAACCTATTGAAATTCCCTTCCGCTCTATATCTTCTACACCGATGCATGGATTATCACACTATGCCCAGGGTCAAGGTCACATACTTGATGCGTAACACTCGGCTAAATGGCTTATAATCAAAAATGCCTCGTTTTCTTTGGCTGCCAGTGGGGGTATTCGTGTGCCGACAGGCCACATTTCTAGTTATTGAATTGGTTTTCTTCGAAATGAAAACACATCTTGGCATTTCATGAAATACCAAGATGTGTTTTCATGGAAAATAAGAAAAATATGCTATATTCGTGGTCTGTTTAATGTTTTTTTGCAGCATGATAAAGGTACCACAACATTATTATTGCTGTTTGATACTCGCTACTTTAGATTTCAATTGGGTTTTTTGGCAATTTTAATTGTGTATTTACGCAAATACGCAGCTTATCTGGAGCTGGATTGGAGAAATGGGATTTGTGACCAGTATAGTTCCTGATCAAATAGAAAACGCATGTAGCCTGATAACGATCTATATTGCTTGTTAGAAGCATGACGGGTGATTTATTGATGGGATGGCGAACAGTGCAGACCCTGATCAGACAGTGCGAATGCACAGGCTGATCTGGATCTGCCCTGGTCGCGAATCCCATAAGGTTCATTTCTCCAGTCACAGCCACATATATATTTCACGGCATGCCATTATCACAATGCTTTCCATATACAAGAAATTGGTGGCAGGCAATTTGTGTCGACAGTAATTTGCATTTAAAAGCAATTTCATGTTCATCGTTCACGGTACGCCCGTGGAGAGAGGCGACCGCCTAGATAGACGATAAGCGACATTGTCTGTGGTCTATTGTGTTTTCAGGAGCTCTATGTCTGTTTCAATGTTTCATAATACCGTAATTACCCTAAATATTCGGACACCAATATGTGAGCAAACAGTGTAGACCCAGACCAGCCCTGATCAGGGTCTGCACTATTTGCCATTTTCACAGAATGCTTCGGAGGCCTCATTGGACAACATAATTAACTTGATAAATGTTTATGACACTTATAACAATTGGTTTTGGTGTCCGAATATTTAGGGTAATTACGGTAACCTTCATTATTTGGACACCATTTGTTTTACATCGTTCACGCTAAGCCCGTTCACGCTAAGCCCATTCACGCTAAGCCCGTGGAGAGGCGGCTTGTCTGCGGTCTATTTGTGTTTTCAGGAGCACCATGTATATTTCAATGTTCCGTACAAGCAACACAGCTCAGGCTCTGCCAATCAAGCTGCTTGATCGATTTCAAGCACAATATTCAAGTATTTTGAAATAAAGAAATTGACAAAAATAGTGACAAGATCAGAGTAGGCGATGGTGTAATAACTCTAAATACCCAGACTTGATTTGTTTTTCCAACGTTCACGGTATTAGCCCGCTGAGAGAGGCGACTGTGTAGATAGATGATAAGTGACATTGTCTGTGGTCTAATTAGTGTTTGCTGGAGCCCCATGTATACATGTAGTTCAATGTTCCGTACACAACCGCCTGCGTTAATCTTGTCAATACAATCAATGTGTCTGAACATATATTTGCAATGCCAACTCGCAATCAAGCAATTTGATTGTCTGAGCCTGAGCTGTAACACAGCTCAGGCTCAGACAATCAATCTGCTTGATTTCAAGCACAATATTCAAGTATTTTGAAATGAAGAAATTGACAAAAATAGTGACAAGATCAGAGTAGGCGATGGTGTAATAACTAAATATTCAGACTTGATTTGTTTTTCCATCGTTCACGGTAAACCCGCAGAGAGAGGCGACCGTGTAGATAGACAATAAGCGACATTGTCTGTGGTCTATAGTGTTTGCAGGAGCTCCAAGTATAGTTCAATGTTCCGTAATAACCTTAAATATTCGGACAGTGTTTGTTTTTGGAAAGTGGTGTTATCTGGTGGTCGAGTGTTGAGGGTTGAGCAGAGGTTGAGGGTTTAATCCCCACCCTATAGGCATGAAAATGTACTAAATGTACTAATATCTTCGTACTTCTATTCCACAGGTTTTTCGGTTGAGACTTTAAACTGAGGCCTCTAGTCTATATGACCTGAGCTGTTACTTGGACATTAAACCCGTTCACTTTTCTTTTTGGGAAACACAAAAAGAAGTTGACACAAAATATTACAGCATCACAATTTGGTGCTATTACGGAAATTTATTTTAAAGAAGTATCATTACAACCATAATATCCCCAGACGATCCTAGATTTGCACTTACGAACAGTTTAGTCATACAAAGTTTAGTGAAACGGGCCCCATATGCTTGTACATGTATTATAATGTACATGTATGTGTTTCCTGGAATAAATTGTGTCCGAATATTTAGGGTTATTTCAGTAGTCACAAGATTTCATAAACAAATCACAATAGCACCATATTGTGACACAATTTATACCATACGACAAAAATGTACTAAATATAAATGGACGAGGTTATTATAGGAATAAATGGCCTTTTTGTGGAATTTATTGGGGTATAAACTTGGAAAAGTCGCGGGAATACTGGACGAAGGCCTCGTCCAGTATTCCCGCGACTTTTCCAAGTTTATATCCCCGATAAATTCCACAAAAAGGCCATTCATTCCTTATAATTCCAACATTTGAAATAAATTCATCAAGAAAATGTGTTTATTTTCCGTTTTCTTAAGAATTATTTAACTGCGCCTGACGGTTACGGAAAGTAGTTTGGCATGGAGTTTACTGGGATATAAATTTTGGACGGAGACTTGCAACGGACCAATCAAATGTTAGGGAATTGTGTAAATATTTTTGTGCTGGAACCTTGACACTGCAATATCTCAAAAAAGTTTGTGTCCGAATATTTAGTGTTGTTATGGTAACAGTTTTGGCACCGAAGCCTCGACTTGTCTCTGATGTGAGTTACTTGGACAGTAATTTCCGCCAGGATGGTTAATCTGTTGTCGGTTTCATAAGTGCTACTGGCTGCAAAGTTAACCTTTATAATGCGACAAACATAAATCGTCATCTGCTGTTGTTCCATATTTTGTCCTCTTTATCAAGTTAAACATGCTTTGACAGCACTTTTGAATCATTTCCATTGGAAATGATTCTAAAGTGCTGTCAAATCATGTATTTGATGAGAAAAAATGGAAAATAAAAAATAGCAGAATGCGATAAAATTGAATTCAGCATTGTACCGTTTGGGTTAATGAACCTTGTAAGATTTACGACCATCATAGTCCCATATAATCCTGCATATTCATTGGTGGTCAGCGGCTACACTGTTTGCCATTCAAATTCAATCTTTGTCGCCCCCGGTTGCGGACAGCGCGATATATAGTGGCCACATTGGCCGTACCTTGTACGTCGTACGTGTGTCTGGGGTAAAGTTAAATTTTTTCAGTATACTATCACAGCCTCGGCGACCGCGACATACAGTCCACAGCCATCTTAAGTTCAATAAAGTGCTATATTTTTTGTGACATGCATTTGCCCAGTTTTATACTTGGTCTTAGGCAAGCATTGAAAGTGATGGCATAAATATGTGTGGAAGTGAAGTCGATGTAATTGAAGATTTATATAATTTCTGAGCCCTTATGCACTAACGAATAACCAGAAAAAGATTTGTAAAATGTGTTAAGGACCCGTTCTATACCAGGTCATCCTTTGATTCAAAGATAATTGCTTCTTAAATGTGATGGACTATGTGTATAACATATACTAGTATGTGAACACTGCTTCATCATTACTGTATGCTATATGACACACAGAGTTGCCAACCCGGCCATCTTTGTGTATTTCAGCCATCAGCCAGTTTCACCTCTTCTGGCGTTTGACAAAGAACTGACAATGCTATAAATGTTAAGCTGATCATACATAGAAGAGCTAGGACAACAGACTTTTCGAGGGGTATATCTATCACGTGTTACTGATTTCTTGCTAAACTAGTTAACTGATTTTATAACAAACTCGGCATAACCAAGTTTTTTATGAACTCGGTATAAACGTTCAATAAATACTGTATTAAATCCCTTGTACACTCTTCCATATAAATAATTGAGATCAAATTGTTGTAAGTTTCTAGTGAAGAAAATAGAAGCTCCTATATTTCCATCATATTTATTTCTGTAATTGCTGTATTACGATCTTCTGTGTGATCTATATCCATTGACTGCTATGATCCCGCTATTTTTTGTGTCATGCCGCGAGATCGTAATTGTCGTAGCATGTTATTATGTTATTATGCCTGCAGATGTAAGCTGTAGCTCAGCTTTTATTAACCCGTTGTGTGCGGAATACGCATATACATGTATTTAAATATTCTATTTTTGTTATTTCTCGATGAAAGTATATGTTGTGACCACTCATTTGAAGCGTCTCGACGTTGTTCTGAGCACATGTTTAGACAATATTTACAGATGTAACCTGTAGCTCAGCTTTTATTAACCCTTAGACCGCTATCTTAATTTTTTTGTCGTCTTCTGTTTATTTTCTATTTTCCATTTTTATCATCAAAAACATGCTTTGACAGCACTTTAGAATAATTTACAACATGCTTTGACAGCACTTCAGAATCATTTCCATTGGAAATGATTCAAACCATGTTTCAAACCATGCTGTCAAACCATGTTTTTATTGAGAAACAAGGCAAGATATAAAAGCAACAGCAGATGACAATTGTTGTGAGTAGCAGTCGAAGGGTTAACCCGTTGTGTGCGAAATACAACTTTACGCATATATTTAAATATTTTATTTTTGTTATTTCTCGATGAAAGTATATGTTGTGACCACTCATTTGAACCGTCTCGATGAGACGGTTCAAATGGTAGTCACGACATATAGTTTTGAGCACATGTTTAAACAATATTTACGATTTTCCACAAACAAAATGGCGTATCCTCATCATGATATGGGTTAAGAGTGACTGTGAAATAAGCCGGAAACGATGCCAATAATCAACTGTGTATAAGTTTCTGAAAATAACATCGAGTATATGTTTATGCTTATATATTACCCTGTATCTTGTCGAATGTCTTGATGATTCAAATGAATGAACATGACATGTGTTTTGCAGAATTAAGCCAAAAAATATGGAATCCATATTGCATGAAGTAACGGGGCGACTTTTCACAGCGGATCATCTCTAAATCGGGCTCCTCCATGGGTTACCCGTTTTAGACAGGTTCAGGCATATGATCAATACAAGACGTGTCTTGTGTGTGCCTTATTTTCATGGACAGACATTAACTCTTTGCATGCTAGCGGCGAAAATATCCGCCAAACGAATTAGGAGTATATGTTTTATTTCTCTGTAAATTTGTCCTGACATTTCATTAGAATTGTGTCCTCCGACACAATTCTAATGAAATTCCAAGACATATTCATGACATTTATAAGGAGAAATAAAAGGAAATATAATTAATTTTCATCTGCTATTTTTAGCTCACCTGAGCGAAGCTCATGTGAGCTATTGTTACCGCAATGTGTCCGTCGTCCGTCGTTGTCGTCGTCCGTCGTCCGTCGTCGTCTGTGAACATTTTCAAACGTCTTCTCCTCAGTAACCATTGGGCCTATAGTCACCAAACTTCATGATCATGGTCCTTAGGTAGGGGAATTACAAAATTGTTAAAATGACGTCATTGTGTAATCCAAGATGGCCGCCGTCTAAAAATAGCACAAATTCTCCAAAAATCTTCTTCTCAAGAACCGCCAACCGGATTTCGACAAAACTTGGTAGGAATGATCGATGTACAATGCTCTTTCAAAGTTGTTAAAATGGTGACCCTGGGGTCAAAACTGGGCGTGGCCCGTGGGGTCAAATTGGGGTCAAATTTTATTTTTGACCGAATATGGTCATGTCATATATCGAATTGAAGGTATCAAAGAGGCGATCACTCTGGTGCATTTTTTGTCGAAATCTGATGGTTATGTCATCCAAGATGGCCGCCGAAAGGTCAAAAGGTCGTTCTTTTATTAGAGATTTCAAAATTCTTCTTCACATGAACCACTTGGCCCATGGTAGCCAAACTTAAAAGTTATGGTCCATGGGTGAAGCCTTTTCAGATTTATTAAAATGGAGGTCATCGCTAATCCAAGATGGCCGCCGTCTAAAAATAGCATAAATTCTTAAAAAATCTTCTTCTCATGAACCGCCCGCCAGCTGGATTTCGACGACACTTGGTAGGAATGATCAATGTACAATACTCTTTCAAAGTTGTTAAAATAGTGACCCCAGGGTCAAAAATGTGCGTGGCCCGTGGGGTCAAATTGGGGTCAAATTTTATTTGTGACCGAATATGGTCATGTTATATATCAAATCGAAGGTATCAATGAGGCGATGGTCATGTTATATATCAAATCGAAGGTATCAATGAGGCGATCACTCTGGTGAATTTTTTGTCGAAATCTGATCGTTATGTCATCCAAGATGGCCGCCGAAAGGTCAAAAGGTCGTTCTTTTATTAGAGATTTAAAAATTCTACTTCACATGAACCGCTTGGCCCATGGTAGCCAAACTTCACAGTTATGGTCCATGGGTGAAGCCTTTTCAGATTAGTTATAATGGAGGTCATCGCTAATCCAAGATGGCCGCCGTCTAAAAATAGCACAAATTCTTAAAAAATATTTTTCTCATGAACCACTAGCCGGATTTCGACGAAACTTGGTAGGAATGATCGATGTACAATGCTCTTTTTAAGTTGTGAAAATGGTGACCCCGGGGTCAAAACTGGGCGTGGCCCGTGGGGTCAAATTTTATTCTTGACCGAATATGCTCATGTCATTTATCAAATTGAAGGTATCGATCAATATTTGTCGGAATCGGATGATTATGTCATCCATGATGGCCGCCAAAAGGTCCATTTATTTGAGATTTTGAACGTCTTTTTCTCAGGAACCACATGGCCGATGCTGGCCAAACTTCATAGGAAGTTCCGATCCTTGGGTGATGCATTTTCAGATTTGGTAAAATGAGAGTCATCGCTTAATCCAAGATGACTGCCGTCTAAAAATAGCACAATTTTTTTAAAACACATGAACTCAATGTCACATTCTCCTCTGGTGTTCATGGAGTCAGGTGAGCGAATTAGGGCCATCATGGCCCTCTTGTTGAACTATTTATAGCCCACAAATTTCCCAGCATGCAAAGAGTTAAAAGAGATACAATGGTGGTTATAGCACCATGAAATTTATATTTGAAGCAAGGGAAGGGTTGTGGCCTAGAGGTTAGAGCGCTGGACGTCAATATATACCTGTAGACGATTTCACCAACATTGCAAAGTATACTTTACTAGCAAAGTATACTTTGAGGGAGTAATCATTTATTTTTCCTGAAATGCATTATTTCATATAGAACTAACAAATGCATATATTTCATGATTAAAAGTATGCAGAATTATTATACTGAATTTATTACATTATCACAGCCAATTGGCTGTGATAATGTAATAAATTCAGTATAATAAAAATTAATAAATTTATCATAAAATTGAAAATTTCTCCCTCAAAGTATACTTTGCTACTAAAGTATACTTTGCAATGTTGATGAAATAGGCTACAGAGGTTGTGTGTTCAATCCCATCCTCGTTCATAGTGTTTCCATCCCACTTGCCTTTCGGATGAGACTTGAAAACAAGGTCTAAAAATAGCACAATTTTTTTAAAACACATGAACTCAATGTCACATTCTCCTCTGGTGTTCATGGAGTCAGGTGAGCGAATTAGGGCCATCATGGCCCTCCCGTCTCTATATGACCATAGCTGTTGCTGGGACATTAAACCAATTAAACAATGCCCTTTTCACGTTTCACTAACAGTAATATTTGTGTAGGTCATATATACTTATGATTTAATAGTCTCCTCCAATTGCAAAATAAAAAGAAGGCTCATACTTATTGCTAAAATTACATGTAATATAATGTTCATTATATCCCGGGTATATATGAAGTATGACGAGGGGTATGGTATATAGTTTTCGTAATTACGTCCGTCCATTTGTCTGTACACACGGCGAAGTACTTACATGTATGTGGCTAGAGAACAATGGGTAACTGTAAATGCTATTCATTCTCTTCTCTTACGTGGCTATATTTATGCCACCGGGTTTCGAAGAAACGGGTGGCATATAGTGTTTGGACCGTCCGTCCCCGTCCGTCCGTCCGTCCGTCCGTCTGTCCGTCGTCCGTCCGTCTGTCTGTATGTCCGTCTGTCCGTCCGTCACACTTTTCGGTTAACCAATTTGTCACAGTTTCTCAAATATGCTGCAGGTGGCATCCGCGTTCGACAGACGCATTTCTTGTTTTCTCTTATGTGGCTACTTTAAACAAAAGAATAGCCACATAAGTATCCATTTGTAAGAACTCACGTCCATTAGTCCGTCCATCCGCGTTAAAGATTTTGGGTACCAATTATCTCTGCAACGGTAAGTCGGATTACCACATCCATGCGGCAAATTTAAGTAATTTGACCTTAACCTTGGACATGTCCAAGGTTAAGGTCAAATTACTTAAATTTGCGTAAATATTTTTTGTAATATTTGCGTTCAAGTATTTATTTGTCGATCCATGCGGCGGCCGGGGGTATACGTGAGCCCCTACTCACTTTCTCTAGTTGCTGTAACAGCTGAGCAGGGGCCTGTTTCACTAAACTTCGTATGACTAAAATGTTTGTAAGTATTATTAAAATAATTATAGTCTGTAAATTTCACATTAACAATGGTTTCTGGTAAAAAATTATTGGATTTACATGTATTGAGCTCAATACATGTAAATCCATCACTTGAAATTTCAAGACGATCCTAAATTTCCACTTACGAACATTTTAGTCATACAAAGTTTAGTGAAACGGGCCCCAGGTCTATACATAATTCTGCGTCTTCCATATGGTGTACGAACAGGATCAAAACTAATATTACAGGTGCACCTATAACATTTTACATGTGCACCTGTAAAATTTATATGGCCCTGTATATTTTACATGTGCACCTGTATACAAGTATTTTACAGGTGAACCTATTTTCGTTTTGACCCTGTTCGTACACCATATCCATATTCACGTTGATATTACTAACCTACTAGTCTCCGATTTGTCGATAAGATAAGATTTACACCAAATTGAGAGTGCCCAGTGGAATACAAAACACAAATCATAATGATAACGTTATTGCATTGTATACTGAATTAATATATCGTGCTGTCGACCGTAATTTGTTTTTCCAAGTTCACAGAAGATAGAAAGTGCAGAAAAGTCAGCTGCCCCGAGTAACTCCCCTTAACCCTTTCCCCTTAACCCAGTAACTAGAATGGATTTTTACATGTTAACTTTTCAACCAATCCAATTGTCACAAAATGATTTTCAAACTACATGTAATCCATTTATAAAAAATGGGTGTTTTTGCTCACAAAAATATGAAAAATACTTGCAAAAGTGCAGATCCTGCTGAGACGGCTCGTGACGAGCCGGCTCATCTGGATCTACACTTTTTGCCAATACCACTCACTATACAGGCCTGTGGTGTTGAAAGGGTTAGAATAACTTCTGAGGCATCCTTGGCAGAATTTGTCAGTTTGATATCACGTTGCTTAGTTTAACCCTTTCCCTGTTTTGCGATATTTCGACTCTTCCAAATCGAAAACATCTGAATAAAAGAATCAAATGCTGGGTCAAATGATGGTTAAATTATCTGATAGAGTAGAAAACATTGTGGGAAAAGGAGAAATTGCTTGTTACAAGCAATTTCTCCTTTTCCCACAATGTTTTCTAAAGACATCTTCTGCAGAGGCGTGAAAAGTCGTTTCTATCAGGGAAAGGGTTAAACCAGGGATACATACAATTTATCCTTCTCCCAGTTTAAACTAATCACCATGACGTCAATCAGCAAACTCTGCCTAACTGATTTCATCATCATGATGCGCTAGAAAGAAATTTGTGGTAAATATATATATACCATAAGTCAGACTGGTTTGAAACTCGACACACTTATTTGTCATCATCCATATTTTCATTCTATAGCCCACGCATGTGGCCCCTGTGATCAAGGTCAAATTACTTAACACATTTCCATTAAAGTTTTTGAAGGGTATACAGGGCTCAAGATAAGGAATTAGTAATTGAGTACATGTATTGTCACTCCATCATTTCTGAAGCAATTGGGTATTTCAAAATTTTAATTGTGTAAAATAGAATCACACAACTGCTTACACATCAGCAGACCGCACTCATCAAATAGTTTGCTTCTAAATGAAAACACATCTTGGTATTTCATTAGAATTGTCTCCTTGGCCTTGGAGACAATTCTAATGAAATACCAAGTTGTGTTTTCATGGAAAAATAAGAAAATATGCTATATTTGTGGTCTGTTTATTGTTTTCTGTAGCATGATAAAGATACTACAAATTTTGCATTGCTTTTTGATACTCACTACTTCCGATTTGAATTGGGATTTTGGCAATTTTAATGGGGCATTTACGCAAATACGCACCTTATCTGGAGCTCTGGGGTATATCTTCCATCAGCGTCATTGATTTGTTTTTTTCAAATTTAATAATCTCTGTATATCGCATTGCTGTCAAACAGATGAAAAACCCAGATCAATCCTATTCCACGTCAACAAAAGGCTGGTTTCATTATCTCCACTTAGTATTGCCAATTAGCAAAGCGACATGCAGAACCCATGGGTGGCCCAGACCCAGCCTGGTCTATACTACTCCGCATTGGGACTGCTGATTGGCTCCCAGAAGTTGAAATTTAACTGGTATTTCCAGTGAAATCCTTTCTGCCAATCACTCCTAATATGTCCTTTGTAGTTTTAAATGAAGCTCCGTAAATGTAATAGCCTTAGGTCCGGCATCATTGTAGTCGCGGTACGCGAGATAGGAAATCACATTGATATCCTACAGATACAATATATTGATCACCGTCGCTGGTTTCGAATTCTTTCAATGTTTATAAGGTGTACACGCTTTTGTTTGTTGTTTTTTTCTGGTACATGCAAGCTGTTGATTTTGTTGAAGTACCGTAATAACGCTAAATATTCGGACACCATTTATTTTTATATAATGCTATATTTGGATACAATTTGTATTGGGAAACCCCTATTTTATTGTGGTTTCCCAAAACAAATTGTATCCAAATATAGTATTATATGTTGCGATAAACCAGTACAATCGTTATAAGTATTAAACCCTAAACATTGGGACACTCTTTGTTGTGAGAAACCTGACATTTATATGTGTTTCCTAGAGTAGAATAAATTGTGTCTGAATATTTATGGTTATTACGGTACTGTGGTTGTGAGTTTAATCCTCACCCTAGGCATGAAAAAATACGTTGAAAGTATTTCCATCCCGCTGGTCTGTTGGATGAGACTTTAAAACAACATCCCGTCTCAGTAATACCGTAACTGTTCAAGTGCTGGAACGTTAAACCCAATAACTTTCAGTTTTCAATCCCGTCCTACATAACTTTGCTGTTGACATTAAATGCATGCATTCAGAGACTTGAAACTCTAGGGTCTTATCTCTATATGGCCCCAGCTGTTACTGGGATGTTAAACCATTT